>LR738715.1:75098793-75157565 GCA_902687465.1 Secale cereale | reverse complement strand
AGAATTGTGGCATACACTTCACGTCAGCTAAAGCCAGCTGAGAAGAACTATCCCACACATGATCTCGAGCTAGCAGTTGTGGTACATGCTCTGATTACGTGGAGACATCTGTTGTTGGGCAGAAAGGTCGACATCTTCACTGATCACAAGAGCTTGAAGTACATCTTCACACAGCCGCATCTGAACCTCCGCCAGACTCGTTGGGTCGAGATGATCCAAGAGTACAACCCCAGCATTGAGTACACTCCAGGCAAGGCAAATGTGATTGCAGATGCTTTGAGCAGAAAGGCATATTGCAACAGCCTTCTTATCAAGCCACACCAGCCTGAGCTTTGTGAAGCATTCAGGAAGCTCAACCTTCAGGTTGTTCCGCAGGGTTTTCTTGCTAATCTCCAGATTGCTCCTACCTTGGAAGATCAAGTCCGTGAGGCCCAGCTCAGTGATACCATGGTGAAGAAGGTGAAACATGGGATTGCAAAGGGCACTCCAAAATATAAGTGCTTCCGTGTTGATGAGAGAGATACCTTGTTCTTCGAGGACAGACTCGTTGTTCCCAAAGGTGATCTCAGGAAGCTCATAATGGAAGAAGCTCATGAATCTCTCCTTTCCATTCATCCTGGCAGTTCCAAGATGTATCAAGATCTCAAGCAATCTTACTGGTGGACACGCATGAAAAGGGAAATTGCCCAATTCGTGAATGAATGTGATGTATGCAGAAGAGTGAAAGCAGAACATCAACGTCCAGCCGGTCTTCTCCAACCTCTTCCTATTCCTGAGTGGAAGTTCGACCACATTGAAATGGACTTCGTCACTGGCTTTCCTAAATCCAAGCGAGGCAATGATGCTATCTTTGTGGTGATTGACAAGCTTACCAAAGTCGCTCACTTTCTTCCAGTCAAAGAATCAATCAATGCAGCTCAACTTGCAGAGCTGTACACTTCCAGAATTGTGTCCCTACATGGCATTCCTCAAGTGATATCCTCAGACCGTGGCAGCTTGTTCACATCAAGGTTCTGGGACTCCTTTCAGTCCGCCATGGGCACGAAGATCAGGTTCAGCACTGCCTTTCACCCTCAGACTAGTGGTCAAGTCGAGCGTGTGAATCAGATCCTTGAAGATATGCTCAGAGCCTGTGTCATCTCCTTCGGCATGAAATGGGAGGACTGTCTTCCATTTGCAGAGTTCTCTTACAACAACAGCTTTCAAGCAAGTGCAGGCAAAGCACCGTTTGAAATTCTCTATGGCAGAAAGTGCCGTACCCCTCTCAACTGGTCTGAAACAGGCGAACGCCAGCTTCTTGGCAATGACTTGATCTCAGAAGCCGAAGAAATGTGCAAAGTCATACGTGAGAATCTCAAGGCCGCTCAGTCGCGTCAGAAGAGCTACTATGATGGAAAGCATCGTGATTTGGCTTTCGACATCGGTGATCATGTCTATCTCCGAGTTTCTCCGATGAAAGGTACCCAGAGGTTCGGTATCAAAGGAAAACTTGCTCCTAGATACGTCGGGCCTTTCAAAATACTTGGCAAAAGAGGCGATCTAGCCTATCAGCTCGAGCTCCCTTCCAACTTTGCAAATGTTCATGATGTCTTCCATGTGTCTCAGCTTCGCAAATGCTTCAAGGCACCTGAGCGCATGATTCCGTTTGAGGAGATTGATCTTCAACAAGACCTTTCCTACCGAGAGCATCCAGTTGCAATTCTCGAAGAAACCGAACGCAAGACTCGCAACAAGTCCATCAAGTTTCTGAAAGTCAAGTGGTCACATCACACAGACCGAGAAGCTACCTGGGAACGAGAAGATCATCTTCGTTCCGAGTACCCTTCCTTTTTCCAGTCCTAGATCTCGGGACGAGATCTTTTTGTAGTAGAGGAGAGTTTGTAATGCCCCGGATGTAATACTTTCCCTTTTGGGTATATAATAAATCTCCGGCTTCATCTATTTCCATTTCGGGTTCTTTGTCTTTCGGGCTTTCGTCGTTTTGTTGTGTGAGTGTGTGGCATTCATTCATATCATGTAGACATGTGCATTGCTTTGCATTTGTGTTGTGGGTTGCATCCGGTTCCGTGTGTTTCTTCCCGTTGTCCGTTTCGTGTTCCGGAGCTCCCTCACGTGTCCGTGACGTCCCGTAGGCCTACTTTGTTGTTCGGGCGTTTTTCGTTACCGGTGTGCCGCGAGGTTGTGTTGTGTGTTGTTGTTTTGTTGTGTGCAACCCGCCTCTCAAATCTCGTCTCGTTTGGACTCCGTTGACTTTTCCCTCCGTTGTCCGTGTGGGTCCGATGTGCCTTCACTTCGTGTCCCGGAAATACCCCTACTGCTTTCTTTTATCTCCGTCTGGTCCTTTTAATTCATCCCCGCGATCGGATCCGTTGGATCACGATCGGAGGGCTCCTAAACACCCCTAGTCTCCTCCTAACCCTAAAATTCTGCTACTTATAGACCCCCCTAGTCTATTTTTGGGCCTCCCTATTCCTTCTTCTTCCTCCTCTAGATCCACTTTCTTTTTTTTTCTTTTCTTCTCAGATCCAAAGTTCCTGCCCGGATCCCGAAGGATCCTTCGATCCAAAACCAGCGCCGCGCCGGGTTTCCTCGATCTGCTCGCGCGAGTCAACGCGCTCGTTCGACCGCAACCTCGTCCGCGCCAGGCGGACCAGATCGCGCACCGCGGCCCGTACGTCGCATGTGGACCACTTCCCCGGGCCCGTGCTCCCGTGCGCCGCGACAGGGCCCAGCGCCGTCCAGCTCTCGGCCACCTGGTTTCGGCCCGCACCGGGGCATCGCACCGCCGCGTCATTTCGGTCCCCACTTCGCCGCGGAAGCCCATCGGCCGGCCCGCACCAGCCTCCTTCGCCAGCCCCCGAGCGGGACACCGCATCCGAACAGGTCCCGCGCCGCCGGCCCAGGCGGCCTCCCTCCCGCAGCCGGCTGAGCCCCGCGCCGGGCCTCCGCCTCGGTGGGCCGCAGGCCTCGCGCCGCCGCCGGGCTCCCGCAGCTCCTGGGCCCAGCCGCAGCCGCCGCTCCGCCTCGCCTCGCCACGGTGGGCCACCGCCGCCGGCCCGTACCACCGCTCCCGCGGGCCTGCTCCACTTCTACTGTTCATCCGGACCGGGCCACTTCTACTGTTCATCCGGACCGGGCCACTTCTACTGTTCATCAGATCCGGATCTCAGATCTGAGAAGGTTGACCTAATCCCTCTAAGTCTTTGTTTTTCCTGATCTGTGATGCATACTTTGAACTGCCCTAACTTTGTGCCTGTTGCTCCGTTTTGCGCGTGTAGCATGTCCAGATGTTCGTGGAGATGTCCTCTACGTTTTACCTGTTGTAGTCATGCATGTTAGATGTCATCTTGACACTTGTTTTGCTGTTGCAAGAGTGCATCATGATATAAACTGCTGTTATGTGTTATTTTCATGCCACCTTTGACTTGTGATATCTTTTAGCTCGTTTGTCCAAACGATGCAAATGACATGTCCACGTGTTCGTCTCGTCACGAACTACGTGTGGAGTGTGATAGGTTGCATGGTAGATTTATTGTTTCCTTGTTGTCATCGTTGCAAGATGCCATGTTCACATGTTGTGTTTTCACTTGTTATGAAATGCCATCTTGATGAGCTCGTTGCAATCGTTGTGTTCACCACAATGATGCATGCTTGTGTGTTTCGGGATCACCGCCATATGTATTTTGATGAGGTGCTTACCCTTTGCCATGTCTAGTTTCGAGGTGTCTTAAACATGCTCTTTTGTGTGCTATGATGATGTTGCTGTTTTAGGACTTAGTGAAATTTCACTAAGTCTGGAATCTGTAACGTTCCGATGCCATGTTCGTGTGATGTTGTAGGACAAAGCATGATAGTTTTGGGGTGGATTTTGATTGTTCCTTGAAGTATATATTGTTGTCTTTCCATCCATGTCCTCACATGTCCATTTGAGTGGCTGTAGAATGTTTATCTTTTGCTCCAAACTTTCAATAAAATTCTGCTGCCAGAATTTTATTTCAAAGTTCAATATGTCCAAGATCATTGCTATTGATCCGTGACTCCGTTGGGGGTGCACTTTGGACCTAGTTGCTGTACTTTATATCTAGTTTATGTTCAAATCCTTTGCCATGCTTTTTGGGTGCTGTAGATTAATTATTTTGAGCTCCCAAGTTGCTATGTTGCTGTAATTTGCAGTTTTCGCTCAAATCTTGTTTCGGGCATAACTTTTAGCCCGTAACTCCGATTTCAGCGATTCTTATATCAAACTTGGGTGATTTTCTGTTTAGATTATTAATATCAGCTTGTTATCTTGTTTTGAGGTGTTTTGCTTGAGTGATGTTTTACGTGCTCCATGTGCATCACTAGTGCATCCATCATGCATTCATGTTTTTCGAGTGCGCATTGCATCGTGTTGATTGGTGCTTGGTGTGTTTGTTGTGTTTAGAGCCGGAAGTTGAGAACGAGTTTTCCAACGAGGTTGAGCACGAGGTTTCCAACGAGTTTGAGCACGAGGACCCTTCTTACGATCCGAACGTCTTCTCTTCAGGCAAGATGACCGAACCCCGATAACTTTACTATCTTTGCCTATTTGCTAGTAGTCTCGATCTATAGTTTTGCCTCGATGCCCATGTTCTTCTTGTCAGCCTCCTACTTGTAACCAATTGCCATGTTTAACCACCCTACCTATGCAAACTGTTGCTTGGCTAAGTACGCTTCGCTCAGCCCTTCTTATAGCGTTGCTAGTTGCAGGTGAAGTGAAGATGCTTGCTCCATGTTGAAGTTTTGGTTGGGTTATATCACACTATATAAATGCTTTAACTGAAATCACCTATATATTGGCAAGGGTGGAAGGCTAAGCCTTTTGCTTGGTGTTTTGTTCCACTCATGCCGTTAGGATCCGTATAAGCCGGTTTTATGTTCCTTGATTATGCGTTCCTAACACGGTTGGGGTGTATGGGACCCCCTCGATAAACCGCTAAGTGCTAAGTCTTTTCCAGCAAGTCCCAACATTGGTACTATTCGCCTAACACAACTAAAACCTTTCCGAGGGAGTAATTAACCCGAGGCTTAATTAATTCAACCCCCCTGGGCCAGTGCTCGATTTGAGTGTTGGTCCAAACTAGAGTCGTGTGCGGGGCCCCCCTTGGCAACTTGGGTATTTCGGCCACTGTACGCTGTGCTCATCCGGTCGTGGCCTGAGACGAGATACGCGCGGCTACTATCAGGGTGTCGGCACGCCGGGAGGATTTGCTGGATTAGCCTTACCTTAGCTCGGTATATCTTGAGCACGGGATTCTGAGGATACTCGGGTCTTCCCACTTTGGAGTTGCGACTCCGCGGATCGTGGGCTTGTAATGGGTCAAGTTGGAACACCCCTGCAGGGTTTGAACTTTCGAAAGCCGTGCCCGCGGTTATGTGGCAGATGGGAGCTTGTTAATTCCGGTTGTAGATAACTTGACGAAATGATACTAATACACTACCAGCGTGTGTTCCGTGACTGTCAATTTCCGAATAGGGATTCGGGAGTTGAACACGGAGGGGTTATGTTTGGAGCTTGTAGCTAGGATCACTTCGTGATCACTTCTCGCCGATGCCTTCTCTTCTCGCTCTCACTTGCGTAAGTTAGATGCTAGTTGCTGCTGCAGACTTGTTCTTTCTTCAGCCTTTCCCTCACCTAAAGGCTTTGATAGTTCTGTTACCCGGGAACGGGATTGCTGAGTCCTCTGTGGCTCACAGTTACTTCACACACCAGATGCAGGTCCAGCTGTGAGCTATCCAGGTGATGGCACCGAGCTGGATTGGGAGTACGACGAGGAGCGTAGTCGTTACTACGTGCGCTACCCGGACGATCAGTAGTGGAGTCTCTTACTAGGATTCGATCCGCCTGTGGTTGTTTTATCTGAGTTTGGTACTTTGACATTTGGCTTTTGCCCTTAGAGGGGTGTAGTGATCTTATTGTATGATGTTTGAGACTTGTACTGTTATTCTGTGACGTGGCGATTGTAAGCCAACTATTTTTCAGTTTACTATCCCTCTTTTACATGAGTTGTGCAAAGATTACCAAACTTGAGATCATTCTAGGATGGACTTATGCCTTTAAGTCGTGCCTCGACACGTAGGAGGTATAATTCCATCCTGGGCATTACAGCTCCCCGGCAACGGCGCCAGAAAACGGTACTTGATAACCCTCAACCGTAAGGGATCGAGATAGTCTTCACGGGTAAGAATAACCCAATTTATAGATTCGACACACGGGGAGCCAAAGAGTATTTATAAGCTTTGATAATTGAGTTGTCAATTCAACCGCACCTGAAATATACTTACTTGCAACAAAAGATAAGTGGTAACGGTGATATGATAGTGATGGTGGTGACAGCAAAAGTAAACAGCAAAAGTAACAACTAATAACCAGCACGATTGAAACACTGTAGGCTAGGGAGATGGATGGTTGGGCGCTGCATGGATGAGATACATCATGAATCTAACTTGGGGCAAGGCACACAGAAAAGTAATGATCATCTAGGAAAATATCAAACATTAGGCATGTATCCCACAGGTAGTTGTACGTGCTTGCAATAAGAACTTGCACAACATCTTTTGTCCTACCATCCCGCTACGAACGGGGCCAAAAGGAACTTATGGAGATTAAGGTGCTCCTGTCAAAGAGCACCGGAACAAAGCAATAAACTCAATGGATACATGGAATCCTCAAATTATGGACCATCCCCTTTGGTGTCCCAAGCTGTCACCTTTGGGATCGCCGGTTCCGGACCATAATAGGTGCAAACAACTCATAGATAGGATCAAGAACACAAATATATTCATGCAAACACATAGGGTTCAGATCTGAAAACATGGCACTCAGGCCCAAAGTGACAAGCATTAAGAGCAACAAGTTGAAGCAAAGATGATAAACACCAAAGTAGATGATAGGCAACATGCCCCCAACAATCTGATAAACTATTACATGATCTAACTCATCCAATCCCTACCATCCCCTTTGCCTACAGCAGGGAATTACTCACACGTGGAAGGAGAAGTCATGGAGGGAGGATGGAGTGATGATGATGATGACGATGGCGACGATCTCCCCTCTCCGGAGGCCAAATCAGCCTCCAGATTAGCCCTCCGGAAGAAGAACAGAGGGTGGCGGCGGCTCCGCGACGGAAACTGGAAAAACGACTTCTGTTCTGGGGTTTCCTCGCCACGGGAATAAATAGGAGCCAAGGTAGGGCACCAGAGGGGGGAGGACCCTCCCAGGCGGCCTCCTGGCGCGGCCAGGGGTGGGGCCGCGCCAGCAGGGCGCCTGGGGCCCCCCTGGCTGCCCTCTGGCCCCACTTCTGGCACAATGGCCCTTCGGGTGCGTGGATTTTCTGTGATTTTTCTTGGAATTTTCTGAGACACCTAAAAATCCATTTTCCTGCACACAATAAAACCATACAGGCAGCTCTGCTGAAAACAACGTCAGTCCGGGTTAGTTTAGTTCAAATCATGCAAGAATGAGGGCAAAACAATAGCAAAAGTGTTTGGAAAAGTAGATACGTTTGAGACGTATCAACGACCACGTAGTCAACACGTCCGTAGGTGCCGTCGGGGGCGAGGAAGAATAGTGCACGATAGGTAGCCGCTGCTCTTGTCCCTGGAAGGCCACCGCTCCTCCCCACCAGTTGACGCCAAGCTTGGTGGCCTGAGCATCGGTGACTGATTACTCGCTTGGCGGCGACATGGAGGCGGACAAACTTTAGTTCCCGGGACTCTAGAGGTGAATGTTACGAAGGTGGAGCTAGAGAGCGCCGAGGCGAAACTGGAGAAGGCGACGCTTCAGTTCTCGGGGCTCATGGCCGGACACGGGAAACGGGCGCGAGTGATCATAGATTAGGTTAATTAACCATATCTCCAAAGCCGGACAATCGCCGCTTGTAGTTGAATTATGTATGAAATCTAATGAAATCTGGCATGTTTATAGGAAATCTTGCATGTTTATATGAAATATGGTCGTGTTTAAATGAATTTTGTCCCGTTAGTTCGAATTGTTGTCAAAATGTATGCGGCTACGATTGGATGGCTGCCTCCCGCATTCGTCTTCGTGAATTGGTCCCCCTGTGTGCGGACAAATGCGGGAGAAAATTTATGGATTCCCATTCGAGATGCCCTTAGTGGCCATGCTTCTTGTAATGAAAGTGGCAATAGTACGAGAAGTTTGTATCAGGATAATTCTGGTACTACTGCATGTGACACTGCTACCTTTACAAGAGAGAGGAAACTTTTTCCACAGTATGGGTGGTACTGAGGTGCCGACGTATTTGAACTTTTCAGCTTCCGATTATTTATAGATTTCTACCATGTTTCAAAGAGCTTTATCTCTTCTATTATTGCCTCCGTCCTATAATATAAGAGTTTTTTTAATACTACACTAATGTTAAAAATAATCTCATATTATAAGGCGAAGAAAATACTATATACAGTCCATAAGCCAATTATTAGCGCGTTATCTGATGGCGTATCCAAGAAGAAAAGTCTAGATACATTAGGGGTGCGTTTGGTTACCTGCATCGTTGTTTGCTCTTTTGCATACTTATCCTAGTTGGGTCTGGCTGAGCAAATGCAAGCCAAAAACTAACATCTGCACTGAGTTTGGTTACCTGCATGCCCTCTCCCTGCATCGTAACACTGCCTCTATGCACCGCGTTTGGTTGCTCGCACTGTATGTGGTCAGATGAGTGCATGTTGTTTGGTTGCTTGCATGGGATATGATTAAGACTTAATAGCTACCCTGACACATAGTGTTACACTAGAGCGCCTCGACGACAATGGTAGGCGGTGGTTGCGGTGCCGCGTCCGACACGACGAGAATGGAGTCGCAGGCGAGTGACCTCGTCGACGGCGCAATGAACTATTTGCTAGTGCCATCGCCAGAGAGAAAGTCCGTGTGGAGTAACGCATAGAAGGGCATTGAGGCAGAGGATGGTGAAGAAAAAATGCAGTGTGCCCGCCATGGCGGTGTCAGCTAGTAGGACGGGGAGGAGGAGGCTAAAAAGAACAGCGATGATGATGGGGCCAGTGTAGTAGAATGCGGAGAAGGAAGACGAGAAGAACGACGATGACGACGGCACCATTGTAGTAGGACGCGAGCGAGAATGTCGAGAGGAACGACGTCGGTGATGGCTTCGGTGTAGCAGAACATGGGAGCCGACACAGAGAGGAAGAACGACCGAGCGAGTGTAGTAGGACATGGGAGAGGAGGTTGGGAGGAACGACGCTGACGGTGGCGCTAATGCAACACCATGCGGAAGGAAACAACAATGGCGATGACACCGATGTAGTAGGACACGAGCGAGGAGGCCGAGAGGAACGATGTCGGTGATGGCTTTAGTGTAGCAGGACATGGGAGAGGAGGTTGAGAGGAACGATACTGGCGGTGGCGCAAGTGTAACAGCACGTGGGAGAGGAGGCCGAGAGGAGCTACGCCGTCGGTGACACCAGTGTAGCAGGATAGAGGAGAGAAGACCGAGCTTAAGGAGTGTCACTAACACAAATCACACATATGTGTATATACTTCATGAGAAAGAAGTCAGATTTAATCGTCTACGATCGTCGAAACATAAAATGTGCAACATGAAAGTCGTGTGAAACTGTAAGGTGAAGCTACTGATCAAAGGAGAACTCACACGGTCTACCGTGCGCGACGAATTTGACAAAATTCATCTAAAATAACTTCAAACATGAACACGAAATTAAACATTTACAGTCGACGAAACTACGAACTGATTACAAAAATGAAACCATAACATCGATGCACATCTTTTTCATGTAGAGTTTATCTCGAATTGATGCATCGTTATGTGGACTAGAAGGCACCTAAGAAAGAAGATTGGAGAAAGAGCTTACTGGAGATGGAAAAAGAAACAATGTAGAGGCTGTATACCACTCGCATCCTCTCGTGCAAGAGGGCCCATCATGTGCGCTCGAAGGTGGCTCGCCTCAGCCTGGCCCGGTAAAAACGATCGATTTGAGCCAGATGTAGGATGAGAGGCGTTTTGAGTTTCATGCGGACCAACTTTTCCATGCGACCCAGGTAAACATTTCCACGCGGGCTTGACTGAGTCTAATACAGACTACCAAACGTCTTAGGTGTGGTCCCTCCCTGCTTCCTTAATAGCACCATTCTCCTGTAACAAGAAAAAAGGAGGAGAGTCACCATCTGATAATCTCCAAACGGACACACACACACTCATACACGCAAGCAAGAAATCATCACGTTCAAAATGCCTCCGAATCCTATTAGCGTGTTATCTTCTATTACTCCCTCCGATTAAAGCTTAGTTACCATGCTTCGTGTAAAGAAAGTGGCAGCACAACAAGTGTTGTAGCAGCATTTTTCTTTTTTTTTCAGGAGAAATTCTTTTTCTTTTTCAAAAGGAGTAACGAGGCTATTCTACTACCACTGTGTGAACACCGTGGCGCTATGTTTGAAAGAGAGGCCATGAGAAGGAGAAAACTCTTAGAGCATCTACGTCCGGGCCCACAAACGCATGGGCCTTAAATTTGCTCATCTACATCTGAATATTTCATACTACCAAAGCATGCGAAAAAAATCCTACATAATACTTAGATCAATTAGCCTAGTCCTCGTGGAAGATGTCCTCTATCTTCGTGCTCGCCTCCGGGTACATCGGCGGCGGCCGCATCAACGGCTCTTGCGGCTCCTTCGCGTCGGCCCCCGAATCCATCTCCGTTTCGACCTAGTCGAAGAGTTCGTCGGTCGCCGCCCGTTCTTGCCAGATGAACCGCATGTTGGCCTTCACATAGGCCTCATCATAGATGGACTTATGAATGGCCTGCAGCTCCACCATCGTGTCCGCTTGGGCGACGGCGAACTCCGCCTCCACATCCTCCATGTTGAAGTCCAAAGCAGATGCCAGGTCCTGCTCCGTCTGCTCCGCCTTCTCGTCCTCCTCCGGATCCGCCACCTCCATCGGAGCCGGGTGCTGCTCCTCTTCCTCGTCCTCCTGAGCCTGCTCCTCCTCCTCCTCCGGCTCCGGTGGGTCCGAAGGCAGCGCGACAGCGATGCGGGCGGCGCGCCTCGCCCTAATTTCCTGCTCAATCTGGTACCGGCGCTCCGGCGTGAGCACAACATAGGTGGTTATCTTCTTCCGGACCTTGGCGAAGCCGGACTGCGTGGGGAGAGTGTCGGAGTGGGAGATATGAGGTGGATGGGTTTGGGCTGGCGATGCGAAGAGGGGGGAGGTCGATGGGTTAGGGTTGGGGGACGCCGGACGGCTTAAATAGGCGGATTTGACCTCGGACGGCGAGCCGGAGCGGCACCATGCGGCGTTCACACTCCGCCCCCCAACCGGAGGAGGCGTCCGTAGGACCGCCAGTTTTTGGGCAATTCCGCGTGGGGCCCCGACGTCAGTCCGGCGTGACGGGTGTGACTGGACGCCCCATATCCGCTCCATATTTAGAATGGATATGAGGGATACCGGTCAGTCTGGTCGTTTGAGACCCGTTTGGGAAGTTTGTCCGAGTCAAATTTTCGTGACCGGCCAATGGCCAGGCTGTTCACCCGGGTTTTTTATGCGGATTTGAGACGTCCGGCTATAGACGTTCTTCGTGGTACAGGTGGAACGGAGATCCCTTTGTTGTATTCAGGGCTGGACCAAAAGTTCATAGCTCGCGAGCTTAATGAACGCTCGATAGTTCTGCTCGTTAAGCTCGTAGCTCGCTTATTAATGAACAGAGCCAATCATTAATTTTAGCTCGTTAGGCTTAATGAGCGAGCTAACGAGTTTCATAAGTAGCTCGTTAAGCTTGTTAGTAACAACACAACACAACACATATTTTCATCTTACGTTGTGAACTTTTTGTAGCACATCAGCTCTCCTATTCAATCTAATCAACATAGGAGGCAACAAACTAGTGTATTTCTTTTCGTGGCCACCATATTTCATCTTAAAAATCACACATATGCACTCCTAATGTAGACCGTAACACATTATAATCTGTTAACGAGCGCTCACGAGCTTAACGAGCTTCAAACGGGCCGAGTCGAGCAGGGTTTTCTGCTCGTTAATCTTAACAAGCCGAGCCTTAACAAGCACGAGCTTAACAAGTACGAGCTTAACGAGCCGAGCAGCTTGTTAATCCACCCCTAGTTGTATTTGATCTATGTATAGTTCATAAACCAATTTTTCCCGATAATTTCATAAACCAATTATTAGTGCGTTATATCGGTGACGCATCCATAAATACAAAATATAAAACGAGATATGTATGTGGCAACCGTGTGGCAGATTGCAAAACTGCCACACGCATCCTTCACCGTCAGTTCTGACCGCCCTCCCGATCTCCTTCCTTTTCCGCACGTCCTCCCGATCTCCTTCCTTTCCTCCCGATCTCCTCCTTTCAATCATCAGTTACGGCCCCACGCGTCTTCCCGATTTTCAGGCAAAAATAATGTTTGGATTGGGATTTGATCTCTGGTCTGCAGGTAATCAACGAAGGGAGCTAACCACCTCACCTATGACACTCATTATTGAACAAGCTAAGGGAAATAATGTTTTTGACATGTTTTGCCTTTATTATTTTAGCACTGAAAAACTTTTGTTTCACCTATCAAACCTGGCACATAAATTTTTTCCGTGGTAAATTCTCCATCACCACCACGATAAATGATGCACCACCAACATGATAACTTCTGTATACCACGCGGTACATTATGTGTAAGTAGCATGGTCATAAGCATTGAAGGCGTTATAACTTTGGTGAAAACATCGTGGTAACTTTGATCATTGGGAAGAAATTTGTTGAACCCCTACCGCCGGTAATTTCTGTAAATAGCACGATAACATTCACGCCATAGACCTGATAATTTAGATACAAAAATCGTGATAACTTTAACCATTGGGGAAGAAAAATGTGAAAAGATACCCGATAATTTATGTGTAAGTTGAGGGTAGTATACGCAACGCATATCTGATAACTGAGATAGAAACACCATGGTAACTTTGACCATAGGGAAGATTTTTTTTTGAAAAGATACTCCAGTATCTTCTGTGTAAATAGCACGGTACTATACCTCCATCCCCTGGTATTTTTATGTGTAAATAGCACCACGATAGGTTACCACTGCGGGCTTGATAGGTTACCTAGAATCAGCATGATAACTTTTTGTCCCGGGAAAAAGTTGTTCAAAACATCCCCGATATTTTGTGTGTGAATGACATGATAATATAAGCACCGCATAAACGTATAACTTACAATATAAACATGATGGTAACTTTTTATCAAAGGAAAACAAGTTGTTAAAAACATACACTCGCCTCGCGTGGCCTCTTAGATGAACACAACACATGGTGTGTCACGGAAAACCAAATAATGTTTAGTGCCATGAGGGGCACACATGCTCGTGAGTTGGCCCAGAAAAACGGCCCACTTTGATCCGCTATAGGCATGATAAGTTACGCAAAAACATCATGGTAATTTTTGACCTATGGAAAAAGTTACCGAAACACACCCAGGTTTTTAGGTGTAAGTACCATGATAATATACGAACTAGAGACCCGGTAACTCATGTACAATCCCCCATGGTAACTTTGACCAGGGCGAGGTTGATGTACACATACCCTGATAACTTATTTATAAGTACCACGGTATTTTACACATCGAAGACCTTATAACTTCTGTACAAAACACAGTGGCAACTTTGAAAGGGGTGTAGTTGTTGAAACATATTACCTGGTAAGTTCTATGTAAATAGCACGGTAACTTACGCAACTCATGCCTGATAACTTGCATGCGAATACCATGGTAACTTTGTCCTGAGGGGAAAACGTGGTAATTTTCTGTACTTTTTTGTAGATTGTAAAGAAGTGGTCAAAATGATTAGTTTCTTTAGTTTGAGCAATAAATACCTAAGGGTGAGTTGGTTGCGGTGACGCGCTTAGGTGCCAAGGACGTGTGGGTTCGAATTCCACATGCGCAATATTTTTAAAACATGTTGTAGACGTGAAGAAGTGACAGTTTTCTCGGGGGTGGGCGCGCGAGATGTGCGGGAGAAGCAGGTTTCTCGGGCTAACCTGCGGGGTAGTTCGGAAGAAGGCGGGGTCGAAGCATGGGGGATCATGTGATACTTTAAAGTAAAAGAAGTAGAGGTGTGGCATTTTTGCTTATATGACACACATGTACCAAATATCACAGTCCAATATAAAAATATTAAGCGTGCACTGTATGACTATGTGCATCATTGGATCCTTTCCGTAGAAAAAATTAGGCGCGTCCCCTCCTTGCCTTAATAGCAACATTCTCTCGTAACAAGAAAGAAAGAAGGAGAGTCAGCATCTACTAATCTCCAAACTGACACGCATGCACTCTCATGCACGCAAGCAAGAAACTACCACGTTCAAAATGCCTCCGAGCTTGCACTGCATAATACTATCACTGCTGTCCTATAAATAGCATCCAGCTAGTGCTGAGAAGCAACGCACACCACGCTCGATCGGCCAGTGCAACCAGTACGCTACGTACATACGTACATAGTGAGACAACAATACTGCTTGTGTGGAAACAATGGACCGTCGCGCTAGCTTGGCTGCCCCGAGCATCCGCATCAAGATCCCCGACCAGCTGCCCACGTTGTTCGAGCCGCAGAAGGCCACGCCGAACCCGGGCACCACCCGCGCCCGCACCACCGCCGAGGCCGCCGACGACGAACCACCGTCGCCGGAGCGCTGCCTCACCGTGCTAGCCCTGCAGCTGGCCGTGCTCGAGAAGGCGGCGAGCCGGCTGGGCACGCTGGCCTTCATCTGGGCCACGGTCGTGCTGCTCGCCGGCTTCGCCATCACGCTGAGCCCAACCGACTTCTGGTGCATCACGGGCCTTCTCCTCATCGAGGGCACCCGCATCCTGGGACGCAGCCACGAGCTGCAGTGGCAGCACCGCCAGGCCAGCCGGGCCCGCCCCGCCTCCCGCGCCGCCGTCCGCGCCTTCTTCTGGATGCAGCTGCTCTCGGCGACGGCGTGCGTCTCCCTCTCCCTCGTCCGCCTCATCCACCAGCACTACGGCGGCACCGAGGACGCCCGCGCCAACCGTGCCGCAGCGCTCAACATCTTCTACGGCCTCGCGCTCGCAGAGGCGCTGCTCTTCCTCATCGAGAAAGCGCTCTGGCAGTGGAAGGTGAGCCACCACCGCCTCCTCGAGCGCGTTGCCGACGACTGCAACCTCGCCGGCGCCTGCGGCCAGCTCGCCGTCCGCTGCTTCTTCTACGACTCTTACTCGCGCTGCCTCAACGGCAGCATCTTCGACGGTCTCCACATGACTCTCGTCTCCTACGCCGACGACCTCATCACCGCGGGCTCGCACGACGAGCAGAGCCTCGGCGCCAGCATCCTCGTCGCGCTCGCCGAGTCCGACCGTTTCGCCGACGCCACGCTGCGCAGGATCGGTGTTTCCGCGCCCACCATCGAGCGCCTCATCGAGATGCTCAGCTGGAAGGGCGCTTCGGAGCGGGACGTCCGGCGCTCGGCCGCCGCCGTCGTGTCCATGCTCACCGGGAGGAAGCTCATCGCGCTACGTGTCACCTGCATCCCCGGTGCCATCGAGTCCGTCGCGTCGCTGCTCTACGCCGACCTCGACGAGCTCAACATCCTCGGTCTCTCCATCCTCAACAAGCTGGCGCACGACCACGACAACTGCGACAAGATCGGCAAGACCAGGGGCCTCCTCGACAAGATCATATCCTACTCCAACATCGACCATGCGCTGGCGGAGACGACGCCCAGGGACATGAGGATCAAGGCGGTAAAGCAATCGCTGCGCGTGGTGAAGAGGCTGGCATGCACGACGGGGAACACCGGGAAGCTGCTCCGACGGGAGCTCACTGACATTGTTTTCACCGTCAGCAACGTCAGGGAGGTCCTGCAGCGGCGCGACAAGAATGTCCAGTTGGAGCTCCACCAGATGGCCATCGAGATACTCACGAGTCTCGCCATGGACGATGAGGCCAGGGAGATCATCGGCGACACGGGGAGCGTGATCAGCGTCCTAGTCGCCATGTTTTTGCCGGCGGGGTTTGCGACGAAGGAGTGTCAACAGACGGACTCTGTCCGAGTGGAAGCCGGCGAGGCGCTCGCGATGCTGGCCCTCGAGAACAAGAAGAACTGCGGGGAGATCATAATGGCTCTCGGCGGAGGGGTCGGGCGTCTCGTCGACGGGCTGAAGGACCCCGTCGTCATAGTCGGCGCCGCCAGGATCATGCGCAACTTGTGCTCCTACGCCGGCGACGAGTGGCAAATCCAGCTGAGAGAGGTCACCGCCGGCGCCGCCAAGGTGCTTAGGTCCATCACGGTGGAGAAGGCCAAGATCCTCAACATCTTCATCGGGCTGGCGGCGCAGATGCTCCGGTTCATGGAGCCCGGGGAATTCCGCGCGAGGCTCGCCGCGGCTAGGGTAGTGGACGCGGTGCTGGCAAGGACGCTGGTGCAGGTGCTGCGGGACTACAGCCGCCCGTCCATGGATGTACCCCGGATCCGGCGGTACACCATCGAGCTCGCCATGGCCATGATGCGGTTGGACGCGCGCTACGTGGCCCTGTTCGTGGAGCTCGGGATGGAGAGCGAGCTGAGGTGCGTGGCGGGGACCACCTCGCAGCTGGAGTGCTTCAACGTCTTCTCCGGGAGCGTCGGGCTCAGCCGCCGTGCCACCAGCGTCCGCTCCCTCGTCACGTCGGCTTTGGAGCTGATGAACAAGGGCCGGGATTAAGCCCTAAAACCACTATATACACCTGCACACTGCGAGCTCCTGCACTATTTGTCTTTCTATTGCATTGTGGTTTGCTATGTTTATTATTGTGATTCGTGTATCATTTCACATTACTCACACTATGGAGTAGTGTACTGTAAAAGAACCATATAATTTGTGGTATGTGAGTATATAGGAGTACAATCAATGCAATATGAATTTATCTAGGGGTGTAGGTCTCAGGCCTTGTTTGGTTCATAAGTGTTAGGACTTTTTTTAGTCCCAACTTATAAGTCCCAAGTCCCTAAAAAGTCCCTACATGTTTGGTTCCTGAGACTTATTACAACTATAAGTCCCTATAAGCCACTCCTTGAGAGTCTTATTTCATAAGTCCCAAATGCTCACTTTAAGTCCCTATAAGTCCCTCCTATTTGGTTTAGATGGGACTTGTAGGGACTTTTTTAAGTTCCTAAACCAATAAGTCCCTGGAAACAAACACCCTCTCAGTCGACTCAGACTTAACCAAGTCTCGGTCAAGTGTTTTAGTATATAAAAAGAAAAAGGAAAAACTGAAAAGAAATTTATTATACAAATCAACATTAAAAATCAAAGGAATATAGCATCGACTGAGACATAACGAAGTATAAGTTGACTGAGACTTAGCAAAACTGTTATCTAGTACTCCGTATTATAAAATCTTAACATCTTAGAACTGGACAGTTAGGAGATGCCCTGAGCGAACGCGCGCATCAACCGTACACAAACTGTTGCATTCCACAAAGTTGCTGAATATGGCGCTCCGAATGCATTAATTGGAATTGGCTTGAACACTCTGACTAGATCCGTGATTTATCTATACCTGAAGAGCTAGGCCTACGAGCTCTATTCCTGGCTTGTACTATTTTGTTCAAAATGTTTTGTGTGAAAGGTGAAGAAAATACTCAAATGTAGTTTGGAGACTTTATAAAAGAAGGATTTCGTTCATGATTTATGGAACAAAATTGTTCATGTAACTGCATTCATCCGATTCCATGTAATTGCCACGACAAGAATTATGGACGGAGTGAGTACCTCTAGAAAAACCGATTCATTAGGAACTAAAAGTATGTATTTTAACTAGACGAGGATATGGTGTACAATTGTGGGGGAAAACCTGAGTCACTACGAACGCAAACCCAACTAAACTTCCGGTGGCAAGGCCTTATACTAGATTTAATCTTGATGGAGTCAGTAGTTGGTACTGTAAATTTTGCCTAATCATTTCTCCAAAGCTGGCTAATTCTAGTGCATCAGTTTCCACATTAGTACTAGATTTAGCTTGTGTACTTCTACTACTTATGTCATCTAAATTTACCATAGAATCCAACTCTGAATGCAATAGGTAGGTAGTTGAATTTACAATTCATACAAAGAAAACAAATGAACCAAAGAAAACATACAGGGGACTATTCAGATGTCAGTGTAGTTGCACATTCTACAAGATCCTACTAGTGGGGATTTTGGTAGACAAACTGTATCTTACAATCTTCAATTCATTATGATTTCATTAGGCTTAACCTATCTCTGGTGATGCTCTTGAGATGTCTATCTATGATTAAAAAAATAGTGACTGTCTTAATTTTTACATTTTTCTTGTTAAGTTTTGATTGCTGAATTGCCATCTTCCTAATGTTGCATTCTATGTTTGTATCACCTCGGATTGCCGAATGATTATTGAATTTCTGTAACATCTCAAAATTCTAAATTTTGTAATTTTATATTAATAAATAACTTTGATTTTCTGTTTGATTGGTGTGTGATTGATGGTGTAAAATTGACTGAAATTTGAAACTTTTTGGAAAGTTGAATGAGAGGGGATGAAATGATTTTCCCAAACTTTCATCTTGCATTATGATCTCAAAAAATTCAAATTCATTTCAAATGGAAAACCCTAGAGTGAAGATGATATGACTTCTTCCATTTAAAGAAATTAAAGTGGTTTTGAAAAGGTTTGAATTACACCTCAGAACATTTCAAACTCAAAGCTTTATGCCACTCAAGGATTTTCAAGAGAGACTATAATAGGACTTCTTCAAAATTTATGAAATATAGTGGGGAGTAATGAGTACCACTTTCAAAACTTATTAGAAACACTATTTGGAGTTTTTTTCCCTTTTTGTTGGAATTTCGAAGCATCTCAAATTCTCTGGATATAAAATATTTAAGGGAAGGAAACATAACCCTTCAAAATTCAGAGAATATTTTGAAAATTTTGAAGAAGAAAACAAAAAATATTTGAAAATTGTTTGAAAAGTATATTCAAATCCAATTTGAAGTTATTGCAAAAATGTTTTTTCAAGTAATGTATTGGCATCTTAAAATTGTTCATATTTTTCCCTGAATTTTTTAAAAATTTCTGATATATTATATGATTATATAATATTTTCATTTCATTTGTTTTCTTTTGACTTTACTTTTCTGCTTTTATTTAAAAACAAACTGAACGTGCGGCCCATAATTATTGGTTGCCCACTACACAGCATAGTAGTAGCAGGCCGGTGCGTATTGTTTTTTGACTTTTTAAGTTTCTTTAAGATTTGCAGAAAAGAAATATTATTTATTTTCAAAAAAGAAATTTCAGAAAAAATATATTTGAAAACAAATGCGCGCACATCCGCGCACACGCGGAGGCCGGCCGAAGGCCCATGCGGTGCCGCATCTTTTTCTTTTCCTTTCCTATTTCAAGTCATTTATCTTTTGTCCACGTCTAATCCCAAATTACCTAGCGTTTGATTTTCGTCTATCCCTTCCTCCTATAAATATAGACTCATAGGGAAAAGGCTCCTTCACGGCCGCGCGTTCGGACAGGGACAAGGGGCCCACCACATGTGTCTTCAACATAAAAAAAATCACCCCCTGATTTCAACTGGTGGGACCGGGGTGTGCCCTTCCATATTTTTATCTCCTCCCGTGAACTGAGCTGCTGGGGTCCGGCTGTTTCCTTTTCTATCTCTCATCCTGGGTTATTTAAAATGGAAAGTTTACTTCGTAGGCTCTTGTCGGAAATTGCTCGTCGCAACGAGCGCGCGCGGAATAGCATCCCTCGACTCATAGAGCTTTAAAATCATCCAACTTAGGTTAAATCAACATTTTGATTTGATTAACTTCACAAAAGAAAATTATTATTTCTTCTATCCTGCGGGAATTTTGGAAGTCAGTCTCGTCCGGAGTTATTTCTTCTTTGCAAGGTTGTCAGAATCGCGATTTTGAATCGGATCGGAGCTTCGAAGGTAGGATCGCAAATCGTAGAATCTTCACTATCAGGATCGTAGAAATGTAGATTCTAAGAACTACAATCGTATAATCAGAGGGGTAATCTTGGATTGTAAAGTCGTAGAATCGTATAGCAGAATCGTGATTCTAACAACCTTGCTTCTTTGTATTCTTAAGATACCTTTCTTTGTATTTTTCTTTACTCATGCAGTTCATTATTCGGTAGAAATCTAGTTTTTCTCTAAATTGTTTATTTTGTTCATTGTAGGATCTTATGTCTAAAATAATTAGATTAGTCTCTGTATATACACATTAGCATTAGAATCCTCTTAGGCGTAACTCTTTTCCTCCAGCAAAACAGCGTTGCCCTGATTTTCAAATGGCCATAACTTTTTACTTGTTTATCCAAATTAGTTAAAATAAACGTCTAGATTTTTGTATTATACAGTGAACCTATCAAATCAACCTTTTGCTACTTTAAAATTTTGAAATTTGCTCAGATTCATATTCAAATTTCTTTTGATCATATCTTTTTATCCGTAGCTCCGTTTTTTATGAATCCAATTGCGTCATATTCGTATCGAATAAATCTTTCCGTTTGTGCAATTAGTGTTATCTTTTCAACATATAATTTTGATTATAGTCAGATTACTCTTCTTGTCCACAAAAGAGTTGTCACACAACGTTCTAAATAGATTCAATGCCATCTTGAATTATTTGTATCTCCTGATTCGTTATTTCAAATTTAGTAATTCTTTTTTCTACATGGTCATATTGATTTCCTACATCGAGTAGCATCATTATTTTCAACTTTTGAACCTATAAAATTTGAGTGATTCAAATTTGAATTCGGACTTCATTCGATCGTATCTTGCAAATTGTTGAACATTGTGCACATAAACACATGTATCATATACTCCCTCCGTTCCAAATTACTTGTCGTGGTTTTAGTTCAAATTTGAACTAAAACCACGACGAGTAATTTGGAACGGAGGGAGTACTTGTTATGTCATGTATACCCCAAATCCAAATACTTTTGACATGGTTGAATTTAAATATTCAATTCAAACTTCAATTCGCTATAACTTGCGTTGTAGTGCTCCATTTCTATTGATTCTTTTTCCAAATGAATTCTTATGTCATATGATAACAGTCAAACAACATTTATGTTGTTCTTCTCATATTTTAGATCATATTTCATAAAACTTTTAGCAAAAACTTATATAGCGATAGTTCATCATCCATTAACTCTTTTGAGTTGATTCTTTCATCTTTCACCTTATCGCACCATAAGAACTTATTTTATCTGTTAAACCTTTTTATGTTGTTGTTCTTGTTTGCATTATGCCATATTTTGTTCTTACGTTCTTTTGGTTCTTCTTTTTGGCATGGATGTTTATTTCATTTCATTCGTTTACGATAGATATCTCGGAGTGTAATGAGCAGAATTATCAGGATTTTTGAGTGTGAGGACTTTATCAACAAGTACCAGTTCACTTTGACCATGTTGTTTTATACCTAATATTTTACTTGCATTTAATGCCAAATTTTTATCAATCCCTCCAGTAGTGAATCCTTATAGTTGAGTAGTATGCATGAGGTAGGAACGCATCACCCTCTTACAAGCCCGGGACGTTGTTTAGTTTTAAATGCCACGCTATAGTAGACGGGGTTGGTATGAGTGTTCGGAAGTGGTATGAGAATGGAGGACTCTACGTCAATGACGACAACTTCATCATGGCATCTGCATGGACTGCATCTTCATGAACCTCAAGACTTCAAGACTCAAGGAATTCAATACACGGTATTGGGTGAAGAATGGATTTGATGGGCACCCTGGAGCAACCAGTGGATGGTCGGGATGCATGGAGAAGCGCCATGAAGTCTTGCGGAAAGCTTCACGCAGACTCAAAGAGACGGAAGAATACTTCATGCCCAGAAGCTTACATGTGCAACTGCAAGTCATTATGGGCTCTGGCTTGCTTGGCCTAGTTGTGACTCTGGTTGGGATGGTGCCAGCAAATGTACAACTACGGTAAGATTGGATGGGTACCGGACAATGGTCAGAGGAACTCTACGGAGGACCATGTTTCGACCGTCCTGTTCTCAAACAATCTGAAGTGTGAGGACGAAAAGGGAGGGATTGAATCTTGCGGGTAAAGTGTACACACCTCTTCAGAGGGTTAAGACCTAATCGATTAGCCGTGTCCCCGGTTACGAACAATTTGAGCCTCTGAATTTGGATCTATCTCGGAACTCTCAACATTGGACTGATAATTAATTGTGGGCAACTTATAATTGTTTTGGGTTATGAGTCATCGGTTGGCGGAACCATGTCATGGTAGATAACTCCGTAGTGAAGGTTCCTGGACTATTCTTTGTCGTAGGGAAAACAAAAACAGCTTTTACGCAAATAAAACTCAGACATAGAGCCATATTGCATATAAAATAGTTTTATCATATGTTTCTCTTATTTGTGATCTTGCATGTACAACAAATGTACCGACCTATACGGCTGCAACGTATCATGTTGCAGGATTTTCTACAACGAGTGAGCTTAATTGTAGGGTTATGGTCTACACTCAACCTGCCGATGGCGGTGATAAGACTTCATACCTGTTTGATTGTTTCCACTGAGACTTTTGAGGTATATATCAGTTTTATATTATTTATACATGTGGTTGCACTTTGATATATACATTGATATACTGTGTGTGCCAGCATACTGATCCAGGGACAACACAGATACACATAGGCTTGATCGTTTGAGGTCGGGTTGCTACAATTTCAGTCTTGCCATGTTCTGCTAATGCATGTGTTTGCATAGTTGCATCTTTTTTTTTTTTTGCCATGTTCTACATTTCAGTTAGAGCGGGTCAAGAGAATTTAGCTAGAAAGTAAGAATATATTCATTTGTAGTTGAAATATACTCCCTCCGTTTTTATTTATTCTGCACATTAAATTTGACTAAAGTCAAACTTCATAAACTTTGATCAAGTTTATAGGAAAAATATGAACATTTACAATAACAAATCTATATGATGTGAAAATATATTCAATAATGAATCTAATGGTATTGATTTATTATTGTATATGTGAATATTTTTGTCTATAAACTTGTCAAAATTTACAAAGTTTGAATTTGACCAAAGCTAATATGCGGAGTAAATAAAAACGGAGGTAGTACTATGTAAACTAAAATTATAAATTGGCAAAAATACTCCGCTAAGTTTAGGGGATCGGTTAGAAACGGCCATTTCTTAGAGGAGTAAAAATACTCATCCAGAGGATACTCGCAGTTTACTCCTCTAAATTTTAGGGGATCGGCTAGAGTTGCTCTAAGGCTTGTACGTTCTACTCTCTCTATCAATTTTAGTTGTCGCTTGAACGAATGTATCTTGTATTATACTCCCTCCGTTCCTAAATATTTGTCTTTCTAGAGATTTCAACGAGTGACTACATACGAAGCAAAATGAGTGAATCCACACTCTAAAATATGTCTACATACATCCGTACGTTGTGTTCATTTGAAATGTCTAGAAAGACAAATATTTAGGAACGGAGAGAGTACATGGGATGGAGGGAGTAACTATTTTTTTTCTGCCACTACTGTGAGACGCAAGCTTTGCATTTTCTCTAAAAAAAACCTACTGGAACTGATGCCACTACTCACTTGTGTATCCCAACTGGACAGGTCCCCTTCCATTATTGGAAGTGGGAAAGAAGTGAGAGCGAGGTGAGAAAATACGAGGATACATTTGGTTGTACATGAACCGCATAAACTATTTTCTATGCTTTTTTTAGCAATTCAGGAAAAAGTAACTAATCTTTGAAACCTTTTTCAAACAAACTTGACATATTGGCCTACTCATAAAAATAAAAAATCCCCATAGAAAAAACTGAGCATAAAAACAAATTGTCCATGACAATATAGAGTGAATAGTTATAATATAGTGTTGATTTTGACTTTGTCCTGGACAATATAACGGAAGTCATTTCATCCCTAAACTTTGTAAGTGAGTGTAACGTTTCATCAAATTTGTAGCCAGCAGTTTCCATGATTTTCCGACCATTTTTAAAATTACCATTTAAAAATATGGGTTCATATGCCCTCATGTTCCATTCGTTCCCTTCCGAGTAAGTTGGTGCAAAAGAGTGAAACCAAGCAATCGGTTGTCAAGAAAAAATAGGGCAAAAAGGACCTCCTTATAAATGAAACAGCGCAACAACATGTTTTTCCTCGAGAAGGTGGTTATACCCTTGACCACTACATCATTGACATACGCACAAACATTTTGTTTGGTTTTTACCAAAAGGCAGCACGAAGGTATCAACTAGAAAGTCTGGAAAAAATGGCCACAACCGGCAAAAACAAGCATATGTGACTACATATATATTTTATTATTAGATCATCATTCAAACCGGTTGAACATAGTCCACACAACTGTCTCTCAACGGTTACCCAAAGCCCGTATGCTCCTGCAGTTCGGTACGTTGCAGTAAGGGCCACGTATTTCACAAGCGGTTGTGGACCATAGAATATGAGACTAGTACCACATGGTATGTGTGGTAAGCCACTTGATATTTAAAATGATGAAATTGAGCTATGATACTTTACGTGGTGATTAGATAATAGATAGATAGATAGTACTTTAGTAGAAATAGATGAAAAAAAACCAAAAAAAAAATACGAGACTAGTGCCCTACTTGAGGACCTTAAAATGGAACATATGTCCATCCAATCGGAATTGAGCATCTTTATTGAGATTCCCCGTCCAACATCTTAAAAGGGGGGCTGAGGATCTTCTTGAAATAGAACAGATGCCTATTCAAACGGAATTGAGAACAAAATACTCATCTTTATTGAGATTCCCCGTCCACCATCTGAACGTGGGTTCTCACCTTGAGCCTTGTATCAGATATATCATTCGGGTGTAGCTATGTAAATAACATGCAAAAAGTTTGGGACCTTCATCCTGCTAAAAGCATAGTCATCACGTTCGACTTCAGAGAGCACATCCATGGAATCTTCCAAACAAGAGTGCTGCTACACACACGACATATGTTGGACGACTTGCAGACGACGGTGCACATCAAGTAGTCCATGCGTCAGGTAAAAGTTGACAGAGCCGCTCAATCTTGCATCGTGCATAGTTCGACTGGCGCTCGTCGTCCGCCCAGTAGTTTCGTCCAAACAATGATGACGTGGAGCATAAACACCGTCGTTGCCGAGGCGAACTAATGAATGCCGGGCATGATTTTTCACCCAAGAGCTCGAGACGTTCTGTGTTGCCATCATCACTTACCGAAGAAGGCGATGTTGCATGGAAGGGTACACCCACACACATATAAAGTCTCATGGAATGCGCGCCCGGAGACAGCTGTCCGCGTGCATCACCACGCATGTGAAGTCATGTCTAAGGAACCCAAACTGCAGCAACACGAGAGACCTTTTTCAAATTAACCAAGCAGTCCCTGATGAGCTTCATCGTCAGCATTCCACAAAAAATTTCTCCGAATCTTGGCACATTTCTTGATTGCCCAACTGCTGGCAGTGAGGAACGAGCTTTGTGCAAGTGCACAAGAACGATGTGAGGGATGACAAAATCTTGGCCAGACGGCTATCAATGCAGTGAAAGAGGATGTGAGGGATCATGATTATTTAAGATATAGGAGTACAAGAACGATATCAAAGTTGACATCATCGCTGTTTCAACGGAAGGCGCCGTCGAGGAGGCGCTCCATGGCGAGAACGGACGAGCCCTTCGCCTCGCCGTCCGCTCGGACGGCCGCTCGCGTCAGCTCCTTCAGCTCCGCCGCCCTGCGCCGCATGTCCCCGGCCTTCTCGCCGTCCCCGAGCACCGTCTCCAGGACGTCCCTCACGTGCTCCCATCCGCCGACGCCCAGCAGCCCGCCGTGCACCCGCCCCGCAGCCACCTCCACGCCGACGCCCAGCTCGCGCAGCACGCGGGAGTCCAGCATCTGGTCGCTCACCAGCGGCCAGCACACCACCGGCACGCCGTGCCACAGGCTCTCCAGCGCCGAGTTCCAGCCGCAGTGGCTCAGGAACGCGCCCGTGGACGCGTGCGCCAGGATGCGCACCTGCGGCGCCCACCGCCGCACCACCACGCCCCGCGCCGCCGCCGTCGCGCGCTCCTCGAACCCGGCCGGCAACCACTCGGCGAGGAACTCCCCCTCCCCCTCATGCTCCGCCGGTGCCCGCACGGCCCAAATGAACGGCCGCCCACTGGCCTCGATGCCCCGCGCCAGCTCCATCATCTCTGACGCCGAGATCGTGTTCTGCGACCCGAATGAGACGTAAAGGACGGACGCAGCCGGCTTGGAGTCCAGGAACTCGATGCAGATGTCGTGGTCTTCGTCCTGAGCGTCGCCGGCGTTGGGATGTGTTCGACCGCCGATGATGGGGCCGACGGCGAAAGTCGGGAGAGCGGAGAGCTTCCCGATGAGGCGGAGACCTTCCGCTTCGATCTCCTCTGAGGTGTTGATGACGATGCCGCCGGAGTGGTGTAAGCTGAGGTCAATCGTCCGGCGCAGGAACGCCATTATGGGGTCCACGGCGAAGTCCTCCGGGATCACCACGTTGCGGTGCTCCACGTACCGGACGCGCACGTCAGGGAAGTCGGCGAGAGGCTGCTCGTCGTCGAGGTCGGCGTGGGGTGGGAAAGCGGGCGGGCGGAGCCAGAGCGAGAAGATGACGGCCGAGGCGTACGCGCCGGAGGCGAGAAACACGCGGTGCTGGACGCCGAGCGCCCGCGCGCATTCGGCGGTCCAGCCCAGGAAGCTGTCCGCCACGATGCAGACGTTCTCGCGCCCTTCCCTCACGGCGAGCTCCGACACGAGCTCCTCGAACGGCCGTCGGAGCGAGTCGGTGGCGGGGTAGAAATCTCCCCAGCTCATGAAGGGGATGACATCGGTGCTCTCGGCGTTGGGCGGCAGACCGTGGTCCGACGGCGCAAAGGGCAGCTCCGCGAAGCCGATGGACGAGCCGGGAGGCACCGCGCGCCGGAGGCCGGCGACGTTGCGGGGCGTGCTGACGATGGTGATACTGAGCTGACCGGACCGGAGGCTCTCGATGCGCTTGGCCAGGTTGAGGAAAGGGATGAGGTGGCCCTGGGCCATGAAGGGGAAGAGGAGGAGGTGCCCGCGGCCGCGGTCTCGCCCCTGAGCCATGTCACCGGAGTTCGATCGTCGGCCCGGAGCTGGCAAGTTAAATATAGCACCAGCGGAAAGTGATCCACGAGCGGCTGGGTTATCACAAACGATAAAAGCTAGCTCGCGGATCTGAGTATGCGAGGACAACATTGATCACGAGTTCACGACATTAAATTCCTACAGCGATTTATGTCGAGGACCTTTAAAACCACTTTAGATGTGTTTTGCAAGCGTTTATATAGACGTGCATACACTCACTTTTATGAATGCACGCACGCACACACTACCTCTATGAGCATCTTCGAGAGACCGAGCCAGCATATCATCTTGAGATTTATAAAGTCACCGTAGGCACCTCGTCGTCGACGGGAACGTCTCCTCCCACTGAAAGCGCATCGTCGAAAATCCTGAAATAAATCCAGAAATAATGCGAGCACTAGGATTTGAATCCTGGTGGGTTGCGGATAGCACTGTTCACCTAACCATCTCAACCTCAGGTTGGTTCGCGACCACTTTAGATGTGTTGCAATGGGCGAGACACATGATACACAGGGTGAGAATATATTTTTCTACGAAAAAAGTCAATTTTAAACCTTGAATTTCTAAAGGATGGGCGAAACGAATCCCATACCAAAATCCATGTCAATTGTACCCTGAACTATGCAATCTCGGTCTAGATCAAACCTAGGCATCGGTTGAGACATAAAAATGTTGACGTGGCAAATGTCAACCAGGATTCTTCTGACTGGTGGGCCATGGAGCGAAACGTTGACCACGACGCGCACCCTTCTCCATGCTGGGCCGGCCTATTTGTCTTTTCTTCCGGTTACACTTATATTCTGGTGTTCGTGACATTTAAAAAATATTCCAGCGTTACAAAAAAACGTATGTGGCAATTAAGAATATATTGAAATATTGTAAAATATATATGCGCGATTTAGAAAATTTACAGTGAATTTAAAAAATGTGCACGCATTTGACATTTAAAAAATGTATACAATGTATAAAAATGTCCTGTAGTTTTAAACAATGTATCATACAATCCCAATAATGTTTAACATATATTTGCAAAAAGTTTCGAATACTTGTAAGAATGTTAATCATGTGTTAAATAAATGGTTCATGTGTATGAAAAAAAAGACATAAAAATACCAAAACATGTTAATCATGTATTTGAAAAAAATTAAATGTGTATAAAATTGTTTTCGATGTATAAGAAAAAAGAGCAATGTGTGTGAAGAAAAGAAAAAGGAAAATGATCATTGTATGTGAAGAAAATAGGCACGTGCATAAAATATTTTTCTGATGTATACAAAAATTATATTGAGGGAACGTTAGTTTGTTGGTCTCTGCGCGCGACAACTTTTTTACTGCTCAATGAGAATGACCCCACTCTCTCTGTGATAATATGCTTATGTCGTGGCGAGTTCCTACTCCCGCGTAGTTTTCTTCCATAGAACAAGATAAATAACAACGTAAACTTTGTTTATCCCTTTCTGACATCATGTTTTTTACAATGTTTAAACATTTCTTTAAATGTCATGTAATTTTGTCTTTAAATTTTTTCGGTCTTGTAGTGTATCTTGTAGGGCTGGGCCTCACTGGGCCAGCCTCTTTTCCTCGTGCGCCTTGTAGTGTATCCAATCCCGTCCATCCTCTGCCACGTCGATGATCCCTGTTTGGAAAACTACTCCATGGTTCGATTTAGACCGGGATTGCATAGTCAGGGTGCAATCCACAAGGATTTCGATGTGGGGGTTCGTTTCGCCCAACCTTTACGTGTTCAGGGTTTTTAATGGATTTCTTTCATTTTTACCATGCATGTGATACCCCGTGCATGCATCCACCATCCGTCGTAGCTTTGATATTGATGCCCCACTTTCTTATTATTTTTTTGGCCAAAAATCTTGGTTTCAAAGTGTTATGTGATGTTTCATTGGGTTCTTTTCATGTTTCAAAATGTATCATAATGTTTTGTTGTGTACTGAAATGAGCAAAATGATCCGACAAAATATTACATGACACCGCGGAACAAAACAAACTTTGTCACAAAATAGAAATCATCACACAAATTTTACAGCAACAACGGATGGTGTATACATGTACGGGATATCCCCCGCATGATGGAATATCATTTCTCCACAGAGGTGTCAAACTTTGGATTCGCTATTGACTGGAATGTATCACGTTGTAACGAGACACACGGCTGATCCCCGCGAAAGCTTTGGGTTACAGTTAACCATCTCCTAAACCATCTAACCGCATGTTTGTTCTCTTCAAGTTCATGATTTAGTTACATGACTGGAAGTTTTTCTTTGTTAGGTGGTTGGCACGCACAAATGGAAATATAGTTACACTAACAAACTCCAAATAAAACAACAACTTTACATTAAGCATTTTTGGTAAATAAACTATTGTGTTCTCATTATTGGATCTCCAATGTGATATTACTCGTAAGAGACAACAGAAAGTACTAATGGAACACTAGTGTACTTCCCTGAAAAAAGATTAAAATTACAATGTACAAATCAAGATTGCACGGGAAATACTTCAGGATTAGCGGGATGCAAATTATAAATGAGCATGATTTTGTGCCAGAAATATTCTTGTAATTCTGAAGAATTCTTTTGATGGTTCACAAAATGTATTTTATACAGACTTTATTTTTCTTTTGTGTCCACGAAAATGCTTAACCGCCCCGCGAGAAATATTTAACCTTTTTGCAAAAAAAAAACAGGAAAGGCCTCCACTGTGCCATGAAAATTATTTAGTTACCAGGAGAGAGAAAACCACATTGGTCCATGAAGACCATATACTAGAATCAAATGATGTTTGGCCTGCATTTGGTTGTTTATCAGGCTAAGCGAGAAAAAGGAAGTGTCTAATAATGGGCCGTCCTTTTGTATGAACACATAAAAGCTACATTTTATAGTGAAAGCAAAAAAAAAATGATGGAAGTGGTGGAAATACACTCTAAATTAAGATAAATAGAAGTGATGAAAAGATAAAGAAAATAAAGTAAATGAAAGGTAAAAAAACAATAAATGTGTTAAAGTATTTGTTCCATGCAGGGGCGCAGTTCCAGGCCCCCCCCCCCCGGCGACACGGGCCAACTCCAGCGTAGGCCTCCTTGGGCCGCGCCCTCCCGTGCTGCCGCCGGCCCAAGCCTTCACCTCCCTCGCTCCACTGCATGGCCAAGCGTTCGGCACCAACGCACCCCCGATTCCCAGCTACGGCAGTGCACCAGCATGGGACTGCTCGGCTCTCCTTGCTGCCCTGAACAACGCCGCTACACCCTCGACCGTCGGTGAATGGGTCATGGACTCCGGAGCCACCGCACATATGGCCTCCGACCCGGGTATGCTCCACACTCTCATTCCTTCCTCCTCTCCTTCTACTGTCACCGTGGGTAATGGCTCCACCTTGCCCATATCTCACACCGGCGACACATCTCTCCCTACTTCCGCTCGCTCTCTTCTTCTTCGCAATGTCTTAGTTGTTCCAACTATTGTCAAAATTTTACTTTCCGTTCGTCGGTTCACTATTGATAATCTTTGCTCAATTGAATTTGACCCATTCGGCTTTTCTGTGAAGGACCTTCGCACCAAGGCCGTGATTCTTCCCTGCAATAGCCTCGGCGACCTCTACGTCTTCCCATCCGCGGTCCTCAATCACCACGCCCATGGACTCCTTGCCACCACCACCACCGAGCTCTGGCATCGTCGCTTAGGTCACCCGGGATGCGACGCCATGTCCCACCTTCATAAGAACTCTTTTATCTCATGTAATAAAGCAGCCACGCATGTCTGTCATGCATGTCAACTTGGCAAACACGTGCGCTTGCCCTTCGCTAGGTCTACTTCAATAAGCGTCGAACCTTTTAAGTTGATTCATTGTGATCTTTGGACTTCACCGATTTTGAGCAATTCTGGTTTCAAATATTACCTCATTATTGTCGACGATTTTTCTCACTTCATGTGGACCTTTCCCCTTCGGCATAAATCTGACACTGCCAACACTCTACTTAACTTTGTCGCTTATATCCGCACACAGTTTTCCCGGCCTCTTGTTGCTATGCAAGCCGACAATGGAACCGAGTTTCTCAACTCCACGATCACCAACTTCTTCTCCACCCATGGCATTCACCTTCGCCTCTCGTGTCCTTACACGTCCGCCCAAAACGGCAAGGCCGAACGTGCCATCCGCACCATCAACGACGTCATTCGTACTCTTCTTTTCCAGTCCTCTATGCTACCTTCCTACTGGGCCGAAGCCCTTGCCACAGCCACACATCTCGTCAACATTCGCCCCTCCCAATCCATTGGCTTTGCGGTACCCTATATACGCCTCCATGACACTCCACCGAACTACGCCGCCCTCCGTGTTTTTGGTTGCCTCTGTTATCCAAACCAGTCCGCTACGGCCACAAATAAACTCTCTCCACGTTCCACCGCTTGTGTCTTCTTAGGATACCCAAGCAACCACAAAGGCTATCGCTGCCTTGATATTAACACTCGTCGAGTCATCCTATCCCGCCATGTGGTATTTGACGAGACCATATTTCCCTTCTCCTACTCCCATGAGCGTCCAGCTGATTCCATTGCCGCACTTGATTTTCTACTAGACCTTGCAGTCACGCAGCACATACCAGACTTGCATGCACCCCCGCCTCCTGCCATGCATGGCAACAGCGGCGCTGCACCCAGTCCTAGTCCCACGCCCCACATCGTCGCACCCGGGGACCCGCCTCGCAACATACCGCACAGCTCCCCCGCGTGCCCGCACCCCACCCACCCACCCGGGTTTTGTTGGGGATCGTAGCAGAAAATCAAAATTTTTCCTACGCATCACCAAGATCTATCTATGGAGTAATCTAGCAACGAGCATAAAGGAGGGTGAATCTACATACCCTTGTAGATCGCGATGCGGAAGCGTTACAAGAACGCGGATGAAGGAGTCGTACTCGCTGCGATTCAGATCGCGGTTGATTCCGATCTAAGCGCCGAACAACGGCGCCTCCGCGTTCAACACACGTGCAGCCCGATGACGTCTCCCACGCCTTGATCCAGCAAGGAGAGAGGGAGAGGTTGGGGAAGACTCCATCCAACAGCAGCACGACGGCGTGGTGGTGGTGGAGGAGCGCGGGACTCCAACAGGGCTTCGCCAAGCGCTGCAAGAGATGAGGAGGGAGAGAGGTAGGGCTGCGCCATGCGACAGAGGTCAGAACGTGTTGTGGGCAGCCCCAAAACTCTCATATATATAGGGGGAAGGGGGGGCTGCGCCCCCTTTAGGGTTTCCCACCCCTAGGGGTGCGGCCACCCTAGATCCCATCTAGGGGTGGCGGCCAGAGGGGGAGAGGGAGAGGGGGGCGCACCAGATTGGGCCCTAGGGCCCATCTGCCCTAGGGTTTGCCCCCCTCCCCTCTTGGAGGCGCCCTAGGCCTTGGTGGGGGGGCGCACCAGCCCACCTGGGGCTGGTCCCCTCCCACACTTGGCCCACGTATGCCTCCGGGGCTGGTGGCCCCACCCGGTGGACCCCCGGGACCCTCCCGGTGGTCCCGGTACGCTACCGATAGTGCCCGAAACTTTTCCGGTGACCAAAACGGGACTTCCCATATATGAATCTTTACCTCCGGACCATTCCGGAACTCCTCGTGACGTCCGGGATCTCATCCGGGACTCCGAACAACATTCGGTAACCGCGTACATACTTTCCCTATAACCCTAGCGTCATCGAACCTTAAGTGTGTAGACCCTACGGGCTCGGGAACCATGTAGACATGACCGAGACAACTCTCCGGCCAATAACCAACAGCGGGATCTGGATACCCATGTTGGCTCCCACATGTTCCACGATGATCTCATCGGATGAACCACGATGTCAAGGATTCAATCAATCCCGTATACGATTCCCTTTGTCTATCGGTATAGCACTTGCCCGAGATTCGATCGTCGGTATACCGATACCTTGCTCAATCTCGTTACCGGCAAGTCTCTTTACTCGTTTCGTAACACATCATCCCGTGATCAACTCCTTGATCACATATTGTGCACATTATGATGATGTCCTACCGAGTGGGCCCTGAGATACCTCTCCGTCATACGGAGTGACAAATCCCAGTCTCGATTCGTGCCAACCCAACAGACACTTTCGGAGATACCTGTAGTGCACCTTTATAGCCACCCAGTTACGTTGTGACGTTTGGTACACCCAAAGCATTCCTACGGTATCCGGGAGTTACACAATCTCATGGTCTAAGGAAAAGATACTTGACATATAGAAAAGCTTTAGCACACGAACCACACGATCTGTGCTAGGCTTAGGATTGGGTCTTGTCCATCACATCATTCTCCTAATGATGTGATCCCGTTATCAACGACATCCAATGTCCATGGTTAGGAAACCGTAACCATCTATTGATCAACGAGCTAGTCGTCTAGAGGCTCACTAGGGACATGGTGTTTGTCTATGTATCCACACATGTATCTGAGTTTCCTATCAATACAATTCTAGCATGGATAATAAACAATTATCGTGAACAAGGAAATATAATAATAACCAATTTATTATTGCCTCTAGGGCATATTTCCAACAGTCTCCCACTTGCACTAGAGTCAATAATCTAGTTCACATCGCCATGTGATTAACACTCATAGGTCACATCGCCATGTGACTAACATCCAAAGAGTTCACTAGAGTCAGTAATCTAGTTCACATCAATATGTGATTAACACTCAATGAGTTCTGGGTTTGATCATGTTATGCTCGTGAGAGAGGTTGTAGTCAACGGGTCTGTAACATTCAGATCCCTATGTACTTCGCAAAACTTTATGTCATATCGTAGATGCTCCTACCACGTTCCACTTGGAGCTATTCCAAACTGTTGCTCCATTATACGTATCCGGTATCTCCTACTTAGAGTTACCCGGATAGGTGCTAAGCTTGCATCGACGTAACTGTTTACGTCGAACTCTTTATCACCTCCATAACCGAGAAACATTTCCTTATTCCTCTAAGGATAATTTTGACCACTATCTAGTGATCCACTCCCGGATCACCTTTGTACCCTCTTGCCAGACATGTGGCAAGGCACACATCAGGTGCGGTACTTAGCATGGCATACCGTATAGAGCCTATGACAAAAGCATAGGGGACGACCTTCGTCCTTCCTCTTTCTTCTGCCGTGGTCAAGCTTTGAGTCTTACTCAACTTCACACCTTACAAATCAGGCAAGAACTCCTTCTTTGACTGATCTATTTTGAACTCCTTCAAAATCATGCCAAGGTGTGTGTTCTTTTGAAAGTATCATCAGGCGTCTTGATCTATCTCTATAGATCTTGATGCCCAATATGTAAGCAGCTTTATCCAGGTATTCCTTTGAAAAACACCTTTCAAACAACCCTTTATGCTTTCCAGAAATTCTACATCATTTCGAATCAACAATATGTCATTCACATATACTTATCAGAAATGTTGTAGTGCTCCCACTCACTTTATTGTAAATACAAGTTTCTAACAAACTTTGTATACCCAAAAACTTTGATCACTCCATCAAAGCATATATTCTGACTCCGAGATGCTTGCTCTAGTCCATAGAAGGATCGCTGGAGCTAGCATATCTTTTAGCATCCTTAGGATCGACAAAACCTTTCTGATTGTATCATATACAACCTTTCCTTACGAAAACTGGTAAGGAAACTTGTTTTGTCATCCATCTGCCAGATTTCATAAATGGAGCTAATGCTAACATGATTTCGACAGACTTAAGCATCGCTACGGGTGAGAAAATCTCATCGTAGTCAACTCCTTGAATTTGTGAAAAACTCTTTGCTAGAAGTCTAGCTTCATAGACGGTGACATTACCGTCCACGTCCGTCTTCTTCTTAAAGATCCATTTATCTCAATGGCTTGCCAGTCATCGGGCAAGTCCACCAAAGTCCATACTTTGTTTCGATACATGGATCCTATCTCGGATTTCTCGGCTTCTAACCATTTGTCGGAATATGGGCCCACCATCGCTTCTCCATAGTTCGTAGGTTCATCGTTGTCCAACAACATGACCTCTAAGACAGGATCACCGTACCACTCAGGAGTAGTACATATCCTTGTCGACCTACGAGATTCGATAGCAACTTGATCTGGAGCTTCATGATCACTATCATTAGTTTCCTCTTCAACTGTCGTAGGTTCCACAGAAACATCTTTCTGTGTTGCACTACTCTCCGGTTGAAGTGAGGGTTCGACAACCTCATCAAGTTCTATCTTCCTCCCACTCAATTCTTTCGAGAGAAACTCCTTCTCGAGAAAGGACCCATTCTTAGGGACAAACATTTTTTGCCCTTGGATCTGAGATAGGAGGTATACCCAACTGTTACCTTTGGGTATCCTATGAAGATGTATTTGTCCGCTTTGGGTTCGAGCTTTTCCCGGCTGAAGCCATAAGCCTCGCAGCCCCAAACATTGAGAAACGACAACTACGGTTTCTTGCCAAACCATACGACGTCGTCTCAACGGACTTAGATGGTGCCCTATCTAAAGTGAATGCAGCTGTCTCTAATGCATAACCTCAAAATAACAGCGGTAGATCGGTAAGATACATCGTAGATCGCACCATATCTCATAAGGTTCGATTACGATGTCCGGACACACCATTACGCCGTGGTGTTCCAGGGGGCTTCAACTGCGAAACAATTCCACAATGTCTTAAGTGATTGCCAAACTCATAATTCAGATAATATCCCCTTGATCAGATCGTAGGAACATGATCTTCTTGTTATGATGATTCTTAATCTTCACTCTGAAATTGTTTGAACCTTTCAAACGTTTCAGACTTTTGCTTCATTAAGTAAATATACCATATCTACTCAAATCGTCAGTGAAGATGAGAAAATAACGATATCCACCACACGCCTTAATTCTCATTGGATCACATACATCAGTATGTATGATTTCCAACAAGTCACTTGCCCGTTTTATTGTACCTGAAAACGGGATCTTAGTCATCCTGCCCAAGAGGCATGGCTCGCATGTGTCAAGCGATTCAAAATCAAGTGACTCCAAACATCCATCAGCATGGAGTTTCTTCATGCATTTTATGCCAAAATGACCTAAGCGGCAGTGCGACAAGAAAGTGGTACTATCATTATTAACTCTACATCTTTTGGCATTAATATTATCATCATGTGTATTACAATGATCGAGATTCAACAAACCATTGGGTGCATGACCATAAAGGTATTATTCATGTAAACAGAATAACCATTATTCTCTGACTTAAATGAATAACCGTATTGCAATGAACATGATCTAATCATATCATGCTCAACGTAGACACCCGATAACATTTATCTAGGTTCAACACTAATCTCGAAAATAGAGGGAGTGTGCGATGGTGATCTTATCAACCTTGGAAACACTTCCAACGTCACCTTGCCCTTAGCTAGTCTCCGTTCAGTCCGTAGCTTTTGCTTCAAGTCACCAATAGCAACTGAACCGGTATCCAATACCCATGTGCTACAAGGAGTACTAGTAAGGTACACATCAATAACACGTATAAATGTACTTTGTTGAAGTTGCCAGCTTTTCTTTTCTACCATGTATTTGGGGTAGTTCCGCTACCATGTGACCGTTCCCCTTACAATAGAAGCACTTAGTCTCGAGGTTTGGGTTCAACCATGGGTTCCTTCATTAGAGCGACAACTGGTTTGCCATTCATGAAGTTTCCCTTCTAGCCCTTGCCCTTCTGAAACCAGTGGTCTTGTTAAACCATCAACACTTGATGCTCCTTCTTGATTTCTACTTTCGCGGTTTTTAAGAACCGCTAATAGCTCCGGGATCATCTCCATCCTTTGCATGTCATAGTTCATCACGAAGTTCTAGTAGCTTGGTGATAGTGTCTAGAGAATTCTGTCAACCACTATCTCACCTGGAAGATTAACTCCCACTTGGTTCAAGTGATTTTAGCACCCATACATTCTGAGCACATGCTCACTAGTTGAGCCATTCTCCTCCATCTTTTTGGCAAAAGAACTTGTCAGAGGTCTCATACCTCTCAACACGGGCATGAGCCTGAAATCCCAATTTCAGCTCTTAGAACATCTCATATGTTCTATGGCGTTCAAAACGTCATTGGAATCCCGATTCTAAGCCGTAAAGTATGGTGCACTAAACTATCAAGTAGTCATCAGGACGTCTCTGTCAGGTGTTCACAACATCCACAGACAACGTTGTAGGGGTTTGCACATCGAGCGGTGCATCAAAGACGTAAGCTTTCTGTGCATCAGTGAGGACACTCTTCGGACTACGGACCCAGTCCGCATCCTTGCTTACAATATCTTTCAACTTAGTCTTTCTCTAGGATCGTATTAAACAGGGAGCTACAACGCAGTTATTGGTCTACAACATAATTTGCGAAGACAACTTAGACTATTGTTCAGGACAATGAAGTTCATCTAATGAACTCCCACTCAGATAGACATCTCTCTAGTCATCTAAGTGATACATGATCCGAATCGACTAGGCCGTGTCCGATCATCACGTGAGACGGACTAGTCATCAACGGTGAACATCTTCATGTTGATCGTATCTTCTATACGACTCATGTTCGACCTTTCGGTCTTCCGTGTTCTGAGGCCATGTCTGTACATGCTAGGCTCGTCAAGTGAACCCTAAGTGTATCGCGTGTGTAAATCTGGCTTACACCCGTTGTATGCGAACGTTAGAACTTATCACACCCGATCATCACGTGGTGCTTCGGAACAACGAACCTTAGCAACGGTGCACAGTTAGGGGGAACACAATTCTTGAGATTTTAGTGAGAGATCATCTTATTCACTACCGTCGTTCTAAGCAAATAAGATGTAAAACATGATAAACATCACATGCAATCAAATAGTGACATGATATGGCCAATATCATTTTGCTCCTTTTGATCTTCATCTTCGGGGCTCCATGATCATCATCGTCACCGGCATGACACCATGATCTCCATCATCGTGTCTTCATGAAGTCGTCTCGCCAAACATTACTTCTACTACTATGGCTAACGTTTAGCAATAAAGTAAAGTAATTACATGGCGTTATTCAGTGACACGCAGGTCATACAATAAATAAGACAACTCCTATGGCTCCTGCCGGTTGTCATTCTCATCGACATGCAAGTCGTGATTCCTATTACAAGAACATGATCAATCTCATACATCACATATATATCATTCATCACATCCTTTTGGCCATATCACATCACACGGCACATGCTGCAAGAACAAGTTAGACGTCCTCTAATTGTTGTTGCAAGTTTTTACGTGGCTGTTATAGGTTTCTAGCAAGAACGTTTCTTACCTACGCCAAAACCACAACGTGATATGCCAATTTCTATTTACCCTTCATAAGGACCCTTTTCATCGAATCCGATCCGACTAAAGTGGGAGAGACAAACACCCGCTAGCCACCTTATGCAACTAGTGCATGTCAGTCAGTGGAACCTGTCTCACGTAAGAGTACGTTTAAGGTCGGTCCGGGCCGCTTCATCCCACGATGCCGCCGAATCAAGATAAGACTAGTAACGGCAAGAGAATTGACATGATCTACGCCCACAACTACTTTGTGTTCTACTCGTGCAAGATACTACGCATAGACCTAGCTCATGATGCCACTGTTGGGGATCGTAGCAGAAAATCAAAATTTTTCCAACGCGTCACCAAGATCTATCTATGGAGTAATCTAGCAACGAGCATAAAGGAGGGTGAATCTACATACCCTTGTAGATCGCGATGCGGAAGCGTTACAAGAACGCGGATGAAGGAGTCGTACTCGCTGCGATTCAGATCGCGGTTGATTCCGATCTAAGCGCCGAACAACGGCGCCTCCGCGTTCAACACACGTGCAGCCCGATGACGTCTCCCACGCCTTGATCCAGCAAGGAGAGAGGGAGAGGTTGGGGAAGACTCCATCCAACAGCAGCACGACGGCGTGGTGGTGGTGGAGGAGCGCGGGACTCCAGCAGGGCTTCGCCAAGCGCTGCAAGAGATGAGGAGGGAGAGAGGTAGGGCTGCGCCATGCGACAGAGGTCAGAACGTGTTGTGGGCAGCCCCAAAACTCTCATATATATAGGGGGAAGGGGGGGCTGCGCCCCCTTTAGGGTTTCCCACCCCTAGGGGTGCGGCCACCCTAGATCCCATCTAGGGGTGGCGGCCAGAGGGGGAGAGGGAGAGGGGGGCGCACCAGATTGGGCCCTAGGGCCCATCTGCCCTAGGGTTTGCCCCCCTCCCCTCTTGGAGGCGCCCTAGGCCTTGGTGGGGGGGGGCGCACCAGCCCACCTGGGGCTGGTCCCCTCCCACACTTGGCCCACGTATGCCTCCGGGGCTGGTGGCCCCACCCGGTGGACCCCCGGGACCCTCCCGGTGGTCCCGGTACGCTACCGATAGTGCCCGAAACTTTTCCGGTGACCAAAACGGGACTTCCCATATATGAATCTTTACCTCCGGACCATTCCGGAACTCCTCGTGACGTCCGGGATCTCATCCGGGACTCCGAACAACATTCGGTAACCGCATACATACTTTCCCTATAACCCTAGCGTCATCGAACCTTAAGTGTGTAGACCCTACGGGCTCGGGAAACATGTAGACATGACCGAGACAACTCTCCGGCCAATAACCAACAGCGGGATCTGGATACCCATGTTGGCTCCCACATGTTCCACGATGGTCTCATCGGATGAACCACGATGTCAAGGATTCAATCAATCCCGTATACGATTCCCTTTGTCTATCGGTATAGCACTTGCCCGAGATTCGATCGTCGGTATACCGATACCTTGCTCAATCTCGTTACCGGCAAGTCTCTTTACTCATTTCGTAACACATCATCCCGTGATCAACTCCTTGATCACATATTATGCACATTATGATGATGTCCTACCGAGTGGGCCCAGAGATACCTCTCCGTCATACGGAGTGACAAATCCCAGTCTCGATTCGTGCCAACCCAACAAACACTTTCGGAGATACCTGTAGTGCACCTTTATAGCCACCCAGTTACGTTGTGACGTTTGGTACACCCAAGGCATTCCTACGGTATCCGGGAGTTACACAATCTCATGGTCTAAGGAAAAGATACTTGACATATAGAAAAGCTTTAGCACACGAACCACACGATCTGTGCTAGGCTTAGGATTGGGTCTTGTCCATCACATCATTCTCCTAATGATGTGATCCCGTTATCAACGACATCCAATGTCCATGGTTAGGAAACCGTAACCATCTATTGATCAACGAGCTAGTCGTCTAGAGGCTCACTAGGGACATGGTGTTTGTCTATGTATCCACACATGTATCTGAGTTTCCTATCAATACAATTCTAGCATGGATAATAAACAATTATCGTGAACAAGGAAATATAATAATAACCAATTTATCATTGCCTCTAGGGCATATTTCCAACAGGTTTCCCGCGTGCCCGCAGCCCGCCATGCATGCGCACCGGCAACCCGCCATGCACACCAGCACACCTCCTGGCCCACTCTCTCCTGTCTCACCCGTGGTTTCTACCCCACCAGGTCCACCACCTTCTCCCTCTAGTGCCACGTCCGACTCTAGCGACCCATCTCCTCCGGTTGTAGTCCACCGGCCCCCATCCCCATCTAATACCCACACCATGGTCACTCGAGCGAAACGTGGTCTCTTCCAGCCCATCGACCGTCTCAACCTTCATGTTTCCCACTCCACTACTTCTCCTATTCCTAAAACATACCGGGGAGCACTACATGACACGCACTGGCGGCGTGCTATGAACGAGGAATTTGATGCTCTTGTTGCTAACCGGACGTGGTCTCTTGTTCCACGTCCTCCTCATGCTCATGTTGTTTCAGGGAAGTGGATCTTCAAACATAAGTTTCACTCAGACGGCAGCCTTGCGCGGTACAAGGCACGATGGGTCGTACGTGGCTACTCTCAACAACCGGGCATTGACTTCGACGAGACTTTTAGCCCTGTTGTGAAGCCCGCCACGATCCGTATTGTTCTCAGCCTTGCCGTCTCTCGGTCCTGGCCGATCCACCAGCTTGATGTTAAGAACGCCTTTCTCCATGGCAACCTTGACGAGGAGGTTTACTGTCAGCAGCCCCCGGGCTTCATCGATGCTCGCTGCCCAGATTATGTGTGCCGCCTACACAAATCTCTCTACGGTCTTAAGCAGGCGCCGCGTGCTTGGTACCAACGGTTCGCACTGTTTGCCCATCGACTTGGCTTCATCGCTTCCAAGTCAGATGTCTCTTTGTTCATCTACAGGCGTGGACACGATCTTGCCTACATCCTCTTGTATGTGGACGACATTGTCATCACCGCGTCCACGGACCAGCTCCTTCGACGTCTCACACAGCAGCTTCATGCAGAGTTTGCCATGACAGACCTCGGCACACTGTCATTTTTCCTCGGCATCTCCGTCACTCGGACCTCCTCTGGCATGGTCCTTTCTCAGCGACAGTACGCGCTTGATCTTCTACAGCGCGCTGGCATGATTGACTGTCACCCGTCGGCCACCCCTATCGACACTAAGTGCAAGTTGTCAGCTCAGGATGGCCCTCTTCTTTCCGATCCCACGGAGTATCGGAGTTACTCTGGTGCTTTGCAGTATCTCACCCTGACACGTCCAGACATCGCGCATGCGGTTCAGCAAGCTTGTCTGTACATGCATGCGCCCCAAGAGCCTCACATGCATTTGGTCAAGCGCATTCTCCGGTACATCAAGGGCACCCTTGATCTCAGCTTGCATCTCTCCAACTCATCCTCAGTGGCGCTTACTGCTTATTCTGACGCTGATTGGGCGGGGTGCCCTGACACTAGGCGCTCCACGTCTGGATACTGCGTTTATCTTGGTGATAACCTCGTCTCTTGGTCGTCTAAACGACAGACCACCGTGTCTCGCTCCAGTGCCGAGGCGGAGTATCGTGCGGTTGCTCATGTTGTGGCCGAGTGTTGCTGGATTCGTCAGCTGCTTGGTGAGCTTCATCACCCCCTGACGACTGCTACTGTTGTTTTTTGTGACAACGTCAGTACTGTCTACATGGCCTCTAATCCGGTCCAGCATCGTCGCACCAAGCACATTGAGATTGACATCCACTTCGTGCGGGAGAAGGTGTCACTTGGTGAGGTCCGGGTTCTTCATGTACCATCCTCGCATCAGTACGCCGACATTATGACAAAAGGATTATCCTCGCAGCTCTTCTCCGAGTTTCGTTCCAGCTTATGCCTGCTTCCATATGACGCACAAGCTGAGGGGGGATGTTAAAGTATTTCCTTTTGTTCATATCACATGTAATAGGAATGTAATCCTACCAAATACTTGTTGTATATTTCGGTTAGGATCTCCCTGATTCACCTTGATTAGCAAGGCATGTAATTCCTATATATGTGAATACAAGACGCCCTTCAGGTGGCGTGAATTGCACAGCAATACGTTTTCTAAATGGAACAAACTCCTAACATCGCATGGAGGAGTGAATTGCAAAAAACATCGACATTGAAGGCTAGGGTTGTAGAAACCACTGTTCTACAGTTTTGTGCCAAAAACCACTAATTCCGAGGCTAATTTTTTGCAAAAAACACTAGTCACCTGATTTGCTCGTTTTAATCGCGATTATGACAGATGGGTCCCGCCAGAAAGGGTGATGTGGCAAGACATAACGGATCGCAGTTAGACAGAATGTAAGGGACTAGATTGCAAAAGGGCATAAGAGGATAAGGTCTTGCACGCTCTTGCCTGGCCGCCAGGCCACAGGCGCGGCTGCTCGCTCATGCGCGGCTGCTGCTCAATCCGGCGCCGGCGCCGCTGCTCTCTCCCGCCCGTGCCGCTGCTCGCTCGCGCCTGGCCGCCTGCGCCATTGTTGCTGCTCACTCCGGCGCCGCTGCTACTCGTCGTCGCCGATGCTCGGAGGCCGACACCGCTGTTGTTGCTCGCTCCCGTCCCCGCCCCTCCCCCTGCTCTACCTCCCTCGCGCCCTCACAACCATGGCTCCGACCAATAGCCAGCGTCGCCGAGCTTCGCAACCGCCCTCGTGGCCGGAGATCCCAACCCCTCTGCTCCATCCAACCGGCGACGTCGCCCCGACCCTTGTCTACGGCGAGGACCCAAGCCACCTAGCAAGCTCGCAGTGCAGTCGCCCGCTTGAACCTCAACCCAGACGCCACCTCCTCCGTTCGTGGCCGTCCCACCACCGCCCCATGCGGACGCGGCACCACCAGCCGAAGGCCAGACACGGCCCTCTTCCCCCTTCGGGCGACGCTATGGTGTCCGTACCTCGCCAGCGGCGAGACTCCATGAACGCCGACCTGTCGTGTTGCAGTTTTTGCTTTGGCAGGACCCGATTGCGTTTTTATTTTTGCCCCAAGGGTGTCTATGTAAATGTAGATAAACCTGTCTAACACCGTTTGTGCAGAACCGTTATGCCACGTCAGCTTTTGTGGGTTCCACTTGTCATAATCGTCATCAAATGGGTTAAAACCGACAACTAGTGTTTTTTGCAAAAAAAATAGCCTCGGAATTAGTGGTTTTTGGCACAAAACTGTAGAACAGTGGTTTCTGCAACCCTAGTCTTCAATGTCGATATTTTTTGCAATTCACTCTCGAATGGAGCAACAGTGTAGAGGCTATGCTTTGGAAGGACAGCGGGAGTCCTTTTCCTTTGTATTCTAGTTCGAGAATCCATTGTTTTCTCAAAACATGGAGTTGACTCAGGATTGCCCAAAATTTCAGGATTTCTATGAATTTGTATTTGCTCTCTCTACACCAACAAGTGTCACACATTGAGCGCCCTCGTGGACGAGTGGCGGGACATTGGAGAAATTTGGGTGCCCGGTTTTGCAAGATTTCTTTCCTTTCTCTTTCCAGATTTTTCTGTTACTTCCAGGTTTGACCGATCTACGTGCAATATTAAGTTTATTTTGAAAAGAAAAATAATCAAACAACGTTGTTCTTAAAATCATAGAAATATGAAAAATAGTGTGTCAAGGCAACATTCGGCATTGCACGGGATGTGCCAAGTCAAGGTGTCTTCGGGGTATCTACATTCATAGAGTGACAAAAGAAGATTAATAAGAAAGTCACCTTCAAATACTCTTCCACAATCAATCACCTTTGTTTTCACAACAGGAAACTATTTTCATTCCTTTAAATGTCTTAGAAACTTTTTATTGCAACCATGCTTCGTCAGGTTTTGTATCACAATTATGCACTATGTGTTACTCCCTCCCGTCCCATAATATAATGCATTTTTTTACATTAGTGTAGTGTAAAAAACACTTTTATATTATATGACAAAGAGAGTAGTTTGGAGGTAAGGATAAGAAAATGACATTTGATGTAGCAGTGGATTATTAGTTTATTATGTTTAGTTTTGAATTCCTTCGTGCTTTTAGGTTTATATTAGGTCGCAACTGGCAGTGGAGTAAACAGCTACACCTCATGAATCTAAACCCTGCTGAGAAAAACACGGGTCAAAGGATATAGGCAGCTGCACAATAAGACGTCATAATCATAAGAAAAACACGGGTCAGGGTACACAAAGATAACTGAACTCGTTGTTTCGTGGTGATACAATTTACAACAACTCGTCAGTCCCATACACACTGCTGAGAATAAAAACCTGGATAGGATAGCCTTTGCGCGAGAAACTTGGCAAGTTTCATAGCCGCAGGCCCAGGTCTAAGAACATCCGTGCTACCTGAAACAGAACAGGGACTGTCGTCCCCAACACCTATGCACCATCCCCCTGGGGCCGGCTCTCCAGGCAGACGGTGTAGAATCTCCTCATCGATGCGGTCGAGCAGAGGGTCATCCTTGGCGAATCTAGTCCCGAAGGCTGCGCTGCTCGCAGTCATGTTTTCCGCGTCGGTTAGGGTCAGCAGACGGGGCTCGTTTTTGGACGTTCCATCCGATGCCCAGTAGTGCAGGTCGTGGTTAACAACGGTCCTGTTGAACTTGGGGGAATTGCAGAGGACCGTCTGGAAATATTTTCTGTGTGGCAAGGGCATGTTAGTGTAGTACATTAGCATAGTTCTCGGTAGATTATTTGTTCCGACGATACAATACTCGGTAAATTCCCGAGAAAGGATGATAGATGAAGAACCTGCAAACAGACACAATTACAATTAAATACACGTTCATTTTAACCATTATAACCAACGAAAAAAATACTCCAACAAGGTTAAAAGGAGCTTCTATCATCATACACGTGCATATTAGTGAAATATATATTAGAACCGTTACAGCTGTTTGAGAACTACAACTATACCGCCAACCATACGCATCACAGTTATATGTACTGTAATATCTAACCGCACAATTATGGCAGGTATTTTGGCTAGTTAGGTAAAAGAAAACGACAACTTAAGATCCGTACAAGGAATTTAATGAAGTGAACTGTTCAGAGTCGCAAAAAGGAAGTGAACTGTTAACATTTAAGAATACAAATTTGTCGAGTAAAACAGTATAAACGTGCAGAGCTCTTTCAGCGACAGGAAAAGCTACATGAGATTGGGGTTAGGGTTAGCCCTACCCTGTATGACAACAGTGTCCTCCTTTATCTATCAGACTCACCCTCAATTTCGTTCCATAATGTTCACACACAAGGGTAAAGTTGCATGCAATTATACCCGGAAAAATTAACACAAGAATCTATGTACGTTCTAAGGCTTAACTTAGTTTGCACGCAACTATGCATTCTACAAGTGCCCCACACCCATTCTTTTCCTTCCTATATTTGCACTTATTGTCATATACATGACCACTGAATATCATGTTTCTAGAGCAATTTTTTATTGTCACTAAACAACATCAGTTTATATCAGGGTGTTCAAAACAAAACCTTCATTCAAGTAATTCTTATAAGACCTCCAGAGATTTAAAATGGAGCTTGGGGTGTTCAAATATATGTTGTTCGACATATACTAGTTAGCACAGCCTGCATGAATATTACCATGAACAGGCATACCCTAGAAACAACAGTTTAATCTGATAAGGAGATCTTATCATAAAGTGATGGTGTGCACATATGCATCAGATAAAGCAATTACAACCCCAAACATACTAAATGCCCTCTAAAAGAAAGTACCATGAATCTTGGCATCTAGCAATAACATCTTCATGCGGTATTGATTCAGGTAGTACAGTAGTAGAGCAAAGATTGTGACAAACTATGAGACCATGCTTGATAATATAATGCCATGCATGAATAACCATTAACCAACTGTCAGGTCAACAAAACAGAAACGAATAGATGATTAAGAATTTTGCACCTATACACTCAAACGTGTATCGTGACACCATTAGCATCATACTCCCTCCGTTTCTAAATATAAGTCTTTTTTAGAAATTTCAATAAGGATTACATACAGATGTATATAGACATATTCTAGAGTGTAGATTCACTCATTTTGCTCCGTGTGTAGTCTGTATTGGAATCTCTAAAAAGGCTTATATTTAGGAACGGAGGGAGTAGCATATAATATATGATTCCATATTTTCTCAAACATAATGGGAGTATCTACTGACAAATATAGAAATGCATTAGCACCTCACCAGTAAATAATTTGTATGCACTTGGCAGTTCACGCTTTTGTGTGGCATAAAAAATGTCAGTCCTTGATGAGAGGTATAGACCAGGATCAACAACAATTGGTCTTATATGTCTTGACCTGCACAGACATACAATGCCAATATCTTGAAGTCCCAAATCCGAATGAACAAAGCGACAATTCAGAATTATGAGATGCCCTTACTCCTTCCAACCAATATAACTGGCATGTTGAATGAAGTTTATATCCCTTGGTAGATATGATAACACATGCAGGAGATCTGCCAAAAATTGAAGTCAAATCAGCTCAGAAGAGTTAAGTCTTACAGAGTACAGATTAAGCTTCACCTAAAAGCTGATTAGCTGTTATTAGTTCCCACTTAGGATTAATGAAATGTCAATACAGGAGCGTTATCTACCATTCTGTTCTAGAATTTGTTTTTAAACTCTTATGTTCTACAATTTTATAACCAAGAAACTCTATAAGCAATAGCAAGACTCTTTTAGAAACAATATAGCAAGTTCCACTGTTTCAACTTCAACAAGCAAAGCCAATGCATGTGAAATACGGTAAAAACTCTACAAGCCTGAACATGAGACATGGACTTATTTTTTGTTCTACTTCCTAAGCTCTAGATTACAACAAAACTAGTCCTTTGTCTGGGTCTAATACAAAGCATAAGAGATACCAATTATCTTCTGGAACAAGATTAGATCGCCATTTTCATGCCACCTATGCCTATTCACCCGAATAATTTCCAAATCATCCTGATAAGTAACGTTTTAGGGCGGCAAAGCAAAAATAAAGTAGCATGATGGAAAGATATCTATATTACCGAAATAGTAATGCATTTCTATTTTGCATTCCCTCTTTCAACGCATTAAAGAGTGAACACAACAGACCAAGTTGTATATGCTCCACATACACACAGATATGGTTGCAGTTTTTTTTTTCTCGACGACATGAAGTAGGGTACAGCAAGCGTCAATATGATTCTACCATGACATTGTGGTTGCCAAAGTTAAAAAAGAATTATTAATTTCCACCATGACAATATGATTCTTGAAACACCTAAATATTTCATTCAATCTGTAATGCATTGAAGTTTATCTAGCTAAGGCCTACTAGTACCCTAATTTATCATCCTTTATGTGCATTCAATCAAGAGAGATCTATCTACATTAAACACTCATCTCTCACACACATAAACAGTCCATGAGAAGAAGGAAATGGCAACTAGATTCACAGTTATGTAAAATGTCTAGATCTGTGTAGAACAAGTAAATGTCTAGATCTGTGTAGAACATAAAGTAGGTGCGGAGCTCTCCTGCGTGATTCGAAAAAGAAAGTAGGCGTGGAGAGAAGAATCACCATCGGGGGCGACGAGCGGGTAGTCGCCGGCGTCGAGGTGCACGAACCAGTCCCAGCCCTGGGCGAGCTGCAGCAGCAGCGCGGCGCCGTGCAGCACGGCAGCGAGCGCGGACGCGCCACGCGGGTTGGCGAACCCGGGGTCGCCCACGACGTGGACGTTGCCGGCGCGGCCGGGGCCAGCGCGCACCTCGCGGGCGAGCCGCACGCGGTCGGACGCGGGGGCGGCCCGGTCGAGTAGGAGGAGGTAGAGGTTGCGGGGATGGTAGGTGGCGAGGAGCAGGCGGTGGAGGCGGTCGGCGTCGCCCGCGGAGCCGGTGAGGAGGAATGCGAGCGCGGGCGGGGCCGGGCCGGCGGAGGCGGCGCCGGCCGGGAGCGGCGCGAGGTGCGGCGCGTCCGGAGGCGCGGGCGTAGAAGGGGAGGAGGAGGAGAGGAAGTGGAGCAGGAGGAGGAGCAGGAGGGAGACGAGGAGGAGGCAGGGGAGCGGGCGGGAGTCCTTGGGGAGGACGGAGGCGGCGCTCGCGGCCGGCGCGGGGGAATGCATGGGGGATGGAGGCTGGGCGGAGCGGAGGGATCGGGGCGCCGTGGAAAGAGGAAAGCTTTGCGAGTACGGTGGACGGCGTGGTCTCCCTCGCGTTTGGTGCACCCGATCTGATCGAGTTGGCTCGATTTCGTGTGTTCTACTCTTGAGTTCATGAATCCATTATTTATTTTCAGGAGTGATTATAATTTACGAGAGAATATCACCTGAAAACCAAGTATCAAAGAAAGCTTCGTGGAAACCACTTTTAAACGTTTGAAAAAAGAATCTGAAAATATATATGAGATGTTAATACTATAATATTATATTGGCCTGTGAAATTTCAAGTTCAAACACATTGCCATTTACTAGCTATAAAAAAAATAGCAATGAATAGTGGCGTTTACCTTTTGACACTATTCATTGTTGTTTTTGTCTTTTTCGTATTTCGTAAATGGTAATGTATTTGAACTTGGAAATTTCACATACTAATAGAACATCACATTCTTAATATCTTCTTTTTTTTAGATTTTTTTGAAACTTCAAAATATCATTTCCACGTGGATTTCACCGGTTTCCACCGAAAATTGGTTTCCATGTAATATTCTCTCATAATATACAACCCAATATACATTGCCTTTTTTGTGAGAAACTTCCAATTTATTCATCTTCAATCATGGCAGTACAAAGAACACCGGGGGTAATAAAAATCACAATCAGGTCCGTGGACCACCTAGCGACGACTATAAGCACTGGAGCGAGCCGAAGGCACGCAACCATCATCGCCCATCCCTCGCTGGAGCCGGGCAAACCTTGTTGTAGCAGACAATCAGGAAGTCGTCGTGCTAAGGCCCCATAGGACCAACACACCGAAGCTGGAGATGATACGTCTCCAGCGTATCTATAATTTTTTATTGTTTCATGCTATTATATTATCAACTTTGGATGCTTTATATGCATTGATATGTTGTTTTATATTATTTTTGGGACTAACTTATTAACCCAGTGCCCAGTGTCAGTTTATGTTTTTCCCTTGTTTTTGGCTTTCGCAGAAAAAAATATCAAACGGAGTCTAAACGGAATAAAACTTTACGATGATTTTTCTTGGACCAGAAGACACCTACGAGACTTGGAGTGGGGCCAAGGAACTCACGAGGCGATGACAAGCCGTAGGAGCGCACCCTAGGGGAGCCTGAGCTTGTCGCCCCCTCGGGAGTCCCCTTCACCGCCTCTTTGGCTTATAAATTCCCAAATATTCTGAAAACCCTAGAGGAGTCGTCAAAAATACTTTTCCACCATCGTAAGTTTCTGTTCCCGTGAGATCCCATCTTGGGGCCTTTTCAGGTACTCCGCCGGAGGGGGGTTCGGTCACGGAGGGCATCTACATCAACATTGTTGCCCCTCTGATGATACGTGAGTAGTTTACCATAGACCTACGGGTCCATAGCTAATAGCTAGATGGCTTCTTCTCTCACTTTGATCTTCAATACAATGCTCTCCTCGATGTTCTTAGAGATATATTCGATTTAATCTTCTTTTGCGGTGTGTTTGTTGAGATCCGATGAATTATGGATTTATGATCAGATCGTCTATGAATATTATTTGACTCTTTTCTGAACTCTTTTATGCGTGATCAAGATAGCTTTGTATTTCTCTTCGATCTATCGATTTGGTTTGGCCAACTAGATTGGTTTTTCTTGCAATGGGAGAGGTGCTTTGTGATGGGTTCAATCTTGTGGTGTCCTCACCTAGAGAAAGAAGGGGTAGCGAGGCACGTATTGTGTTGTTGCCATTAAGGATAACAAGATGGGATTTTCATCATATTGCTTGAGTTTATCCTTTTACATCTTATCATCTTGCTTAAGGAGTTACTCTATTTTTATAACTTAATACTCTAGATGCATGCTGGATAGCGGTCGATGAGTGGAGTAGTAGTAGTAGATGGAGACATGAGTCGGTCTATTTGTCATGGACGTGATGCCTATATTCATGATCATTGCCTTGGATGTCGTCATAACTTTGTTCTTTTCTATCAATTGCTCAACAATAATTTGTTTACCCACCGTATGCTTTCTTCGAGAGAGAAGCCTCTAGTGAAACCTATGGCCCCCGAGTCTATTTTCCATCATATATTTTCATATCTATAAAACCAAAAACCCAAAAATGCTTTGCTGAAATTATTTTGTGTTTATGTTATTTTCCAAGTGACTGTGAAGGGATTGACAACCCCTTTTCCGCGTTGTGTGCAAGTGTTTGTTAGTTTGTGCAGGTGCATAGACTGTACCTTGGTTCCCAACTGAGGGAAATACTTATCTCTACTTTGCTGCATCACCCTTTCCTCTTCAAGGAAAAAAATCAACGCAAGCTCAAGAAGTAGCAGGAAGAATTTATGGCGCCGTTGCCAGGGAGGTTCTACATCAAGCCTACCAAGTGCTTGTCATAAACTCTCATCTCTTGCACTTACATTATTTGCCATTTGCCTCTCGTTTTCATCTCCCCCACTTCTAAAACGTTTTCAGAAAAAACACAAAAATATTTTCCTATTTTCCATTTGCCTTTATGTCTTGGTTTGTCTGTTCGTTTGCTTGGCATAATTGTGTTTATTGGAATTCAGAAGTGAAGTGTTATGGATCCTCATCCACTTGCTAATCTTTTTAAAAGATCCAATTATAATGAACCAATTGCTAGTGAGTTGAGTGCACTAGATTATCTTTATGAGGTTTTGCTTGAAATTCATGAATCTAAAAATTGTGATGAACTGTTAAAAGAAATTTATAAAGTGATTCACGATAGCTCCTTAAATGAATAGCATGATTGCAATGATGTTATTATAAATTCTAGGAATGACAATTGTGCTAATGACATGCAAAACCCCAAGCTTGGGGATGCTAATTTTGTTATGCCCACTAATTGTTGCAATGATCATGATTGGGGTGATTCTTCTTATGATCTTGAAAATTTATTTAAGCCCCACGATGAATATGAGATTGATAATAATGTTTGCAACAATATTGAAAGTGGGTTTGAAAGAATGTCAACTTTTGATCCCACTACTTTGGAGGTTGTTCAATCTTATGAAATTTTTGATAAAAGTGGGCTTGGAGAAGTAATGACTTTATTCTATGTTAAATCTCACTATTTTGAAATAGTGTCAACTTTGCATGCATGTGGATCATGTAGAGAATATTTTATGTGATAGCTATATTGTTGAATTTGAATACGATCCTACGTGCAATTATCATGAGAGAGGAAAATATGGTTGTAGAAATTTTCATGTTACTAAATTACCTCTCGTCATGTTGAGATTGTTGTTGTTTCTTCTTCCTTGCATATGCTAGATATTGCTTGCCTTGATAATTTGTTTGCTTATAAAATGCCTATGCATAGGAAGTATGTTAGACTTAGATGTGTTTGTCACGTGTTTTATGATGCTCTCTTTGTGCTTCAATTCTTCTCTTTCATGTGAGCATCATTGAAATCTCAATGTCTAGCTAAAAGTCTTTAAAGAAAAGGGCTTGTTAGGAGACAACCCAATATTTTTCTTTTATGTTTTTAAATAAATATACCTTCTAGCCTCTGGTTAGATGTGCTTTCATGTTTTAGTTTAGTGTTTGTGCCAAGTAAGACCTTTGGGATGGTTTGGAAGATTTTTGATTTGATTTTGCTGAAAAACTAAAACTTTTGCGTCCAGTATAGAAAATTCTATAATTTCCTGGAGCGTGATAATTTTCTGAAATTTTTACACAAGATTGATATACAAATTGCCCATGTTTTACTAAGTTTTCAGAATTTTAGAGTTGAAGAAGTATACAAAGTTTTTATATTGCTACAGACTGTTCTGTTGTTGACAGTTTCTGTTTTCATTGTGTTGGTTGCTTATTTTGACGAATCTATGGGTAGTATCGGGGGGTATGAACCATGGAGAAGTTGGAATAGAGTAGATATAACACCAATATAAAATTAGAATGAGTTCACAACAGTACATAAAGTGGTTATTTGATTTATTATGCTAACGAATCTGATGAGTTTTCTGTTGTGAAGTTTTCAAGTTTTGGGTAAAGATTTGATGGACTACGGAATAAGGAGTGGCAAGAGCCTAAGCTTGGGTATGCCCAAGGCACCCCAAGGTAATATTCAAGGACAACCAAGTATCTAAGCTTGGGGATGCCCCGGAAGGCATCCCCTCTTTTGTCTTCAATCCATCGGTAAATTTACTTGAGGCTATATTTTATTCACCACATGATATGTGTTTTGCTTGGAGCGTCTTGTATGATTTGAGTCTTTGCTTTTTAGTTTGCCACAATCATCCTTCATGTACACCTTTTGCGAGGGACACGCATTTATCATGAATTTATTAGAATACTCTATGTGCTTCACTTATATCTTTTGAGCTAGTTAGTTGCTCAAGTGCTTCACTTATATCTTTTTGAGCACGGCGATGATGTTCTTTTGAAGAAATTGATGAACTCTCATGCTTCACTTATATTATTTTGAGAGTCTAATAACAACATGGTAATTTGCTTGGGTTATGAATTTAGTCCTAATATGATAGGCATCCAGGGGGATATAATAAAAAACTTCCATAAAGAGCATCGAATATATGAGAAGTTTGATTCCTTGAAATTGTTTTGAGATATGAAGATGGTAATATTAGAGTCATCCTAGTAGTGAACTGTGGGATAAAAGAAATACGTGTGTTAAGGATTGTGATTCCCGTAGCATGCATGTATGGACTTCTAGTTATGTGATGAAGTTGGAGCGCAATTTATTCTTGATTATCTTCCTTTTAGTGAAAGTCGGGAACGCGCGATGGTTAAATCCTACCAACCTCTCCCCTAGGAGCATGCGTAGTAGTACTTTGCTTCGAAGGCTAATAAACTTTTTGCAATAAGTATGTGAGTTCTTTATGACTAATGTTGAGTCCATGGATTATACGCACTCTCACCCTTCCACCTTTGCTAGCCACTCTAGTATCGCGCAACTTTCGCTGGTGCATTAAACCCACCTTATACCCTTCCTCAAAACAGTCACCATACCTACCTATTTTGGCATTTTCATAGCCATTCCAAGATATATTGCCATGTAACTCCACCGTTCCGTCATTATAAGTTTTTACCCTGCGTAATTTTGAGTTGCAAGTAAATAAAAGTGTGTTGATCATCATTATTAGAACGTTGTCCCATGTGAGGTTATAAAAAAATGCCAAAGAGTCCAAAAAAGGCAAAATAGCCCAAATAAAAAAGAGAGGCCAAAGAGCCCAAAGTAAAAAAAAAAGAAAATGAGAGAAGGGACAATGTTACTATCCTTTTCCACACTTGTGCTTCAAAGTAGCACCATGTCCTTCATTATAGAGAGTCTCCTATTTTGACACTTTCATATATTACTAGTGGGAATTTTTCGTTATAGAACTTGGCTTGTATATTCCAATGATGGGCTTCCTCAAATTGCCCGAGGTCTTCATGAGCAAGCAAGTTGGATGCACACCCACTTAGTTTTCTTTTGAGGTTTCATACACTTATAGCTCTAGTGCATCCGTTACATGGCAATCCCTACTCACTCGCATTGATATCAATTGATGGACATCTTCATAGTCCATTAATTTGCCGATTTGATGTGAGACTTTCTCCCTTCTTTTGTCTACTACCACTTTCTATTCCGCCTATAGTGCTATGTACATGGCTCGCGCTCATGTATTGTGTGAAGAGTTGAAAAAGTTTGAGAACATAAAAGTATGAAACAATTGCTTGGCCAACACCGGGGTGGTACATGAATTATACTTTACGTTAAGAAAAGGGAGAATAACAAGACTATATGATTTGTAGGGATAACTTTTTTTAGCCATGTTATTTTGAAGTTTCATGATTTTGCTTTCTAGTATGCTTGAAGTATTATTGTTTTTATGTCAATGAACTTTTGTTTTGAATCATATGGATCTGAACATTCATGCCAAGATAAGAAAAAAAATACATTGCTAAATATGTTAGGTAGCACTCCACATCAATAATTCTGTTTTTATCATTTACCTACTCGAGGACGAGCAGGAATTAAGCTTGGGGATGCTTGATACGTCTCCAACGTATCTATAATTTTTTATTGTTCCATGATATTATATTATCAACTTTGGATGTTTTATATGCATTAATATGCTATTTTATATTATTTTTGGAACTAACTTATTAACCGAGTGCCCAATGTCGGTTTCTGTTTTTCCTTGTTTTTGGCTTTCGCAGAAAAGGAATATCAAACGGAGTCCAAATAGAATTAAACTTTATGATGGTCTTTCTTGGACCAGAAGACACCTGCGAGACTTGGAGTGGGGGCTAAGGGTCCCATGAGGCGACAACAAGCCATAGGGGGGCGCCCCTGGGCTTGTGGCCCCCTCGGGAGTCCCCTGCACTGCCTCTTTGGCCTATAAATTTCCAAATATTCCAGAAACCCTAGAGGAGTTGCCAATAATACTTTTCCACCACTGCAAGTTTCTGTTCCCGTGAGATCCCATCTTGGGGCATTTTTCGGTACTCCATCAGAGGGGGATTCGAGCACGGAGGGCATCTACATCAACCTTGATGCCCTTCCGATGCTGTGTGAGTAGTTTACCACAGACCTACGGGTCCATAGCTAGTAGCTAGATGGCTTCTTCTCTCTCTCTTTGATCTGCAATACAATGTTCTCCTCGATGTTCTTAGAGATCTATTCGATGTAATCTTCTTTTGCGGCGTGTTTGTTGAGATCCGATGAATTGTGTATTTATGATCATATCATCTATGAATATTATTTGAGTCTTCTCTAAACTCTTTAACGCATGATTAAGATAGCTTTGTATTTCTCTTCGATATATCAATTTGGTTTGGCTAACTAGATTGGTTTTTCTTGCAATGAGAGAGGTGCTTTGTGATGGGTTCAATCTTGTGGTGTCCTCACCTAGTGACAGAAGGGGTAGCGAGGCATGTATTGTGTTGTTGCCATTAATGATAACAAGATGGGGTGTTCATCATATTGCTTGAGTTTATCCCTCTACATCATGTCATCTTGCTTAAGGCGTTACTCTGTGTTTATAACTTAATACTCTAGATGCATGCTGGATAGCGGTCGATGAGTGTAGTAATAGTAGTAGATGCAGGCAGGAGTCAGTCTATTTGTCACGGACGTGATGCCTATATTCATGATCATTGCCTTGGATGTCATCATAACTTTGCGCTTCTCTATCAATTACTCAACAGTAACTTGTTTACCCACCATATGTTCTTCGAGAGAGAAGCCTCTAGTGAAACCTACGGCCCTCGGGTCTATTTTGCATAATATATTTTCAGATCTATAAAACCAAAAACCGAAAAATACTTTGCTGCAATTATTTTGTGTTTGCTTTATTTTGCCATTTACTTTTATTTGAAATCTATCTCTATGAGATCTCTCTCTTGCAAGTGACCGTGAAGGGATTAACAACCCCTTTTTTGCATTGTGTGCAAGTGTTTGTTAATTTGTGCAGGTGCATAGATTGGAGACTTGCTTGTGCCTCCTAATGGATAGATACCTTGGTTCTCAACTGAGGGAAATACTTACCTCTACTTTGATGCATCACCCTTTCCTCTTCAAGGAAAAAATCAGCGCAAGCTCAAGAACTAGCAGCAAACATATCCGATGAAGAAAGTTGTCGATCGAAAGGATCAAACATGTAAACACCCAAATGAAGATGAACGAAGATCGGATCCAGACGATCCACCGAAGCACCGACCGAATCACGCGAGATCCGACGAAGACACACCTCCACACGCCCTCCGACGAAGCTAGACACACCATCGGGATGTTTGCCGGCAAACATTCGCGTGACAAATCTAGATGTTTGCCGGCAAACGCTAAAAATCTGACGTCAAAGTTTTAAGATTTACCATAGTTTAGTAGTTGTTACAAAGTCAGTTCGTCATCATCTCTATTCGTTATTGTTATATACTCCATCCATCCCTAAATAAGTATCACCGGCAGTTATTTTGGGACGGAGGGAATAGTTTCCTTTTTGTGGGGAAGTTCTTCCACAGTTGATATTGGTAACCATACAATAATGATCTTCATGCTCTTTTATGTTTTCTTCCATAACCGCCCATTTAGCATTTTATTAATTGTTTGATGGGATACAATCTTATTAGAAAGTACCAATAAAAACAGGATTTACATCACATGAGAGGGAATCGACATGTGGCTTAAGCGGCTCCCAAGCACACAACACCATTTACACTCCTAGCAAAAATAAATTGAAATCCCTGAATCTCTCCGAAAACATGGAAGCCGGTGGATCTTTCATCATTGGCCCTTCACATATTCGCAATCTCATGGCTATCATACTCAAGAGTCACAAACTGAAAGCCGGTACACTGCCATTTGAGCAGCATCCCGACATGCCAACACCTCGATCAAAAGAGTATCAGAAATAGCCATGTACTTGGTGCATCGTTGGCAACCAAATTACGTCATCTCTCTACGAACCCCGTCAAAATTAATTTTGATCCAACTTTCACCAGTCCTCTTCTATCTTTCCACAGGACAAACAACAACATCATGTTCAAGAATCTCTAGTGACAACAAGAGCTAGTGAGCTAGCTGCATCGATTCATATATGATGGTACTTTATCTCTTCATGAGCATACTTATTCCTGAAATTCCATATTGCCCACATAATAGAGATGGTGATTCCACTCATCTTCATGTCCAGAATCAATGTCAAGGAGATCCTTTGCCCACGTAGCTGGATGGAAAGTTGGTAGCTTGTCATGGAAAAATTCCATGGCTAACTCCTAGAACATCTTCACATGATCCTATGTGCCTAGTCCATGGACTAAAGACTCCTTTTCATTTTCGCACATGTCGAAAAAGGTAATCTGCATGATGTTCCCTCTCTTCAACATCGAAAAGGCTAGTAGCATGCTACTTCTCGAGCTTGCGTTGTATTCCCTCGAAGAGGAAAGGGAGATGCAGCACAGTAGCGTAAGTATTTCCCTCAGTTTTTTAGAACCAAGGTATCAATCCAGTAGGAGACCACGCGCGAGTCCCTCACACCTGCACAAACAAAATAAGAACTTCGCAGCCTACGCGATAAGGGGTTGTCAATCCCTTTACGGTCACTTACGAAAGTGAGATCTGATAGAGATGATAGTTTGATATTTTTGGTATTTTGGTTATAAGAACAGAAAGTAAAAGCGGAAAAGTAAAGTAGATTGTAGATTGATATGTTGAGAATAGACCCTGGGGCCATAGTGTTCTCTAGTGGCTTTTCTCATGATAGCGATATTCTACGGCGGGTAAACAAATTACTGTCAAGCAATTAATAGAAAAGCGAATAATTATGAGACTATCTAGGCATGATCATTATATATAGGCATCATGTCCGAGACAAGTAGACCGAAACGATTCTGCATCTACTACTATTACTCCACACATCGACTGCTATCCAGCATGCATCTAGTGTATTAAGCTCATAAGAACGGAGTAACACCTTAAGCAAGATGACATAATGTAGAGGGATAAACTCAAACATAGTGATATAAACCCCATATTTTTATCCTTGATGGCAACAATACAATATGTGCCTTGCTGCCCCTACTGTCACTAGGAAAGGACACCGCAAGATTGAACCCAAAGCCAGGCACTTCTCCCATTGCAAGAACTATAGACCTAGTAGGCCAAACCAAACCAATAATTCGAAGGGACTTGCAAGGATATTATAATCATACATAAAGAGTTCAGAAAATAACCAAATATTTCTCATAGATAATCTTGATCATAAACCCACAATTCATCAGATCTCGACAAACACACTGCAAAAAGAGATTACATCGAATAGATCTCCTTGAAGACCGAGGAGAACTTGGTATTGAGATCCAAAGAGAGAGAAGAAGCCATCTAGATACTAGCTATGGACCCCGAAGGTCTGTGGTAAACTACTCACAACTCATGGTGAGGCGATGATGATGATGTAGAAGCACTCTATGGTAGATCCCCCCTCCGACGGAGCTCCGGAACAGGCCCCAAGATGGGATCTCACGGGAACAGAAGGTTACGGCAATGGAACTAGGGTTTCTTTGTTGTTTTGATAGTTCCGGGTACATAGGTATATATAGGAGGAAGGAGGGCACCGGGGGCCAGAAGGGGTGCCCACGAGGCAGGGGGCGCGCCCTATAGGG
>LR738715.1:75075717-75098768 GCA_902687465.1 Secale cereale | reverse complement strand
GGGGGGGGGCGCCGCCCACCCTCGTGGACGCCATGTCAGCCCTACTCCGTGGTTCTCAAGTCTCCCGTGCGTATTTTGCTCCAAAAATATCTCTCCTGAAGGTTTCATTCCGTTTGGACTCCGTTTGATATTCCTTTTATGTAAAACCCTAAAACAGGTAAAAAACAACAATCTGGACTGGGCCTTTGGGTTAGTAGGTTAGTCCAAAAAATAATATAAAAGTGTATAACAAAGCCCATTAAACATCGAAAACATCATAGATAATAGCATGGAACAGTAAAAAATTATAGATACGTTGGAGACGTATCAAGCATCCCCAAGCTTAATTCTTGCTCGTCCTCGAGTAGGTAAATGATAAAAACAGAATTTTTGATGTGGAATGCTAACCAACATAGTTTTTCAATGTAATTCTCCTAATTGTGGCATGAATGTTCAGATCTGAAAGATTCAAGACAAAAGTCTATATTGACATAAGAAATAATAATACTTCAAGCATACTAACAAAGCAATCATGTCTTCTCAAAATACTATGGCTAAAGAAAGTTATCCCTACAAACTCATATAGTCTGGCTATGCTCCCTCTTCATCAGACAAAATATTCATATCATGCACAACTCCGATTTTAGCCAAGCACTTGTTTTCATACTCTATTCTTTCAAACCTTTCAACTTTCACGCAATACATGAGCGTGAGCCATGGACATAACACTATGGGTGGAATAGAGAGGTGGTTGTGGAGAAGAAAAAAAGGTGGGAGATAGTCTCACATCAACTAGGCGTATCAATAGGCTATGGAGATGCCCATCAATAGATATCAATGTGAGTGAGTAGGGATTGCCATGCAACAGATGCACTAGAGCTAAAAATTTATGAAAGCTCAACAAAAGAAACTAGTGGGTGTGCATCCAACTTGCTTGCTCACGAAGACCTAGGGCATTTGAGGAAGTCCATCGTTGGAATATACAAGCCAAGTTCTATAATGAAAATTCCCACTAGTATATGAAAGTGACTAAACATGAGACTCTCTATCATGAAGAACATGGTGCTACTTTGAGCACAAGTGTGGAAAAAGATAGTAGCAATTGTCCCTTATTTTCTTTTTTTGGGCCTTTTTTGGCCTTTCTCTTGTTCTTTTTTCTTTTTTTGGAGGGGCTTTCTTGATTTAGCCTTTCCTCACATGGGACAATGCTCTAATAATGATGATCATCAAACTTTCATTGAATTACAACTCGATATTACAACTCGATACTAGAACAAAGTATGACACTATATGAATGCCTCTGGCGATGTACCGGGATGTGCAATGAATCAAGAGTGACATGTATGAAAAATTATGCATGGTGGCCTTGCCACAAATACGATGTCAAGTACATGATCATGCATGGCAATATGACAATATGAAGCGTGTCATATGAACGGAACGGTGGAAAGTTGCATGGCAATATATCTCGGAATGGCTATGCAAATGCCATGATAGGTAGGTATGGTGGCTGTTTTGAGGAAGGATATATAGTGGGTGTATGGTACCGGCGAAAGTTGCACGGTACAAGAGAGGCTAGCAATGGTGGAAGGGTGAGAGTGCGTATAATCCATGGACTCATCATTAGTCATAAGAAGTCATGTACTTATTGCAAAAATCTACGAGTCATCAAAACAAAGCAATCAACGCATGCTCCTAGAGGGGGGGGGGGGTTGGTAGGAGTTAACCATCGCGCCCCCCCGACCTCCACACAAAGGTTGACACTTTACAAATACCTCATGCTCTAACTTCGTCACATAGCGGTTCACCATACGTGCATGCTATGGGAATCACTAACTTTAACACAAGCATTTCTCAATTTCATAATAACTCCACTAGCATGAATCTAATATCACTATCCTCATATGTCAAAACGATTATCAAGCATCCAACTTCTCATCATATTCAATGCACTTAGTGTGAAAGTTTTTACTACATTGATATTGGATGTCTATCATGTGAAGACTAGTTTTATAGCCTAAGCACATTACCATGCCGTTTTAATAGACTCTCAAATGGATATAAGTAAAGCATGAGAGATCAACAATTTCTACAAATATTATCACCACCGTGCTCTAAAAGATATAAGTGAAGCACTACAGCAAAAACTATTCGACTCAAAAGATATAAGTGAAGCACGTAGAGTCTTCTATCAATTCCTTGGCCATATTTAACTCTCTCAAATAGGTGTATCCAGCAAGGATAATTGTGACAAACTAACAAGCAAAGACTCAAATTATACAAGACACTCCAAGTAAAACACATATCATGTGGTGAATAAAAATATAGCTCCGAGTATAGTTACCGATGGATGAAGACGAAAGAGGGGATGCCTTCCCGGGGCATCCCCAAGCTTAGGCTTTTGGTTGTCCTTGAATTTTACCTTGGGGTGCCTTGGGCATCCCCAAGCTTAGGCTCTTGCCACGCTTTGTTCCATAGTCCATCAAAGCAATACTCAAAACTTGAAAACTCCACAACACAAAACTTAGACAAAAATCTTGTGAGCTCCGTTAGTATAAGAAAACAAACCACTACTCAAAGGTACTGCAATGAATTCATTCTTTGTTTATATTGGTGTTAAACCTACTGTATTCCAACTGCTCTATGATTCATACTTCCCAATACTACTCATAGATGCATTGAAATAAGCAAACAACACACCAAAAATAATCTGTCAAAAACAGAACAGTCTGTAGTAATCTGCAGTTTTCGCATACTTCTGTAACTCCAAAAAAATTGAACTAAATTGGTAAACGTGAGGAATTTGTCTATTAATCATCTGCAAAAATAATCAACTAAATTGCATGCTCTAGTAAAATCTGGTGACCATTCTAGCGAGCGCTAACGATTCTGTTTTTTACAGCAAGATCATATAAACTTCACACAAGTCTTCCCAAAGGTTCTACTTGGCACAAACAGTAATTAAAACACAAAACCACATCTAAACAGAAGCTAGGTGCAATATTTATTCCTAAATAGAAGCAAAAACAAAAAATATAAAATTGGGTTGCCTCCCAACAAGCGCTATCGTTTTACGCCCCTAGCTAGGCACAATACATGGATAGATCTAGGTATTGCCATCTTTAATCTTCACTCTTTTAATGGGGTCAAGCTCGAATCCGGGAGGTTCTTTACGTTTCCCTTCATATTAGGAAATCTTTAGATCGAAAGAGTCCAACCGCTTATTACAAAGGGTAATCAACATATTCATGCGGTGGAGATTCCCACTAACACTCTTAAGATGTTCAAGAGACTTTTGTAGTATTTTCGTTACTTCGCAAATTTTCTCAAAAACTTGCGTCCCTTCCTGGGTTGGATGTGACCCTTTTTGGGGAGGTAGTGTTCCCACTATTCCCTCTATAATTTCATGCGCAATACTAGGATCAACTTCGAAAAAATTCCCTTTGGCAACGCAATCCAAGAGTTGTCTATGAGACATATTCAATCCAACATAAAAATTGCGAAGCAAGATTCTAAAATTCACCTCTAAGGTGCACTCACGATAAGATTCCATCATCATAAACCAAGCATCTTTTAAATTTTCTCCTTGCTTTTGCTTGAAGTGAAGAACTTCAAACATGGGAGACAAAGGAGCGGATAAGGGGCTAGCCATGACGACAGGGCAAAGCGAACGATAAACACACGACAGAAGAAGGGCAAATAAAACGGCAAGGGTGAAGTGGGGGAGAGGAAAACGAGAGGCAAAAATGTAATGCAAAGTATAAGGGTTTGTGATAAGTACTTGGTATATGACTTTTGCGTAAGCCTCCCCAGCAACGGTGCCAGAAATTCTTCTTGCTACTTCTCGAGCTTGCGTTGTATTCCCTCGAAGAGGAAAGGGAGATGCATCATAGTAGCGTAAGTATTTCCCTCAGTTTTTTAGAACCAAGGTATCAATCCAGTAGGAGACCACGTGCGAGTCCCTCGCACCTGCACAAACAAATAAGAACTTCGCAGCCAACGCGATAAGGGGTTGTCAATCCCTTTACGGTCACTTACGAAAGTGAGATCTGATAGAGATGATAGTTTGATATTTTTGGTATTTTTGGTTATAAGAACAGAAAGTAAAAGCGGAAAAGTAAAGTAGATTGTAGATTGATATGTTGCAAATAGACCCGGGGGCCATAGTGTTCTCTAGTGGCTTCTCTCATGATAGCGATATTCTACGACGGGTAAACAAATTACTGTCGAGCAATTGATAGAAAAGCGAATAATTATGAGACTATCTAGGCATGATCATTATATATAGGCATCATGTACGAGACCAGTAGACCGAAATGATTCTGCATCTACTACTATTACTCCACACATCGACCGCTATCCAGCATGCATCTAGTGTATTAAGTTCATAAGAACGGAGTAACGCCTTAAGTAAGATGACATGATGTAGAGGGATAAACTCAAACATAGTGATATAAACCCCATCTTTTTATCCTCGATGGCAACAATACAATATGTGCCTTGCTGCCCCTACTAGCACTAGGAAAGGACACCGCAAGATTGAACCCAAAGCCGAGCACTTCTCCCATTGCAAGAACTATAGATCTAGTAAGCCAAACCAAACCAATAATTCGAAGGGACTTGTAAGGATATTATAATCATACATAAAGATTTCAGAAAAGAACCAAATATTTCTCATAGATAATCTTGATCATAAACCCACAATTCATCAAATCTCGACAAACACACTGCAAAAAGAGATTACATCGAATAGATCTCCTCGAAGACCGAGGAGAACTTGGTATTGAGATCCAAAGAGAGAGAAGAAGCCATCTAGATACTAGCTATGGACCCGAAGGTCTGTGGTAAACTACTCACAACTCATGGTGAGGCGACGATGATGATGTAGAAGCACTCCGTGGTAGACCCCCCCTCCGGCGGAGCTCCGGAATAGGCCCCAAGATGGGATCTCACGGGAACAGAAGGTTACGGCAGTGGAACTAGGGTTTTCTCTGCTGTTCTGATAGTTTCGGGGTATGTAGGTATATATAGGAGGAAGGAGGGCACCGGGGGCCAGAAGGGGTGCCCATGAGGCAGGGGGGCGCCCCCACCTTCATGGACGCCACGTCAGCCCTACTCTGTGGTTCTCAAGTCTCCCGTGCGTATTTTGCTCCAAAAATACCTCTCCCGAAGGTTTCATTCCGTTTGGACTCCGTTTGATATTCCTTTTCTGTAAAACCCTAAAAGAGGCAAAAAAACAGCAATCTAGACTGGGCCTTTGGGTTAGTAGGTTAGTCCCAAAAATAATATAGAAGTGTATAACAAAGCCCATTAAAAATCCAAAACATCATAAATAATAGCATGGAACAATCAAAAATTATAGATACATTGGAGACGTATCATAGCATATTTGTGATTATACAACAAGAATATTCAGAATTTTGGTTGGATATGAAGTTTCCATAAGGCCTTCCAAACTTCTACATTCCCAAATGAACTGCGAGCTGCGTTGATACGCATCCAATGTATCTATAATTTTTAATTGTTTCATGCTATTGTATTATCAATTTTATATGTTTTATATGCATTTTTATATCTTTTTTTTGGAACTAACCTATTAGCCTAGTGTCTAGTGCGAGTTGTTATTTTCAACTTGTTTTTATTTTCTTACAGAAAATCAATATTAAATGGAGTCCAAACACGATGAAACTTTTTGACATTTTTTCCTGGACCGGAAGAGACCCTAGAAGCTTCAGGGGAGGACCGGAAGGCCTATGAGGTACAGCAAGGCAATAGGGCGCACCCTGGGAGTAGCGCGTGAAGAAAATATGCCCTAGAGGCAATAACAAAGTGTTATTTATATTTCCTTATATCATGATAAATGTTTATTATTCATGCTAGAATTGTATTAACCGGAAACATAATACATGTGTGAATATATAGACAAACAAAGTGTCACTAGTATGCCTCTACTTGACTAGCTCGTTGAATCAAAGATGGTTAAGTTTCCTAGCCATAGATATGAGTTGTCATTTTATTAACGGGATCACATCATTGGTGAATGATGTGATTGACTTGACCCATTCCGTTATCTTAGCACTTGATCATTTAGTTTTACTGCTATTGCTTTCTTCATGACTTATACATGTTCCTATGACTATGAGATTATGAAACTTCCGAATACCGGAGGAACACCTTGTGTGCTATCAAACATCACAACGTAACTGGGTGATTATAAAGATGCTCTACAGGTGTCTCCGAAGGTGTTCGTGGTGTTGGCATATATCAAGAATAGGATTTGTCACTCCGAGTGTCGGAGAAGTATCTCTGGGCCCTCTCAGTAATACACATCATAATAAGCCTTGCAAGCAAATGACTAATGAGTTAGTCATGAGATGATGTATTATGGAACGAGTAAAGAGAATTGCCGGTAATGAGATTAAACTAGGTATTGAGATACCGACGATTGAATCTCGGGCAAGTAACATACTGATGACAAAGGGAACAACGTATGTTGTTATGCGGTTTGACCGATAAAGATCTTCGTAGAATATGCAGGGGCCAATATGAGCATCCAGGTTCCACTATTGGTTATTGACCGGAGATGAGTCTCGGTCATGTCTACATAGTTCTCGAACCCGCAGGGTCCGCACGCTTAACGTTCGGTGATGATCGATATTGTGAGTTTATGTGTTTTGATGTACCGAAGGTAGTTAGGAGTCCCGGATGAGATCGGGGACATGACGAGGAGTCTCGAAATAGTCGAGATGTAAAGATCGATATATTGGACGACTATATTCGGACATCGGAAAGGTTCCGAGTGATTCAGGTATTTTTTGGAGTACTAGAGAGTTACATGAATTCGTCGGGGAGTATATGGGCCTTATTGTGCTTTAGGGGAAAGAGAGAGGGGAGGATGCGCCCCCCAAGGCTTAGTCCAAATTTGACTAGGGGTAGGGGTAGCGCCCCCTCCTTCCTTCTCTTCTCTTTTCCCTTTCTTTCTCTCCTACTCCTGCTACTTGGAAGGGCTCCTAGTTCTACTAGGAAAGGGGGAATCCTAATCCCGGTGGGAGTAGGACTCCCCTAGGGCCGGCCCTCCTCCTCCTCCACTCCTTTATATATGGGGGTGGGGGGCACCCCATGGACACACAAGTTGATCATTGATCTTTTAGCCGTGTGCGGTGCCCACCTCCACAGAAATACACCTCGGTCATATCATTGCGGTGCTTAGGCGAAGCCCTACATCGGTAACTTCATCATCACCGTCATCACGCCATCGTGCTGAGGGAACTCCCCCTCGAAGCTCTACTAGATTGTGAGTTCGTGGGACGTCACCGAGCTGAACGTGTGCAGATCGCGGACTTGCCGTACGTTCGGTACTAGGATCGGTCGATCGTGAAGACGTACGACTACATTAACCACGTTATCATAATGCTTCCGCTTATGGTCTACGAGGGTACATGGACGACACTCTCCCCTCTCGTTGTTATACATCACCATGATCTTGCGTGTGCGTAGGGATTTTTTTTTCAAATACTACGTTCCCCAACAGTGGCATCAAGAGCCAGGCTTATGCATACATGTTATATGCACGAGTAGAACAGAAGTGAGTTGTGGACGATACTAGTCATACTGCTTACCAGCATGTCATACTTTGATTCGGCGGTATTGTTGGATGAAGCGGCACGGACCGACATTACGCGTACGCTTACGCGAGACTGGTTCTACCGACGTGCTTCGCACACAGGTGGCTGGCGGGTGTCAGTTTCTCCAACTTTACTTGAATTGAGTGTGGCTACGCCTGGTCCTTGTGAAGGTTAAAACATCACATACTTGACAAAATATCATTGTGGTTTTGATGCATAGGTAAGAACGGTTCTTGCTCAACCCGTAGCAGCCACGTAAAACTTGCAAGAACAAAGTAGAGGACGTCTAACTTGTTTTTGCAGGGCATGTTGTGATGTGATATGGTCAAGACATGATGAGTTATATGTTATTGTATGAGATGATCATGTTTTGTAAAGTTATCGGCAACTGGCAGGAGCCATATGGTTGTTGCTTTATTGTATGAAATACAATCACCATGTAATTGCTTTACTTTATCACTAAGCGATAGTGATAGTCGTGGAAGCAATAGTTGGCGAGACGACAATGATGCTACGATGGAGATCAAGGTGTCACGCCGGTGATGATGGTGATCATGACGGTGCCTTGGAGATGGAGATCAAAGGCATAAGATGATGATGGCCATATCATATCACTTATATTGATTGCATGTGATGTTTATCTTTTATGCATCTTATTTTTCTTAGATCGACGGTAGCATTATAAGATGATCTCTCACTAAATTTCAAGGTATAAGTGTTCTCCCTGAGTATGCACCATTGCAAAAGTTCGTCCTGCCGAGACACCACATGATGATCGGGTGTGATAAACTCTACGTTCACATACAACGGGTGTAAGCCAGTTTTGCACACGTAGAATACTCGGGTTAAACTTGACAAGCCTAACATATGCAGATATGGCCTCGGAACACTGGAGACCGAAAGGTCGAGCGTGAATCATTTAGTAGATATGATCAACATAACATGTTCACCATTGAAAACTACTCCATCTCACGTGATGATCGGACATGGTTTAGTTGATATGGGTCACGTGATCACTTAGATGATTAGAGAGATGTCTATCTAGGTGGGAGTTCTTATGTAATATGATTAATTGAACTTTAATTTATCATGAAGTTAGTCCTGATAGTATTTGCAAATTATGTTGTAGATCAATAGCTCGTGTTATAGCTCCCCTATGTTTTTGATATGTTCCTAGAGAAAACTAAGTTGAAAGATGTTAGTAGCAATGATGTGGACTAGGTTCGTGATCTGAGGATTATCCTCATTGCTGCACAGAAGTATTATGTCCTTGATGCACCGCTAGGTGATAGACCTATTGCAGGAGCAGAAGCAAACGTTATGAACGTTTTGACAAAAGCTCGGTATGATGACTACATGATAGTTTAGTGCACCATGCTTTACGCTTAGAACCGGGACTTCAAAAATGTTTTGAACGCCACGGAGCATATAAGATGTTCCAAGAGTTGAAATTAGTATTTCATACTCATGCCCGTGTCGAGAAGTATGAGACCTCTGACAGTACTTTGCCTACAAGATGGAGGAGAATAGCTCAACTAGTGAGCATGTGCTGAGATTTTCCGGGTACTACAATTGCTTGAATCAAGTGGGAGTTAATCTTCCAGATAAGATAGTAATTGGCAAAGTCCTCTAGTCACTATCACCAAGTTAGTAGAACTTCGTGATGAACTATAATATGCAAGGGATGACGAAAGTAATTCCCGAGCTCTTCGCGATGCTGAAATCAGCGAAGGTAGAAATCAAGAAAGAGCATCAAGTGTTGATGGTTAACATTTAACAAGACCACTTGTTTCAAGTAAAGGGCAAAGGGATAGAAGGGGAACTTCAAGAAGAATGGCAAGGAAGTTGTCACTCACCTGAAGAAACCCAAAGCTAAATTCAAGCCTGAAACTAAGTGCTTCTATTGCAAAGGAAATGGTCACTGGAAGTGGAACTACCCTAGATACTTGCCGGATAAGAAGGATGGCAAAGTGAACAAAGGTATATTTGATATACAGATTATTGATGTGTACTTTACTAGTGTTCATAACAACCCCTGGGTATTTGATACCGGTTCAGTTGCTAAAATTAGTAACTCGAAACGAGAGTTGCAGAATGAACAGATACTAGTTAAAAGTGAAGTTACGATGTGTGTTGGAAGTGGTTCCAAGATTGATATGATCATCATTGCACACTCCCTATACTTTCGGGATTAGTGTAGAACCTAAATAAATGTTATTTGGCATTTGTGTTGAGCATGAATATGATTTGATCATGTTTGTTGCAATACGGTTATTCATTTAAAGTCACAGAATAATTGTTATTTTGTTTACATGAATAAAAGCTTTGATGGTCATACACCCAATGAAAATAGTTTGTTGGATCTCGATCGTAGTAATACACATATTCATAATATTGAAGCCAAAATATGCAAAGTTGATAATGATAGTGCAATTTATTTGTGGCACAGCCGTTTAGGTCATATTGGTGTAAAGGACATGAAGAAACTCCATGTTGATGAGCTGTTGGAATCACTTGATTATGAATCACTTGGTGCTTGCGAACCATGCCTCATGGGCAAGATGACTAAAACTCCGTTCTCCGGAACAATGGAGCGAGCAACTGATTTGTTGGAAATCATACATACTGATGTATATGAACCGATGAGTGTTGAGGCTCGCGGCGGGTATCGTTATTTTCTGACCTTCGCTGATGATTTGAGCAGATATGGGTATATCTACTTGATGAAGCACAAGTCTGAAACATTTGAAAAGTTCAAAGAATTTCAGAGTGAAGTAGAGAATCATCGTAACAAGAAAAATAAGTTTCTATGATCTAATCACGGAGGCGAATATTTGAGTTACGAGTTTGGTCTTCATTTAAAACAATGTGGAATAGTTTCACAGCTCACGCCAACCGGAACACCACAGCGCAATGGTGTGTCCGAACGTCGTAATCGTACTTTATTAGATATGGTGCGATCTATGATGTCTCTTACCGATTTACCAGTATCATTTTGGGTTATGCATTAAAGACAATTGCATTCACATTAAATAAGGGCATCATCTAAATCCGTTGAGACGACGCCTTATGAACTATGGTTTGGCAAGAAACCAAAGTTGTTGTTTCTTAAAGTTTGGGGCTGCGATGCTTATGTGAAAAAGCTTCAACCTGATAAGCTCGAACCCAAGTCATTGAAATGTGTCTTCATAGGATACCCAAAAGGAACTGTTGGGTACACCTTCTATCACAGATCCGAAGGCAAGATATTCGTTGCTAAGAAAGGATCCTTTCTAGAGAAGGAGTTTCTCTCGAAAGAAGTGAGTGGGAGGAAAGTGGAACTTGATGAGGTAATTGTACCTTCTGCCGAATTGGAAAGTAGTACATCACAGAAACTAGTTCTAGTGATTCCTACACCAATAAGCGAGGAAGCTAATGATGATGATCATGAAACTTCAGATCAAGTTACTACTGAACCTCGTAGGTCAACCAGAGTACGTTCCGCGCCAGAGTGGTACGGTAACCCAGTTCTGGAAGTCATGTTACTAGACCATGACAAACCTACGAACTATGAGGAAGCGATGATGAGCCCAGATTCCGCAAAATGGCTTGAGGCCATGAAATCTGAGATGGGATCCATGTATGAGAACAAAGTGTGGACTTTGGTTGACTTGCCCAATGATCGGAAAGCCATTAGAAATAAATAGATTTTAAGAGGAAGACTGACGCCGATAGTAATGTTACTGTCTACAAAGCTCCACTTGTTGCGAAAGGTTTTTGACAAGTTCAAGGTGTTGACTACTATGAGATTTTCTCACTCGTAGCGATGCTTAAGTCTGTCCGAATCATGTTAGCAATTGCCGCATTTTATGAAATCTAGCAAATGGATAACAAAATTGCGTTCTTTAATGGATTTATGAAAGAAAACTTCTTTATGATGCATCCAGAAGGTTTTGTCAATCCTAATGGTGCTAACAAAATGTGCAAGCTCCAACGATCCATCTATGGACTGGTGCAAGCATCTCGGAGTTGGAATATACGCTTTGATAAGTTGATCAAAGCATATAGTTTTATACAGACTTACGATGAAGCATGTATTTACAAGAAAGTGAGTGGGAGCACTACAACATTTTTTGATAAGTATATGTGAATGGCATATTGTTGATCGGAAATGATGTTGAATTTTTTGGAAAGCATAAAGGATTGTTTAAAAAGGAGTTTTTCAATAAAAGACTTCAGTGAAGCTGCTTAGATATCAGACACCTAGATCTATAGATATAGATCATGACGCTTGATAAGATTTTCAATTAGTACATACCTTGATAAAGATTCTGAAGTAGTTCAAAATGGATCAGTCAGAGAAGCAGTTCTTGCCTGAGTTATTAGGTATGAAGTTGAGTAAGACTCAAAACCCGACCACGATAGAAGATTGAGAAAAAATGAAAGTCATTCCCTATGCATCCGCCATAGGTTCTATAAAGTATGTCATGCTGTGTACCAAACCTGTTGTGTACCTTGCCATGAGTTTGGCAAGGAGGTACAATAGTGATCCAGGAGTAGATCACTGGACAACGGTCAAAATTATCCTTAGTTATTGGATGACTAAGGAAATGTTTCTTGATTATGGAGGTGAATAAAGAGTTCGTCGTAAAGAGTAACGCCGATGCAAGCTTTGACATTAATCCAGATGACTCTAAGTATCAATCTGGATGTGTATTGTTAGTGGGGGCAATCAGTTAGAGTAGCTCCATGCAGAGCATTGTAGACATAGAAATTTGCGAAATACATACGGATCTGAACGTAACAGACCCGCTGACTAAACTTCTCTCACGAAGCAAAACATGATCACACCTTAGTACTCTTTGGGTGTTAATCACATGGCGATGTGAACTAGATTATTGACTCTAGTAAACCCTTTGGGTGTTGGTCACATGGCGAGGTGAACATTGGATGTTATTCACATAACGATGTGAACTATCGATATTAAATCACATAGCAATGTGAACTAGATTATTGACTCTAGTGCAAGTGGGAGACTGAAGGAAATATGCCCTAGAGGCAATAATAAAGTGTTATTTATATTTGCTTATATCATGATAAATGTTTATTATTCATGCTAGAATTGTATTAACCGGAAACATAATACATGTGTGAATATATAGACAACAAAGTGTCACTAGTATGCCTCTACTTGACTAGCTCGTTGAATCAAAGATGGTTAAGTTTCCTAGCCATAGACATGAGTTGTCATTTGATTAACGGGATCACATCATTGGTGAATGATGTGATTGACTTGATCCATTCCGTTAGTTTAGACTTGATCGTTTAGTTTTACTGCTATTGCTTTCTTCATGACTTATACATGTTCCTATGACTATGAGATTATGCAACTCCCGAATACCGGAGGAACACATTGTGTGCTATCAAACGTCACAACATAACTGGGTGATTATAAAGATGCTCTATAGGTGTCTCCGAAGGTGTTCGTGGTGTTGGCATAGATCAAGAATAGGATTTGTCACTCCGAGTGTCGGAGAGGTATCTCTAGGCCCTCTCGGTAATACACATCATAATAAGCCTTGCAAGCAAATGACTAATGAGTTAGTCACGAGATTATGTATTACGAAATGAGTAAAGAGACTTGCCGATAACAAGATTAAACTAGGTATTGAGATACCGACGATCGAATCTCGGGCAAGTAACATACCGATGACAAAGGGAACAACGTATGTTGTTATGCGGTTTGACCGATAAAGATCTTCATAGAATATGTAGGAGCCAATATGAGCATCCAGGTTCCGCTATTGGTTGTTGACCGGAGATGAGTCTCGGTCATGTCTACATAGTTCTCGAACCCGTAGGGTCCGCACGCTTAACGCTTGGTGATGATCGGTATTATGAGTTTATGTGTTTTGATGTACCGAAGGTAGTTCGGAGTCCCGTATGAGATTGGGGACATGATGAGGAGTCTCAAAATGGTCGAGATGTAAAGATCGATATATTGGACGACTATATTCGGACATCGGAAAGGTTCCGACTGATTCGGGTATTTTTTGGAGTACCAGAGAGTTACGGGAATTCGCCGGGGAGTATATGGGCCTTATTGTGCTTTAGGGGAAAGAGAGAGGGGAGGCTGCGCCCCTCTCCCAAGGCTTTGTCCGAATTGGACTAGGGGGAGTGGCAGCGCCCCCTCCTTCCTTCTCTTCTCTTTTCCCTATCCTTCTCTCATACTCCTACTACTTGGAAGGGCTCCTAGTTCTACTAGGAAAGGGGAATCCTACTCCCGGTGGGAGTAGGACTCCCCTAGGGCGTGCCATAGAGAGGGCCGGCCCTCCTCCTCCACTCCTTTATATACGGGGGTGGGGGGCACCCCATGGACACACAAGTTGATCATTGATCTTTTAGCCCTGTCTGGTGCCCCCTCCACAGAAACACACCTCGGTCATATCGTTGCGGTGCTTAGGTGAAGCCGTGCGTCGGTAACTTCATCATCACCGTCATCACACCGTCGTGCTGATGGAACTCTCCCTCGAAGCTCTACTGGATCGTGAGTTCGTGTGACGTCACCGAGCTGAACGTGTGCAGATCGCGGAGGTGCCGTACGTTCGGTACTAGGATCAGTCGATCGTGAAGACGTACGACTACATCAACCGCGTTGTCATAACGCTTCCGCTTACGGTCTACAAGGGTACATGGACGACACTCTCCCTCTCGTTGCTATACATCACCATGATCTTGCGTGTGCGTAAGGATTTTTTTTTGAAATACCACGTTCCCCAACAGCGCGCGCCCTGATGTCTCGTGGGCCCCTCGTGGCTCCATCTGACCTAATTCAAGCGCTATAAATTCTAAAATATTGGATAAATCCCAGAAGCACCACCGAAACCAAATTTTGCACTGCTGCAAGTCTCCATTCTTCCGTGATCCCATCTGGAGGCCTTTTTCGGTACTCTTTTGGAGGTGAATCGATCATGGAGAGCTTCTACACCAACCTTGCCGCACCTCCGATGATGTGTGAGTAGTTCCCCTATGACCTATGGGTCCATAGTGATTAGCTAGATCTCTCTCTCTCTCTCTCTCTCTCTCTCTCTCTCTCTCTCTCTCTCTCATCTTCAATAAAATGTTCTCCTCGGAGTTCTATTCAATGTAATCTTCTTTCGCGATGTATTTGTTGGGATCCAATGAATTGTGGGTTTATGATTAGATTATTCATTGTAAGTAATTAAGTCTTTCCCTAACTTTATTATGTGTGTTTGCTATAGCTATGTAATGCTTTTTGATCTATGAGTTTTCTTTGGCCAAGTTGATGTTTAGATCTTTAGTGAAAGTGGTGCATATTAGTAGGTTCAATCTTGCGGTGTCCTCGGCTAGTGATAGAAGGGTAGCGGGGCACATATTTGTTGGGGAACGTAGTATTTTAAAATTTTCCTACGATCACGCAAGATCTATCTACCAGATGCATAGCAACGAGAGGGGAGAGTGTGTCTACGTACCCTCGTAGACCGAAAGCGGAAGCGTTAGAACAACGCGGTTGATGTAGTCGTACGTCCTCACGGCCCGACCGATCAAGCACCGAAACTACGGCACCTCCGAGTTCTAGCACACGTTCAGCTCGATGACGTCCCTTGAACTCCGATCCAGCCGAGTGTCGAGGGAGAGTTCCGTCAGCACGACGGCGTGGTGACGATCTTGATGTTCTACCATCGCAGGGCTTCGCCTAAGCACCGCTATAATATTATCGAGGAGAACTATGGTGGAGGGGGCACCGCACACGGCTAAAATATCAAGAGATCAATTGTTCTGTCTAGAGGTGCCCCCTTGCCCCCATATATAAAGGAGGGAGGGAGAGGCCGGCCCTAGAGGGGGCGCGCCAAGTGTGGGGAGTCCTACTAGGACTCCCAAGTCCTAGTAGGATTCCCCTTTCCTTTCTGGAGTAGGAGAGAAGGAAAGAGGGGGAGAGGGAGAAGGAAAAGGGGGCTGCACCCCTTGTCCAATTCGGACCAGAAGGGGGGCGCGCGCCTCCTTCCTTTTGGCCTCTCTCTTCTATTCCCGTAACTCCCCGGTACTCCGAAAATACCCGAATCACTCGGAACCTTTCCGATGTCCGAATATAGTCGTCCAATATATCGATTTTTACATCTCGACCATTTCGAGACTCCTCGTCATGTCCCCGATCTCATCCGGGACTCCGAACTCCTTCGGTACATCAAAAATCATAAACTCATAATAAAACTGTCATCGAAACCTTAAGCGTGCGGACCCTACGGGTTCGAGAACTATGTAGACAGGACCGAGACACGTCTCCGGTCAATAACCAATAGCGGAACCTGGATGCTCATATTGGTTCCTACATATTCTACGAAGATCTTTATCGGTCAAACCGCATAACAACGTACGTTGTTCCTTTTGTCATCGGTATGTTACTTGCCCGAGATTTGATCGTCGGTATCTCTATACCTAGTTCAATCTCGTTACCGGCAAGTCTCTTTACTCGTTCTGTAATACATCATCTCGTGACTAACTCATTAGTCATTTGCTTGCAAGGCTTATTATGATGTGCATTACCGAGAGGGCCCAGAGATACCTCTCCATCACTCGGAGTGACAAATCCTATTCTTGATCTATGCCAACACCACGAATACTTTCAGAGACACCTGTAGAGCATCTTTATGATCACCCAGTTACGTTGTGACATTTCATAGCACACAAGGTGTTCCTACGGTATTCGGGAGTTTCATAATCTCATAGTCATAGGAACATGTATAAGGCATGAAGAAAGCAATAGCAGTAAAACTTAAACGATCAAAGTGCTAAGCTAACGGATGGGTCTTGTCCATCACATCATTCTTCTAATGATGTGATCCCATTGATCAAATGACAACTCATGTCCATGGCTAGGAAACATAACCATCTTTGATCAAAGAGCTAGTCTAGTAGAGGCATACTAGGGACACTCTGTTTTGTCTATGTATTCACACATGTACTAAGTTTCCGGTTAATACAATTCTAGCATGAATAATAAACATTTATCATGATGTAAGGAAATAAATAATAACTTTATTATTGCCTCTAGGGCATATTTCCTTCAATATTTGTATTGTTGCTACTAAGGGGGAAACGGCGGGGGTTCAATCATATTCCTTGACTTTATTCTATCTATATTATGTCATCATACTTCATGCATTACTCTGTTTGTCATGAACTTAATACCTAGAGAGGCAAGCATAAAAGCCCTCTTGGAGTAATAGTAGTAGATTTAGGCAGGAGCCAGTTTACTTGTCACGAACGTAATGCCTATGTACATGATCATGCCATGAATAACGTCATAACTATGCGCTCTTCTATCAATTGCCGAAGAGTAATTTGTTTACCCACCGTATGCTATTTTTGTGAGAGATGCCTCTAGTGAAAACTATGGTTCTCGGGTCTATTTTAATCATATCTAAAACCCTAAAAATATTCTTCCAATTTATTTACTTTTATTTTACTTTGCATTTTACATATCTACAACTATTATATTTGATCCTTGCAATTAACAAGTACAAGTGGATTGACAACCCTCTGGCCCGCGTTGGGTACAAGTATTTGCTCTTGCGTGTGTAGGTACCGTCGAAGGTTTCTTGCGTGGATATCCTATTGGTTCGATAACCTTGGTTCTCTACCGAGGGAAATAATATTCGGTATTATATCGCTTCACCCTTTCTCTTTGAGAAAATCCCAACGTAGCTCACAAGTGGCAGAAGGAATTTCAAGCGCTGTTGCCGGCGAGACTTCATCAAACAACTCCAGGTTCCTTAATACACATTACCATTTACTTGTTCTACTTTTTATTTGCCTTCTGTTTTTCATCTCCCTCCACTTCTCTAAAAAAGAATAAAAACACAAAAATGTTTTATTTTGCTTGCTTTCTTTGCCACTATGTCTCAAGAAACACCGAGTTGTGTGACTTCTCAAATGCTAATAACAATGATTTTATTAGTACTCCAATTGCTCCTCCCACCACTAGTGTAGAGTCATATGATATTAATGATGCACTACTAAATCTTACTCCCTTCGTCCAGAAATACTTGTCGGACAAATGGATGTATCTATATATATTTTAGTTCTAGATACATCCAATTTTATCTATTTCCGCGACAAGTAATTCCGGATGGAGGGAGTATTCTGAAAGAACAATTTGCTGGAAATCCTAATGAAAGATGACACATCCCATCTTAATACCTTCGTTGAATTATGCGATATGCAACAGGAAAAAAGATGTGGATAATGATATTGTTAAGTTGATATTATTTGATTTCTCATTAAGAGATAAAGCTAAAGCTTGGTATTCATCCTTACCTCGCAATAACATTGATTCTTGGGATAAATGTAAGGATACTTTTATTACTAAGTATTTTCCTCTTGCTAAGATTATATCTCTTAGAAATCAAATCATGAACTTTAAACAACATGAGCAAGAACACGTTGCACAATCTTGGGAGAGAATGCAATTAATGAATAAAAATCGTCCCAATCATGGATTAAGTGTTAGGTAAGTTTGCATGGAAAGAAAAAAAAATCTACGCACACGCAAGATCTATCAATGGAGATGCACAGCTATGAGAGGGGGAGAGCATCTACATACCCTTATAGATCGCTAAGCGGAAGCGTATATAACGTTGTTGATGTAGTCGTACTCTTCGCGATCCGATCATGATCCAACCGATCTAGTGTCGAACAGACGACACCTCTGAGTTTAGGACACTTGCGGCTTGATGACGTCTCCTCCTTATTGATCCAGCAAGCGGGTGAGGATAAGTAGATGGGATCACAACCAACACGACGGCGTGGTGGTGATGGTGGTGGTGGAGCACCGATAACGCTTCTCTAAGCGTCGCTGGGACGAGGCGGTGGAACTACGGAGTAACGAAAGAGAGAGGGGCGCCAAGGGATTGGTGTCTCCTCTTGGGACGCCCCCTCTATATATAGGTGGAGGGCGTGGGGGGCAGCCCCTCCAAACACTAGGGCGAAACCAAGGGGGAAGAGGTGGAATTCTAATCCTCCTCCTTCCCTTCCATACAAAAGTGGACTTTCCACCTTTCCCAACTGCATGGGCCTTTGAGGGACTTGTGTGCCCCTGGACCAATAAGGCCAGGGAGCCTCCCCTCAGCCCATGATGACCCTTGGGATGTGGTGGAACCCTTGGTGGACTTCTGGGCTCCTTTGGAAGTTTCCATAACCTTCTGGAAGCTTCCCGGTACAAGACCAAAAAAACTGAAACTTCCAGAACCCTGAAAACAACTTTCCATATATAAATATTTACCCCCCCCGACCATTCTGGGACTCCTCGTGATGTCCGGGATCTCATTCGGGACTTAAAACAACATTCAGTTACCACTCATAAAATATCCAATACTACTCTAGCGTCAACGAACGTTAAGCATGCGACCCTTGGGGGTTCGGGAATCATGTACTCATGACCGAGACACCTCTCCGGTCAATAACCAATAGCGGGATTTGGATGCCCATATTAATTCCTACATATTCCACAAAGATCTTTTATCGGTTTAACCACGATGTTAAGGATTCGGTTAATCCCATATGCAGTTCCCTTTGTCCATCGGTATGTTACTTGCCCGGGATTCGATCGTCGGTATCTCATACCTAGTTCAATCTCGTTCAAGGCAAGTCTCTTTACTCGTTCTGTAATACAAGATCCCATGACTAACTCCTTAGTCACATTGCTTGCAAGCTTCTTGTGATGTTGTATTACCAAGAGGGCCCAAAGATACCTCTCCGTCAAACGGAGTGACAAATCCCAGTCTTGTTCCATGCCAACCCAACAGACACCATTGGAGATACCTATAGAGCACATTTATGATCACCCAGTTATGAAGTGATGATTGATAGCAGACAAGGTATTCCTCTAGTATCCAGGAGTTGCATGATCTCATGGTCGAAGGAACATATACCTGACATGAAGAAATCTATAGCAAATAACTTAAACAATATGATGCTAAGCTTGTGGTTGGGTCTAGTCCATCACATCATTCTCCTAATGATGTGACCCTGTTATCAAATGACAACTCGTGTCTATGGTTAGGAAACCTTAACCATCTTTGATCAACGAGCTAGTCTAGTAGAGGCTCACTAGGGACATGGTATTTGTGTATGTATTCACACATGTATTTAAGTTTCCGGTCAATACAATTTTTGCATGAATAATAAACCTTTACCATGAACAAGGAAATATGATAATAACTAATTATTATTGCCTCTAGGGCAAATTTCCAACATTAAGCTTATGGATGATAGTACAATTTTTTTATGCGGGACTAAACTTTGTGTCGAGAAATTTTGTAGACTCTGCTAGAGATGCTACTTTTATGGGAAAGCTTCTTGATAATATGACAACAAATTATTCCCAATGGCACACCGAACGAGCTCCAACCGGTAAGAAAGTAAATTATGTAGCAGAAGTTTCTGCCTTGAGTGATAAAATGGATGCTTTTATGAATATGCTTACTAGTAAAAATTCTCATGTTGATCCTCATGATATCCCATTATCTACTATATATGTGAATTTTGTCAATATAAATAATTTGAACAACAATGCTTATAGAGGGATTTACAATCCTAGGCCATATCCAGGTAATCCCTCTAATAATTATGGTAATTCCTATGTAAATTCATATAATAATAATAATAATAATAATAATAATAATAATAATAATAATAATAATAGAATACCTACTAAACTTGAGAACAACATTAAAGAATTTAGTACAATAGATCTCAAAAGATTTTCAATGCTATGGTAGAAGAAAAACTAAACAAAGTTGATGATATGTCTAGAAACATGGATATAATTGCTCATGATGTGGATACTCTCAAAATTATAATTTTTCCACATAAAAAGGATGAAATAAATGAATCTTCAAAGTCTATCCAAGTCACTATGGATGAGAGTAGAAAAAGAATTGCAAGGATGAGAGCCACACAGGGATTTCTAGAGAAAGTGCTTGCACCCGGTTTTTATCATAACAATGATGAACATATTAAAATGATTGGTGGGTGACCTATTAAATCCTTGTTCACTAATATAAAACTTGATGAAAAAGGGAAAATAGATGAGTCAACTTTAATTATAAGGCCTCCCAATTGTTTGGAGGGTGATGATCTTAATGATAAAAACAACAAAAGTGGGTTTGAATAGGTCAAAACTTTAGATAGCGATGCACCCACCACTTTGGATTACAAGTACTTTGATTATGATAATTGTTCTTTGATTGAATGTATTTCCTTGTTGCAATCCATGATTAATTCACCCAATGGTTAGGAAGAAATAAAGCTTTTACTAAACATACCGTAGAAGCAATGATTAAGCTCATGAAGAAAAGTTAGAATTGCAAGTATAAATACCATAGAAAATACATGGTGAATGGAACCTAATATTAAAGTTAAGATTAAAGATTAGGAATGTAATGCTTTCTGTGATCTTGGTGCTAGTGTCTTTACTACACCAAAATATTTATGTGATGTTCTAGGTCCAACTGATATAGATGAATGTTCCATCAACTTGCATTTAGCGGATTCAACTATTAAGAAACCATTGGGTAGGATTAATGATGTTCTCATAAGTGCTAATAGAAATTCTGTACGAGTGAATTTTATTGTGCTTGATATTGAATGCAACCCATCATGTCCTATAATACTTGGTAGGCCTTTCCTACGAACCATATGCGTCGTTATTGATATGAAAGAAGGAAATGTAAGGTTCCAATTTACATTAAATAAAGAGATGGACCACTTCCCAAAGAATAGAATTAAACCACCATATGAATCCATTACGAGCACCACCTCTGAAATTACTTTGAAGAATGATAAAACTTGAAACTATGCATTATGGCTGGCTAGGGGCTTAAAACAATTGCACTTGTTGGGAGGCAACGCGATATTTATCTTATTTCCATTTTTATTTTTTGGTGTGATGACATGATTATTGCTAGTGTAATGATTTTGTTTTTATCTTTTAATTAGTGATTGTGCCAAGTAAAGCTTTTGGGATGATTTGGATGATTGTTGAATTGATTCTGTGCAAAAACAGAAAGTTATGCACCTAGTGATGGAATTTTTTTTACTGGAACCTGATAATTTGCTGAAATTTTTACACGGTATTGGGATACATTTTTTATGTTGTCCTAAGTTGTTAAATTATTAAGAGTTGCAGAAGTATGGTTTTAGTTCAGATCATTACAGATTGTTTTCTTTTAGACTGATCTATTTTTTATTGCACTGTGTGCTTGTTTTAATGATGCTATGGATTATATTGGGGGGGTATAAGTCATGCAGAAGCTAGAATACAGTAGGTATTATGCAAGATTAATTATGAATTAGTTGAAAAGTACATAAGTTTATGGTTTACCAATTATATTATTGTTTGATTACTCACTACGCATGTAGATGTTGGGGAACGTAGTGTTTCAACAAAATTCCTACGATCACGCAAGATCTATCTAGGAGAAGCATAGCAATGAGCGGGGAGAGTGTGTACACGTACCCTCGTAGCCCGAAAGCGGAGGCGTTAAGTAACGCCATTGATGTAGTCGAACGTCTTCGTGATCCAACTGATCAAGCACCGAACACATGGCACCTCTGCGATCTGCACACGTTGAGCTCGGTGACGTCCCTCGAAATCTTGATCCAGTTGAGGCTAAGGGAGAGTTTCGTCAGCACGATGGCGTGGTGACGGTGTTGATGAAGTTACCGACGCAGGGCTTCGCCTAAGCACTGCGACAATATGACCGAGGTGTGTAACAGTGGAGGGGGGCACCGCACACGGCTAATACAATTGTCAACTTGTGTGTTCTAGGGTGCCCCCTGCCCCCATATATAAAGGAGCAAGGGGAGGCCGGCCGACCCTCCTAGGGCGCGCCCTATAAGGGGAGTCCTACTAGGAATAGGAATCCTATTCCTGGTAGGAGTCCACCAAGAGGGAGAGATGGGGAAGGAAGGAGAGGGAGAGGGAGAAAGAAAGGGGGGCGCCGCCCCCTTCCTGAAAGTGCAACTAATCCCAGTGTGGTTTTGGTAATTTATAACAACATATAGCTCATTGAACTAATGATTTCTCAAGCTAAATATTTTAGGAAAGTTCAATGAATGGCATGGCTAAAACAATTGTCGACTCGTGTGTTCTAGGGTGCCCCCTACCCCCGTATATAAAGGAGCAAGGGGAGAGGCCGGCCGGCCCCTACAGGCGTGCCCCATGTAGGATTCCTACTAGGAATATGAATCCAATTCCTAGTAGGTTTCCAACAAGGGATGAAAGGGGAAGGAAGGAGGAAGGGGAGAGAAGGAAGGAGGGGGCGCCGCCCCCACCCCTTGTCCAATTCGGACTAGGGGGCGCGCGCCACCTCCTTGGCTGGCCCTCTATCCTTTAGGGCCCATGGTGGCCCATTAACCCGCGCGGGGGGGGGGGGGGGGGGGGGG
>LR738715.1:75001510-75067014 GCA_902687465.1 Secale cereale | reverse complement strand
GGGGGGGCGCCTGGGCCCCCCAGGCCTCCGCTGATGCCCCCCTTTGGCATATATTTATATCGTGTCCCGAAACCCTCGAGACGGGAACCCTTTTTCGTGATCTCATCTCTGTTCCGCCGCCGCCGCGCTTCCAAGATCGGGAGCACCAGGAGAACTCTTCCCGGCACCCTGCCGGAGGGGAGGATCACCACCGGGAGCCTCTCCACCACCATGGACGCCTCCCGGATGAGTTGTTAGTAGTCTCCCTTGGACCATGGGTCCATGACCAGTAGCTATGTGATGTTCTCCTCCCGTTCTTGTGCTTCACTAATTAGTCCTCGTGAGCTGCCCTACATGATCGAGGCACATATGTAATCCTTATGCTGTTGCTATGATGAGTTTGCTGGGATCCGATGGATTGTGAGATTATGTTCAGATTGTGTTTGAGTAATATATTTGATTTACCTCTTTTATATTTATGTTCGTAAGTAATTCTTGCATGTTCTCCGTTGTTATTTATTGCTTTGGCCAAGTAGTAGGTAGTGACTCCAAGAGGGAATGTTATGCTCGATTGTGGGTTCATGCCCCTCGATGACTAGCTTGAGTGACAGAAACATGAGTCTAGGGGATGTGCTGTTGCCACAAGGGGGAAAACAACGGTGCTTGTGCCCGCGGGTGCAAGGATTGTTTACTTTACGCAAAGTTCTTTTAATGCAGTTGTCTGTTGCTTTGAGTTTACACTATGGGTGGGACTCGCAACTTAATACCAGCGAGATGTTCTGGATAGATATCTCAAGGTGGATGATTAGTAGTAGATGCAGATGGATTTCGGTCTACTTGCCTTGGCGTACCACCCATGCTTTGAACCTCTACCTTTCTTGCAACATAGTGAGCATTGGTTTGCGCACATGGTCCTGTCAATTGCCCAGCTGTAATTCGTTTACCTCACATAGTTGTTTTATTGTCTTTTGGGAGAGAGACATCACTAGTGAACATCATGGGACCCCGGTCCATATTACCATCATTGATCACATCCGATATTTACTTTCCGCTTTTTACTTACTATTGCAACAATACCTATCACTATTATCACTTGTGTTTGATCCTTTGTAAACGACAAGACCGGAGGGATTGACAACCTCTCTGTACTCGTTGGGAGCAAAGTTATTTGTATCTGTGTGCAGGTCCACGTTGATTGCTAATATCTGGCGCCGTTAGCAGTTGACACCTTCTTGTTGAAACTGGGAGTCTCAGGGAAATCGATCCTTGGTATCTTTGCCAAGGGAAAACTTCCGCTACACTGCATCTCAAACCTTCCACTTTGGGTAACCAACGAGGGGCGAGAAGCCATCACATTGCAAGCATGTTTCATTCATAACAAGCTGAATCAGGAACGATGAACTATCATATTTACAAAAACAAGAGAGGTCGAGTTCATACCAGCTTTTCTCATCTCAATTAGTTCATCATATATCATCCTTATTGCCTTTCACTCGCACGACCGAACGGTGTGGAAAATAATAATAGTGCACGTGCATTGGACTAAGGTGGAATATGCAAGCATTTAATACAAGAGAGAAGACAAGGTAATATGGCTCAAGGTTAAATCAACAATAATGTATATGAGAGCCACTAAGCAATTTCAATCATGGTCTTCTACTCTTAACCTCCAAATAAAAGAAATGAAACTATTTACACGGGAAAGCTCCCAACAAGCAAAAGAAGAATGGGAAATCTTTTTGGGTTTTCTTTTAGTTACTACTACAGGCAAATTAAACTAGCTAGAAGCTACCACTAATATTTTTTTGTTTTTCTTAAGGTTTTTCTAGCACACGAGAAATAGACTAAGAAAAAGAAATGAAACTAAACATGGATGGTACAGTGAAAGGGTGTGAGCACCGACAACTAGAATAAGTGTGAACATGAATGTAAAGTCGGTGAGAAACACGTACTCCCCCAAGCTTAGGCTTTTGGCCTAAGTTGGTCTATGGCCACGGATCGAAGCTACTCCCGCCAGTGTACTGAGATGTATCCTCTGGGTGCCACTTGTTGGCGAGATCATCCAGCTCCCACCCATAAACAGACTGACGGTAAGGATCAAGTTGTGGCTCAGGCTCAAGCTCTGAAGCTTGTGCCTGGCCTTGGTACTTGTAGAAGGCATCTGATGTAATGAGGTATATGCCCGTGGACAGATCAAACAAAGATGGTACAGGCAAGGTAACAATTTCACAATATATTTCATTAAACCTTAATTTATAATTAAGCATCCTATCCTTGTCTTTAACAATAAAATCATGTGCTACCATGCTCTTGTAGTCTGGATAAACAGGGGCAAGCAATTTTTCTTCCTTCTCATGATGCCTAATAGGCATTCTAAAATGTTCAGCAAGGCAAGAAGCAAAGATGTCTCCAAAGACGGGCCCCTTTGAGCGGTTCAGACTCAGTCGTTTAGCAACGACGGCGCCCAAGCTAAAAGTTGTGTCTTGAAAAAAAGCATGGCGTAAAATGACAATATCAGGGGCACTAAGATTCCCACTGTTCCGGCGACCAATTAAACATCTACTAGCAAATAAAGCAAAGTAGCACAAAACAGGGAAGTGTATACTAGTGATTCTTGCCCCTGAGACTTGTCTAGTTTCCCCTACAGCTATCATGTCAATAAACCCTTCAACGTTTTCACGACGTGGTTCATCAAGTCTACCTCCAAAGGGTATTTTACATACTTCACAAAATTCTAAGAGTGATATCTCCTTAATCTCATCATATAAACAAAACTCCACTGTAGGTGGTGTTTTCTTAGCATGAAAATGAAAACTTTGCATGAAAATATTGGTGAGTAAGAGATACTGTTCACGCTGGTCGTGGAGGAAGTCGGTGAGGCCTGCATTATTTGCCAACCAATAAAAGTCTTCGTAAATCCCGACAGACATCATGAAATCATTGCAAGGCCATTCACACGGCTGAACTTCCGCCATGCAAGGAAGATTATATTTGGGCTTCTTATTTTCTTCTTTCTTCTTCTCCTCTGAGCTCTTACCGGAGGAGCCCCTCAACAATCTCTTTATCATTTTCCTTTTCTGAAAATTTCTGAAATATTTAGTAACTCAAAATAAAAGTTAACCAAACTCAACAATATTGATAGCAACAACTCCTACTAGTGCCTAGAGACTATATCATGCATTAAAACTACTTGGTACCAAGAAAATTTGACATGCAAGCTCAAGAACAAGGTCACCATAGCAGCAAAAATTTGCAATGAATAGAGCACTAGAACAAAAAATAATTGGACCAATGGAGGAGTCACATACCAAGGAATAATCCCCCCAAATAGTTTGGTGAATGGTGCTTTGAGCAAGGAGATCGAAAATGGCAGCAAGATGTGCTAGAACTCGGGTTTGAGCTGGTTGGTGATTTTTTTGGGAGGAAGAAGAAGAGTGTGGGTGCAGGAATAAGTGGAGGGGGGCAACGTGGGGCCCACAAGGTAGGGGGCACGCCATGGCAGGGGCGCGCGCCCTGGACCCTCGTGGCCAGGTGCTGGCTCCCCTTGCTGTGTGTTCTGTGCCATATTTTCTCAAATATTATAGAAAAAAAATCATATTTCATTTTCATGGCATTTGGAGAACTTTTATTTTCGGTGTATTTTTTTATTGCACGGATAAGTCTGGAAACAAACAGAGAATACTATTTTTGCTTTATTTATCCTAATTAACAGAAAATAAAAGGAGGGTACAGAAGGTTGTGCTATCTAGATTCACCAATCCCATGCTCATCAAAAGGAATCCATTAACAAGGTTGATTAGGTATTGTTAATAAACTCTTTCCGAATAACATGAAACCGGAGAATTTTTGAATCACACTAGGTTACCTCAATGGGGATATGTATGTCCCCAACAATAAGGATGTCATATGTCTTCTTGATAGTAGGAAGAGGGAATTCAAGACCTCCAATAGTAATAGTTGAAAATTTTCCAATATAATTAATACTGTGGACCTGAGGTTGTTTCCTCGGAAAGTGTACCGTATGCTCATTACCATTGACATGAAAAGTGACATTGCGTTTGTTGCAATCAATAACAGCCCCTACAGTATTCAAAAAGGGTCTAGCAAGGATAATAGACATACTATTGTCCTCGCCCTCGGAAATATCAAGTATAACAAAGTCCGTTAGAATAGTAACATTTGCAACCACAACAGGCACATCCTCACAAATACCGACAGGTATAGTAGTTGATTTATCAGCCATTTGCAAACATATTTCAGTAGGTGTCAACTTACTCAAGTCAAGTCTACGATATAAAGAGAGAGGCATAACACTAACACCGGCTCCAAGATCACACAAAGCAGTTTTAACATAGTTTTTCTTAATGGAGCAAGGTATAGTAGGTACTCCTGGATCTCCTAATTTCTTAGGTATTCCACCCTTGAAAGTGTAATTGGCAAGCATGGTGCAAATTTCTACTTCAGGTATCTTTCTTTTGTTGGTAATAATATCCTTCATATACTTAGCATAAGGATTTGTTTTAAGCACATCAGTCAAACACATACGCAAAAAGATAGGTCTAATCATTTCAGCAAATCGCTCAAAATCCTCATCATCCTTTTTCTTGGATGGTTTCGGAGGAAAAGGCATGGGTTTCTGAACCCATGGTGCTCTTTCCCTATCGTGCTTCCTAGCAACAAAGTCTCTCTTATCATAACATTGATTCTTTGATTGTGGGTTATCAAGATCAACAACAGGTTCAATCTCAGCATCATTATTATTGCCAGGTTGAGCATCATCATGAACATCATCATTAATATTATCACTAGGTTCATGTTCATTACCAGATTGTGTCTCAGCATCCGAAACAGATATATCATTGGGATTCTCATATATGTCAGCTACAGGTTCACTAGAAGCATGCAAAGTCCTATCATTTTTCTTCTCCTTCTGCTTAGAAGAAGTAGTTGCATCTAAATTAGCTCTCTTAGAATCTTGCTCAATCCTCTTAGGGTGGCCTCCAGGATACAAAGGTTCCTGAGTCATCTTACCACCTCTAGTAGCAACTCTAACATCATAGTCATTATTCTTACTATTTAATTCATTGAGCAAATCATTCTGAGCCTTAAGTACTTGTTCTACTTGAGTGGTAACCATGGAAGCATGTATACTAATGAGTTTTAGTTCACCTTTAGCTCTAGACAGATAATCACTCAAGCGTTCAATCATATAAGCATTGTGTTGCAATTGTCTACCAACATAAGTATTGAAGTTTTCTTGTTTCACAATAAAATTGTCAAACTCTCTAAGCATTGGCTAGCAGACTTTTAACGAGGAATATCACCTTCATCAAATCTATAAAGATAATTTACCTTTACTACCTGTGTCGGGTTGTCAAGACCATGTATTTCTTCAATAGGTGGTAAATTCTTAACATCTGCAGCTTTAATACCTTTTTCTTTCATAGATTTCTTTGTCTCTTGCATATCTTCAGGACTGAGATATAGAACACCTCCTTTCTTCGGAGTTGGCTTAGGGGCTGGTTCAGGAAGTTCCAATTATTTTCATTGGCCAGCATATTATTCAATAGTAATTCAGCTTGATCAACTGTTCTTTCCCTGAAAACACAACCAGCACAACTATCCAGGTGGTCTCTGGAAGCATCGGTTAGTCCGTTATAAAAGACATCAAGTATATCATGCATCTCAAGAGGATGATCAGGCAAAGCATTTAGTAATTGGAGAAGCCTCCCCCAAGCTTGTGGGAGACTCTCTTCTTCAATTTGCACAAATTTATATATTTCCCGTAAGGCAGCTTGTTTCTTATGAGCGGGAAAATATTTAACAGAGAAGTAATACATCATATCCCGGGGACTACGCACACAACCAGGATCAAGAGAATTAAACCAAGTCTTAGCATCACCCTTTAACGAGAAAGGAAATAACTTAAGGATATAGTAATAACAAATCTTTTCATCGTTGGTAAACAGGGTGGCTATATCATTCAACTTAGTAAGATGTGCCATAACAGTTTCAGACTCATAGCCATGGAAAGGATCAAATTCAACCAAAGTAATTAACTCATGATCAACAGAGAATTCATAATCCTTATCGGTAACACATATAGGTGAAGTAGCGAAACTAGGGTCATGTTTCATTCTAGCATTCAAGGACTTTTCTTTCAGCTTAGCTAATAATTTCTTAAGATCATATCTATCGTTGCAACCAAGAAAGTCTCTAGAAGTTTCTTCATCCATAACATAACCCTCAGAAACAACATGCAATTCATATCTATTGGGAGAAGCTTCTTCATAACTTTCATAAATATCATCTGTTTCAATATTTGCACTCTCCCTAACTCTAGCAATTTGTTCATCTAGAAATTCTCCTAGTGGCACAGTATTATCAGGCATAGAAGTAGTTTCATCATACATAGCAGCAGTGGCATTATCAATAACATATGACATATCAGATTCAATAGCATGAGTAGGTGTTGCAAATTTACCCATAACAGAAGGAGAATCAAGTGCAGAGCTAGATGCCAGTTCCTTACCTCCCCTCGTAGTTGAGGGTAAGATCTTGGTCTTTGAGTCCTTCAAATTCTTCATAGTGATGATATAAATACCAAGTGACTTAAAGAATAGAGCTATGCTCCCCGACAACGGTGCCAGAAAATAGTCTTGATAACCCACAAGTGTAGGGGATCGCAACAGTTTTCGAGGGTAAAGTATTCAACCATATTTGTTGATTCGACACAAGGGGAGCCAAAGAATACTCTTAAGTATTAGCAGCTAAGTTGTCAATTCAACCACACCTGGAAACTTAGTATCTACAGCAAGGTAGTTTAGTTGCAAAGTAATATGATAGTGGCGGTAGCAGCAATAAAAGTAACGATAGTGTTTTTGTAGTTTTTGTAATAGTAGGAGCGGAAAAGTAAATAAGCAACAAGCAATATGGGAAAAGCTCGTAGGCATTGGATCGGTGATGGGAAATTATGTCGGATGCAATTCATCATGTAGAAGTTATAACCTAGGGTGACACAGAACTAGCTCCAGTTCATCAATGCAATGTAGGCATGTATTCCGAATATAGTCATACGTGCTTATGGAAAAGAACTTGCATGACATCTTTTGTCCTACCCTCCAGTGGCTGCGGGGTCCTATTGGAAACTAAGGGATATTAATGCCTCCTTTTAATAGAGTACCGGACCAAAGCATTAACACATAGTGAATACATGAACTCCTCAAACTATGGTCATCATCGGGAGTGGTCCCGACTATTGTCACTTCGAGGTTGCCGAATTATAACACATAGTAGGTGACTATAGATTTGCAAGATAGGATCAAGCACACACATATATTTATGAAAACATAATAGGTTCAGATCTAAAATCATGGCACTCGAGCCCTAGTGACAAGCATTAAGCATAGCAAAGTCATAGCAACATCAATCTCAGAACATAGCCGATACTAGGGATCAAACCCTAACAAAACTAACTCGATTACATGATAGATCCCATCCAACCCATCACCGTCCAGCAAGCCTTCGATGGAATTACTCACGCACGGCGGTGAGCATCATGATTGGTGATGGAGGAAGGTTGATGATGACGGTGGCGACGATCTCCACTCTCCGGAGCCCCGAACGGACTCCAAATCAGCCCTCCCGAGAGAGATTAGGGCTTGGCGGCGGCTTCGTCTCGTAAAACGCGATAATTCTTTCTCCCTTATTTTTTTCTCCCCAAAAGTGAATATATAGGATCTGGGGATACGTCGGTGGAGCACCAGGGGGCCCACGAGGCAGGGGGCGTGCCCTAGGGGGGGCCACCCTCGTGGACAGGGTGTGGGCCCCCTGGTCTGGATATTCTTGCAGGTATTTTTTATATTTTCCGAAATAATTCTCCGTGGATTTTCAGGTCATTTTGAGAACTTTTTATTTCTGCACAAAAAACACCATGGAAATTCTGCTGAAAACAGCGTTAGTCCGGGTTAGTTCCATTCAATTCATGCAAGTTAGAGTCCAAAACAAGGGCAAAAGTGTTTGGAAAAGTAGATACGTTGGAGACGTATCAATGACGTCCCACGAGCTCTTGATCCAGTAGAACTTTGCAGGAGAGTTTCGTCAGCACGATGGCGTGGTGATGGAGATGATGAAGCTACCAGCGCAGGGCTTCGCCTAAGCACTGCAACGATATGACCGAGGTGTGTTTCTGTGGAGGGGGGCACCGCACACGGTTGGGAGAGATCAACTTGATCAACTTGTGTGTCTAGAGGTGCCCCCTGCCCCCATATATAAAGGAGCAAGGGGGAGGTCGGCCGACCCCTATGGCGCACCCTAGGAGGGCCACTCCTACTAGGAATAGGAATCCAATCCTATTCCTAGTAGGAGTCCACCAAGAGGGATGATACATCTCCAACGTATCTATAATTTTTGATTGTTCCATGCTGTTATTTATGATGTTTTGGATGTTTAATGGGCTTTGTTATACACTTTTATATTATTTTTGGGACTAACATATTAACCCAAAGGCCCAGTCCAGATTGCTGTTTTTTTGCCTATTTCGGGGTTTTACAGAAAATGAATATCAAACGAAGTCCAAACAAAATGAAACTTTGGGAGAGATATTTTTGGAGCAAAATACGCACGGGAGACTTGAGAACCACGGAGTAGGGCACACGTGGCGTCCACGAGGGTGGGGGGTGCCCCCCCAATAGGGCGCGCCCGCCGCCTCGTGGGCCCCACGTCTGGCCCCCGGTGCCCTCCTTCTTCCTATATATACCTACGTTCCCCGAAACCATCAGAACAATAGAGAAAACCCTAGTTCCACCGCCGCAACCTTTTGTTCCCGTGGGATCCCATCTTGGGGCCTATTCCGGAGCTCCACCGAAGGTGGGATCTACCATGGAGTGCTTCTACATCATCATCATCGCCTCAGCATGAGTTGTGAGTAGTTTACCACAGACCTTCGGGTCCATAGCTAGTATCTAGATGGCTTCTTCTCTCTCTTTGGATCTCAATACCAAGTTCTCCTCGGTCCTCGAGGAGATCTATTCGATGTAATCTCTTTTTGCGATGTGTTTGTCGAGATCCGATGAATTGTGGGTTTATGATCAAGATTATCTATGAGAAATATTTGGTTCTTTTCTGAACTCTTTATGTATGATTATAATATCCTTGCAAGTCTCTTCGAATGATTGGTTTGGTTTGGCCTACTAGATCTATAGTTCTTGTAATGGGAGAAGTGCTTGGCTTTGGGTTCAATCTTGCGGTGTCCTTTCCTAGTGACAATAGGGGCAGCAAGGCACATATGGTATTGTTGCCATCGAGGATAAAAAGATGGGATTTATATCATGTTATTTGAGTTTATCCCTCTACATCATGTCATCTTGCTTAAGGCGTTACTCTGTTCTTATAAACTTAATACTCTAGATGCATGCTGGATAGCGGTCGATGTGTGGAGTAATAGTAGTAGATGCAGAATTGTTTCGGTCTACTTGTTTCGGACGTGATGCATATATATAATGATCATGCCTAGATATTCTCATAAGTATTCGCTTTTCTATCAATTGCTCGACAGTAATTTGTTTACCCGCCGTAGAATTCCGCTATCATGAGAGAAGCCACTAGAGAAAACTATGGCCCCTGGGTCTATTCTCAATATATCAATCTACAATCTAATTTACTTTTCCGCTTTTACTTTCTGTTCTTATATCCAAAAATACCAAAAATATCAAACTATCCTATCTATCAGATCTCACTTTCGTAAGTGACCGTAAAGGGATTGACAACCCCTTATCGCGTTGGCTGCGAAGTTCTTATTTGTTTGTGCAGGTGCAAGGGACTCGCGCGTGGTCTCCTACTGGATTGATACCTTGGTTCTCAAAAACCGATTGAAATACTTACGCTACTGTGCTGCATCACCCTTTCCTCTTCGAGGGAATACAACGCAAGCTCGAGAAGTAGCAAGAAGAATTTCTGGCGCCTTTGCCGAGGAGGCTTACGCAAAAGTCATGTACCAAGTACATATCACAAAGCCTTATCCTTCGCATTACATTTATTTGCCTCTCGTTTTCCTCTCCCCCACTTCACCCTTGCCGTTTTATTCGCCCTTTTTCCGTTCGCCTTTCTGTTTGCTCGTGTTGCTATGTGCCCCTTATTAGCTTGCACCTTCGCTTGCTAAATCATGGATCATCATCCACTTGCTAATATTTTTAAGAGATCCAATTATGTTGAACCAATTGCTAGTGAGTTGAGTGCACTAGATTATCTTTATGAGGTTTTGCTTGAAATTTGTGAATCTGAAAATTCTGATGAAGTTTTGAAAGAAAATTATGAAGTGATTCACGATAGCTATTTTAATTAAAAGCATGATTGCAATGATGTTATTATGAATTCTATTAATGTCAGTTGTGCTAATGATATGCAAAACCCTAAGCTTGGGGAGGCTTATTTTGCTATGCCCACTACTTGTTGCAATGATCATGGTTGGGGTGATGCTTCATATGATCTTGAAAACTTATTTAAACCTCATGATTTATATGAGATTGATATTAATGTTTGCAGTAATACTGAAAGTGGGTTTGGAGAGGTCATGACTTTAGTTAATGTTAATCCCACTATTTTGGAAGAGTGTCAACTTCGCATGCATGTGGGTCGTGTTGAGAATATGTTATGTGATAGCTATATTGATGAATTTGCTTATGATACTACATGCAATTATTGTGAGAGAGGAAAATATGGTTGTAGAAATCTTCATGTTACTAAATTACCTCTCTTCATGTTGAGATTGATCTTGTTTCTTTCTTCTTCCTTGCATATGTTAGATCTTGCTTGCCTTGCTAATTTGTTTTCCTATAAAATGCCTATGCATAGGAAGTATGTTAGACTTAGATGTGTTTTTCACATGCTATATGATGCTCTCTTTGTGCTTCAATTCTTGTCTTTCATGTGAGCATCATTGAATTCTCAAGCCTATCTTAACGGCTATAAAGAAAGAGCTTGTTGGGAGGCAACCCAATTTTATATTTTTTGTTTTTGCTTCTCTTTAGTAATAAATATTGCATCTAGATTCTATTTAGATGTGGTTTTGTGTTTTAATTAGTTCTTGTGCCAAGTAGAACCTTTGGTAAGACTTGTGTGAAGTTTATATGATCTTGGTGTGAAAAACAGAATCGTTAGCGCTCGCTAGAATGGTCACCAGATTTTACTGGAGCGTGCTATTTAGTTGCTTCATTTTGCAGATGATTAATAGACAAATTCCTCACGTTTACCAATTTATTTCATTCTTTTTGGAGTTACAGAAGTATGCAAAAGCTACAGATTACTACAGACAGTTCTGTTTTTGACAGATTCTGTTTTTCGTGTGTTCTTTGCTTATTTTGATGAATCTATGAGTAGTATTGGGGAGTATGAATCATAGAGAAGTTGGAATACAGTAGGTTTAGCACCAATATAAACAAAGAATGAGTTCATTATAGTACCTTTGAGCAGTGGTTTGTTTTCTTATACTAACGGAGATCACAAGATTTTTGTCTAAGTTTTGTGTTGTGAAGTTTTCAAGTTGTGAGTATTGCTTTGATGGACTATGGAACAAAGAGTGGCAAGAGACTAAGCTTGGGGATGATCAAGGAACCCCAAGGTAAAATTCAAGGACAACCAAAAGCCTAAGCTTGGGGATGCCCCGGGAAGGCATCCCCTCTTTTGGCTTCATCTATCAGTAACTATACTCGGAGCTATATTTTTATTCACCACATGATATGTGTTTTACTTGGAGCGTCATGTATCATTTGAGTCTTTGCTTGTTAGTTTGCCACAATTATCATTTCTTGACACACCTTTTTGAGAGAGATAAATATGGCCTAGGAATTGTTAGAACACTCTATGTGCTTCACTTATATCTTCTGAGTTGAATAGTTTTTGCTCTAGTGCTTCACTTATATCTTTTAGAGCACGGTTGTAATTATATTTTGTAGAAATTGTTGATATCTCATCCTTCACTTCTATCCTTTTGAGAGTCTATTAAAACATCATGGTAATGTGCTTTGGCTATAAAACTAGCCTTCACATGATAGGCATCCAAGATCGATGTAGTAAAAACTTTCATACTAAGTGCATTGAATATGATGAGAAGTTGGATGCTTGATAATTCTTTTGAGATATGAGGATAGTGATATTAGAGTCATGATAGTAGAGTTATTATGAAATTGAGAAATACTTGTGTTAAAGTTAGTGATTCCCATAGCATGCACGTATGGTGAACCGCTATGTGACGAAGTTAGAGCATGATGTATTTGTAGAGTGTCATCCTTTGTGTGGAGGTCGGGGGCGCGCGATGGTTAACTCCTACCAACATGCCCCCTAGGAGCATGCGTTGATTGCTTTGTTTTGATGACTCGTAAATTTTTGCAATAAGTATATGAGTTCTTATGACTAATGTTGAGTCCATGGATTATACGCACTCTCACCCTTCCACCATTGCTAGCCTCTCTTGTACCGCGCAACTTTCGCCGGTACCATACACCCACTATATACCTTCCTAAAAACAGCCACCATATATCTTCCTCAAAACAGCCACCATACCTACCTATCATGGCATTTCCATAGTCATTCCGAGATATATTGCCATGCAACCTTCCACTGTTCCGTTCATATGACACGCTTCATATTGTCATATTGCCATGCATGATCATGTAGTTGACATCGTATTTGTGGCAAAGCCACCATGCATAATTTTTCATACATGTCACTCTTGATTCATTGCACATCCCGGTACACCGCCGGAGGCATTCATATAGGGTCATACTTTGTTCTAGTATCGAGTTGTAATATCGAGTTGTAATTCAATATAAGTGTGGTGATCATCATTATTAGAGCATTGTCCCATGTGAGGAAAGGCCGAACAAAAGAAAAGGCCCCTCCAAAAAAAAGGAAAAGAAAAGAAAAGGAAAAGGGACAATTGCTACTATCTTTTTCCACACTTGTGCTTCAAAGTAGCACCATGTTCTTCATGATAGAGAGTCTCATGTTTAGTCACTTTCATATACTAGTGGGAATTTTCATTGTAGAACTTGGCTTGTATATTCCAACGATGGGCTTCCTCAAATGCCCTAGGTTTTCGTGAGGAAGCAAGTTGGATGCACACCCACTTAGTTTCTTTTGTTGAGCTTTCATACATATTTAGCTCTAGTGCATCCGTTGCATGGCAATCCCTACTCACTCACATTGATATCTATTGATGGGCATCTCCATATCCCATTGATACGCCTAGTCGATGTGAGACTATCTCCCTCCTTTTTGTCTTCTCCACAACCACCATTCTATTCCACATAGTGCTATATCCATGGCTCACGCTCATGTATTGCGTGAAAGTTGAAAGGTTTGAAAGAATAGAGTATGAAAACAAGTGCTTGGCTGAAACCGGGGTTGTGCATGATATGAATATTTTGTGTGATGAAGAGGGAGCATAGCCAGACTATATGATTTTGTAGGGATAACTTTCTTTAGCCATAGTATTTTGAGAAGACCTGATTGCTTTGTTAGTATGCTTGAAGTATTATTATTTCTTATGTCAATATAGACTTTTGTCTTGAATCTTTCAGATCTGAACATTCATGCCACAATTAAGAGAATTACATTGAAAATTATGTTGATTAGCATTCCACATCAAAAATTCTGTTTTTATCATTTACTTACTCGAGGACGAGCATGAATTAAGCTTGGGGATGCTTGATACGTCTCCAACGTATCTATAATTTTTGATTGTTCCATGCTATTATTTATGATGTTTTGGATGTTTAATGGGCTTTGTTATACACTTTTATATTATTTTTGGGACTAACCTATTAACCCAAAGACCCAGTCCAGATTGCTGTTTTTTGCCTATTTCAGAGTTTTACACAAAAGGAATATCAAACGGAGTCCAAACAGAATGGAATTTCGGGAGATATATTTTTGGAGCAAAATACGCACGGGATACTTGAGAACCACGGAGTAGGGCACACGTGGCGTCCACGAGGGTGGGGGGCGCGCCCCCCCTATAGGGTGCACCCCCTGCCTCGTTGGCCCCACGTCTGGCCCCCGGTGCCCTCCTTCTTCCTTTATATACCTACGTACCCCAAAACCATCAAAACAACAGAGAAAACCCTAGTTCCACCACCGCAACCTTCTGTTCTCGTGAGATCCCATCTTGGGGCCTGTTCCGGAGCTCCGGCGGAGGGGGGATCTACCACGGAGTTCTTCTACATCATCATCATCGCCTCACCATGAGTTGTGAGTAGTTTACCACAGACCTTCGGGTCCATAGCTAGTATCTAGATGGCTTCTTCTGTCTCTTTGGATCTCAATACCAAGTTCTCCTCGGTCTTCGAGGAGATCTATTCGATGTAATCTCTTTTTGCGGTGTGTTTGTCGAGATCCGACGAGTTGTGGGTTTATGATCAAGATTATCTATGAGAAATATTTGGTTCTTTTCTGAACTCTTTATGTATGATTATAATATCCTTGCAAGTCTCTTCGAATTATTGGTTTGGTTTGGCCTACTAGATCTATAGTTCTTCCAATGGGAGAAGTGTTTGGCTTTGGGTTCAATCTTGCGGTGTCCTTTCCCAGTGACAGTAGGGGCAGCAAGGCACGTATGGTATTGTTGCCATCGAGGATAAAAAGATGGGGTTTATATCATGTTATTTGAGTTTATCCCTCTACATCATGTCATCTTGCTTAAGGCGTTACTCTGTTCTTATGAACTTAATACTCTAGATGCATGCTGGATAGCGGTCGATGTGTGGAGTAATAGTAGTAGATGCAGAATCGTTTCGGTCTACTTGTTTTGGACGTGATGCATATATATAATGATCATGCCTAGATATTCTCATAAGTATTCGCTTTTCTATCAATTGCTCGACAGTAATTTGTTTACCCGCCGTAGAATTCCGCTATCATGAGGGAAGCCACTAGAGAAAACTATGGCCAAGGGGTCTATTCTCAATATATCAATCTACAATCTACTCTACTTTTCCGCTTTTACTTTCTGTTCTTATATCCAAAAATACCAAAAATATCAAACTATCCTATCTATCAGATCTCACTTTCGTAAGTGATCGTAAAGGGATTGACAACCCCTTATCGCGTTGGCTGCGAAGTTCTTATTTGTTTGTGCAGGTGCGAGGGACTTGCGCGTGGTCTCCTACTGGATTGATACCTTGGTTCTCAAAAACTGAGGGAAATACTTATGCTATTGTGCTGCATCACCCTTTCCTCTTCGAGGGAATACAACGCAAGCTCGAGAAGTAGCAAGGGAGAGGGGGAAGGAAGGAGAGGGAGAGGGAGAGGAATAGAGGGGCCGCGCCCCCCTCCCCTAGTCAAATTCGGACTCCCCTTGGGAGGGGGCGCGCCACCTCCTGGGCTGCTACCCTCTCTCTCCCGTGAAGCCCACTAGGGCCTAGTACTTCCCCGGGGGGTTCCGGTAACCCCTCAGGCACTCCGGTTTAATCCAAAACTTTTCCGGAACACTTCTGGTGTCCGAATATAGTCGTCCTATCAATCTTTACGTCTCGGAAATTCCGAGACTCCTCGTCATGTCCGTGATCTCATCCGGAAGTCCGAACTACCTTCGGTACATCAAAACTCATAAACTCATAATATCGATCGTCATCAAACGTTAAATGTGCGGACCCTACAGGTTCGAGAACTATGTAGACATGACCGGGACTCATCTCCGGTCAATAACCAATAGCGAAACCTGGATGCTCATATTTGCTCCTACATATTCTCCGATGATCTTTATCGGTCAAACCGCATAACAACATACGTTGTTCCCTTTGTCATCGGTATGTTACTTGCCCGAGATTCGATCGTCGGTATCTCAATACCTAGTTCAATCTCGTTACCGGCAAGTCTCTTTACTCGTTCCGTAATACATCATCTCCTGACTAACTCATTTGTCATTTGCTTGCAAGGCTTATTATGATGTGCATTACCGAGATGGCCCAGAGATACCTCTCCGACACTCGGAGTGACAAATCCTATTCTTGATCTATGCCAACACCACGAACACTTTTGGAGACACCTGTAGAGCATCTTTATAACCACCCAGTTACGTTGTGACGTTTGATAGCACACAAGGTGTTTCTCTGGTATTCGGGAGTTGCATACTCTGATAGTCATAGGAACATGTATAAGTCATGAAGAAAGCAATAGCAGTAAAACTAAACGATCATAGTGCTAAGCTAACGGATGGGTCTTGTCCATCACATCATTCTCCTAATGATGTGTCTCTTTGATCAAATGACAACTAATGTCTATGGCTAGGAAACAAAACCATCTTTGATCAATGAGCTAGTCTAGTAGAGGCATACTAGGGACATACTGTTTTGTCTATGTATTCACACATGTACTAAGTTTCCGGTTAATACAATTCTAGCATGAATAAAAGACATTTATCATGATATAAGGAAATACAAATAACATCTTTATTATTGCCTCTAGGGCATATTTCCTTCAGTCTCCCAGTTGAACTGGAGTCAATAATCTAGATTACAAAGTAATGATTCTAACACCCATGGAGTGTTGGTGCTGATCATGTTTTGCCCGTGGAAGAGGCTTAGTCAATGGGTCTGCGACATTCAGATCCGTATGTATTTTGCAAATTTCTATGTCTCCCTCCTTGACTTGATCACGGATGGAATTGAAGCGTCTTTTGATGTGCTTTGTCCTCTTGTGAAACCTGGATTCCTTCGCCAAGGCTATTGCTCCAGTATTGTCACAAAAGATTTTCATTGGACCCGATGCACTAGGTATCACACCTAGAATGGATATGAACTCCTTCATCCAGACTCCTTCATTTACTTCTTCCGAAGCCTCTATGTATTCCGCTTCACACGTAGATCCCGCCACGACGCTCTGCTTGGAACTGCACCAACTGACAGCTCCACCGTTTAATAAAAATGCATATCCGGTTTGTGACTTAGAGTCATCAGGATCAGTGTCAAAGCTTGAATCGATGTAACCGTTTACGACGAGCTTTTTGTCACCTCCATACACGAGAAACATATCCATTGTCCTTTTCAAGTAATTTAGGATGTTCTTGACCGCTGTCCAGTGATCCACTCCTGGATTACTTTGGTACCTCCCTGCTAAACTTATAGCAAGGCACACATCAGGTCTGGTACACATCATTGCATACATGATAGATCCTATGGCTGAGACATAGGGAATGACTTCCATTTCCCCTCTATCTTCTGCAGTGGTCGGGCATTGAGTCTTACTCAACTTCACACCTTGCAACACAGGCAAGAACCCTTTCTTTGAGTGATCCATTTTGAACTTCTTCAAAACTTTATCAAGGTATGTGCTTTGTGAAAGTGCAATTAAGCGTCTTGATCTATCTCTATAGATCTTAATGCCAAATATGTAAGCAGCTTCACCGAGGTCTTTCATTGAAAAATTCTTATTCACGTATCCTTTTATGCTATCCAGAAATTCTATATCATTCCCAATCAACAATATGTCATCCACATATAATATCAAAAATACTACAGAGCTCCCACTCACTTTCTTGTAAATACAGGCTTCTCCAAAAGTCTGTATAAAACCATATGCTTTGATCACCTCATCAAAGCGCATATTCCAACTCCGAGATGCTTGCACCAGTCCATTGATGGATCGCTGGATCTTGCACACTTTGCTAGAACCTTTAGGATCGACAAAACCTTCTGGTTGCATCATATACAACTCTTCTTCGAGATATCCATTCAGGAATGCAGTTTTGACATCCATTTGCCAGATTTCATAATCATAAAATGCGGTAATTGCTAACATGATTCGGACAAACTTTAGCATCGCTACAGGTGAGAAAGTCTCATCGTAGTCAACTCCTTGAACTTGTCGAAAACCTTTCACAACAAGTCGAGCTTTGTAAACAGTAACATTACCATCAGTATCGGTCTTCCTCTTGAAGATCCATTTATTTTCGATGGCTTGCCGATCATCGGGCAAGTCAACCAAAGTCCACACTTTGTTCTCATCCATGGATCCCATCTCAGATTTCATGGCCTCAAGCCATTTTGCGGAATCTGGGCTCATCATCGCTTCTTCATTGTTCGTAGGTTCATCATGGTCTAGTAACATGACTTCCAGAACTGGGTTGTCGTACCACTCTGGCGCGGAACGTACTCTGGTTGATCTACGAAGTTCAGCAAAAACTTTGTGACACCCCGAGACCGGTGCGCCAGGTGTCAGCCAGTTATTCGTCGCCGTTGCCATGTCATCTGCTTGTGTGTTGCATCTTGCCATGTCATCATGTGTGTTGCATCCTCATGTTTTCAAAACTTGCATCCGTCCGAGTCCGTCCGTCCTTTTTGTTGTCCGTTCTGAGCCCAGACACACTCACACGCGCCCGCGGCGCCTCCGAATATTTATTTTATAAGTGGCCAAAAAACGTTCTCGGAATGGGTTGAAACTTGGCGTGTGGTCTTATTATAGTGTAGACAGGCAGCCTGCCAAATTTCATCGCATTCGGAGTTCGTTTGATAGCCCAACGGTTAACCGTGTTAACAGCTGGAAGCCTTTTCTCTTTTGGCCCAACACCCCTTTCACACAGCCCACCAAGCCCATTCTAACCCCTCCATGCTCTTGGCCGTTCGATCACGATCGCGTGGACGCGAACCGCTCCTCATTTGGACACTCCTAGCTCCCTCTACCTATATATATGTGCCTCTCCCTCCATTTTCGCGCAGATGAAACCCTAAATATCATCCCCCCCCCCGCGCAGCCGGACATGTCTGTTCCGCCGCCGGACATGTCCAGCGCCCCTTCACCTCACTCCGGCCAATAGGATCGCGCCACATCATCAGCCCCGCCGCTCTCCTCCAATCGGCACGCGCCACGTCACCGCAGCTAGCCTCCTCCCCGGCCACAGCCGCGTCCCGCGGATTCCGGCCACCGGAGTGCCGCCCTCCGCCGCCGCGCCGACGAGATCTTCCCGTCCCCGCCGTCCCCGCCTCCGTGGGAGCTGCCGCCGTCAGCAACCCCGGCGCCGGCTCCTCCGCCACCCAACGCCGGCGCGCCCCGCCTCGCCGTCCTCCTGCCACAGAAGCGCCGCCGCCGCCGGTTCCTTCTCGAGCAGGAGGCTCGAGCAGGGCGTCGACCGAGCCAGCCTCGTGGGCCAAGCCGCCGGCCCGCATGGGCCTCCCAGCGATGCGGCCTCGTGGGCCCAGCTCCCACCTCCAGGCCTCCTTCGGCCCAGCCGGCCCGTCTCCCCCTCCAGGCCTCCTCCTCCTTCGCTACTGGGCTTGGCCCATGGTGAGCCCCGACTAAATCCCGCCCCGTGCGTCATTTAATATTCTGCGCTCGGTCTTCGTTGTTGAGATTTTGGCTAAGCCCCTAAAAACTATCATATTTTTATTGCATCTTTGCATGGCTGTAATTAATTGTGTGCTTGTCCAAATTGAGTGAATGATATGTCAAAATGATCGTGGTGATATGCTCTACACTTTGTTCCATTGTGCCATGCTTGTTTGACTTCATCTAGATGTTCTAATCTCTGTTGCAAGAGTGCTACTTATTATAAACTGTTGCTACTTATTATTTTGTTGCCATGTTTGAGATATGATAACTTGGTGCATGTTTATCCAAATGATGCATATGATATGTCAAAATGTTTGTTGTGAAGTGTACTACATGATGGTTGCTGTAGCATGCTTGTTTGAGTTCATATTGCCATGTTAATCTCTGTTGCAAAACTGCATGTGGCTGTTATGAGCCGAAACTTGTTATGAGATGCTAATTTCAATTGCTTTTGCTATTGATGTGTTGTCTTCATGCCACATGTCTAGATGTTTTAGAAGCACCATTATATGGTCTTTGTTGTGGTGCATTTAACTTTCCATGATATGCCTTGTGTTGACTTAAACATGCTTGTAAACATGCCATGTTGTCATTACTGTTTTATACTTAGTGAAAATTCCGCTAAGTCTGGAATCTATCTTATCCTGATGCTATGTTTGCTTGATGCCCTAGGCAAATCCATGCTAGTTTTGGAGTGGCCAATGATCATTCCTTGTTGCACATGTTATTGTCTATCCATCCATGCCCTTACTTGCTCATATGACCTGCTGTAGCTTATTTATTTCTTGCTCTTAAGTTGCTATAAAATATTCCTGTCAGGATTTTATCTGCATGTTCAATTTGGTGGAGCTTGTTGCTATTGATCCATGCCTCCTATGGAGTTGCTCCACTGGAGTTGTTTGCTGTAGGATATGTCTACTACATGTCCATGCTCTTTATGTTCTTATTAGAGTTGATATGCATGTTGTTTTGTGCCTCCGAAGGCAGCATCGTGATGATGTTTCTGCCTTCCCAGATTTTGGCTAAGTCTGAATAATTTTATTGTAACTTGCCATGCTTGTTTAAATGTGTTCCAGCAAGCTTTTGGGTGTGTTCTAAGTTCCTACTTGTTAAGTAACATGTCTACTTCACATCCATGCTTCTTGTTATCATGTTTGAGTGTTGTAGCATATATATATCTTGCTGCAAAGTTGCTATGTGGCTGTTAACTTCAGCTTGTTGTTATATCTTGTTTCATGTGTATCTTTTAGACCGTTGCTCTGTTTAGGGTGTGCCTTATATGAAACTTGTGTGGTTTTGAATGTAGAATCATAATATCATGTTGTTTACATGTTTGGAGTGAGTTTGCTTGATGTTTGGGTGCATCTTGCACCGTTGCCATGCTTGTCTTGTTTTGCTCATATCTTCTAGGCCGTAGCTCCGAATTAAACAAACTCTATATGAAACTTGACTAGAATTTCGTGTAGATCATCATGGTGCATGTTAATCTGCTGTTTAACCACTTTAACTTAAGGTTTGTTCAGATCTGTACTAATTTCAAACTACGCATATGAGGGCTTACCGGGTTTGTTATATGTAGTTTCCGGCCTCATTTAAACTTGTTGACTTGTGTTGTTTTCCTGTGCTTCCTACCTTGCCATGTATTGCTTCCTGTATAGACTTGTCTTGCATCATACCTTGCCATGTATTGCATCATATATAGACTTGTGTTGTTCTTGTGTGCTTCCTACCTTGCCATGTATTGCATCGTATATAGACTAGTCTTGCATCATATATAGACTTGTCTTGCATCATACTTGGTTGAGCATATTTTCATGTTCTTTTGTTGTGTGTTTACCGTATTGCTTGCTTCTTCTCGTTAGTGCTTGTTCCATTGCGATCGTGAGGATTCGTTCGACTTCTCGTGGGTCGTCTTCAAGGCTTCTTCTTCGTCTCCCTCATGGATCCGTTCTTCTTCCTTGCGGGATCTCAGGCAAGATGACCATACCCTTGGATACCTTTACTATCATTGCCATGCTTAGTTGTCTCGATGCTATCGTTATATGTCACGCTACGCATCTTTATTGTCAGCCTCTCCTTGTTTCCATGAAACCTCTAACCTTGACACCTTCCTAGCAAACCATTGTTTGGCTATGTTACCCGCTTGCTCAGCCCTTCTTATAGCGTTGTTAGTTGCAGGTGGAGATGAAGATTGATCCATGTCAGATCTTGTTGTTGGAATATCACAATATCTATTACTATTATTAACACACCTATATACTGGGCATGGGTGGAAGGCTTGGCCTTTTGCTCGGTGTTTTGTTCCACTCATGCCACCTTAGGCGCCGATAAACCGGAATTATGTTCCTTGATTTTGCGTTCCTTACATGGTTGGGTATATGGGACCCCTTGACACTTCGTCTTTGAATAAAACTCCTCCAGCAAGGCCCAACATTGGTCTTAATTTGCTCATAAGAACAACTTAATTAGTTAATTAAATTGCATAGGGAGTTAGCGCTACCCGTGGATTCTTCTACATAGCAGGGGGCCAGTGTTGATGGTGTTGGTCCCAAATGGGGGTCCTGCAGGGCCGCCTTGGGAAAACCCGAGGTATTTGGTATAACCTGTAGCATCACCCATCCGGTCGTGGCGTGACACGAGATACGCGCGGCTACTATCAGGGTGTTGACACACCGGGAGGTCTTGCTGGACTTGTTTTACCATTATCGAAATGTCTTGTGCACCGGGATACCGAGCCTGATCGGATTTCCCTAAGATAAGGGGTAATAATTATTATTACTTCAGCTGATCGTGAGAGCTTGTGATGGGCTAAGTTGGGACACCCCTGCAGGGTTATGATCTTTCGAACGCCGTGCCCGCGATTATGTGGCAGATTGAAATTTGTTAATGTCCGGTTGTAGAAAACTTGACAGAGGATCCGAAGTAAAACACACAACTGTGTGAGTAACCGTGACTGTCTCTTTTCACTTTGAGAAGAGAACACGGTGGGGTTATGTTTGACTCGTAGGTAGTTCAGGATCTTTAGCGATCACTACTAGTTGTGACCGTTTGCGTAGATGCTCATCTTATTATTGTACTCGTAAGTTAGCCACCATACTTTTGCTTAGCCGCTGCTGCAACCTCACCACTTTACCTCTTCCTACCCATTTAAGCTTTGATAGTGTTGTTACCCATGGTTATGGGATTGCTGAGTCCTCGTGGCTCACAGATACTACAACAACAGTTGCAGGTTCAGGTTTCCGATGACTTGACGTGAGAGCGATGTCGTTGTGTTGGAGTTCTTTCTTCTTCTTCTTCTTCTTCAGTCTTGGGTTAGGTTCCGGGTCGGCAGCCTGGGGTAGCAGATGGATGTCCTTGAGCTTTTCTTGTTCGCATCCGTAGTCGGATGCCTTGTATTGTTGATGTTGTATTCATGTGACCTGTATGTATTGTTGTATCCCCCATGTATGTATGTAATGGTACGTGGTAATGATATCCATCTTGCTAAGCGCCCGAAATGCGGTTGTGCCCCAATCACGTAAGTGTCACGTGATCGGGATAGAATCGCATCTTGGGCCTGACTAACTTGATCTGAAGTTTCATGATCATCATCATTAGCTTCCACCCTAATTGGTGTAGGAATCACTGGAACCAGTTTCTGTGATGTACTACTTTCCAATTCAGGAGAAGGTACAATTACCTCATCAAGTTCCACTTTCCTCCCACTCACTTCTCTAGAAAGGATCCGTTCTTAGCTATGAATATCTGGCCTTCGGATCTGTGATAGAAGGTGTACCCAACAGTCTCCTTTGGGTATCCTATGAAGACACATTTCTCCGACTTGGGTTCGAGCTTATCAGGTTGAAGCTTTTTTACATAAGCATCGCAGCCCCAAACTTTAAGAAACGACAACTTTGGTTTCTTGCGAAACCACAGTTCATAAGGCATCGTCTCAACGGATTTAGATGGTGTCCTATTTAAGGTGAATGCAGCTGTCTCTAAAGCATAACCCCAAAACGATAGTGGTAAATCGGTAAGAGACATCATAGACCGCACCATATCTAATAAGGTACGGTTACGACGTTTGGACACACCATTACGCTGTGGTGTTCCGGGTGGCGTGAGTTGTGAAACTATTCCACATTGTTTCAAATGAAGACCAAACTTGTAACTCAAATATTCAGCTCCACGATCAAATAGTAGAAACTTTATTTTCTTGTTATGATGATTCTCTACTTCACTCTGAAATTCTTTGAACTTTTCAAATGTTTCAGATTTGTGCTTCATCAAGTAGATATACCCATATCTGCTCAAATCATCAGCGAAGGTCAGAAAATAACGATACCCGCCGCGAGCTTCAACACTCATCGGTCCACATACATCAGTATGTATGATTTCCAACAAATCTGTTGCTCGCTCAATTGTTCCGGAGAACGGAGTTTTAGTCATCTTGCCCATGATGCATGGTTCGCAACCACCAAGTGATTCATGATCAAGTGATTCCAAAAGTCCATCACTATGGAGTTTCTTCATGCGCTTTACACCAATATGACCTAAACGGTAGTGCCACAAATAAGTTGCACTATCATTATTAACCTTACATCTTTTGGCTTCAATATTATGAATATGTGTATCACTACGATCGAGATCCAACAAGAATAGACCACTCTTCAAGGGTGCATGACCATAAAAGATATTACTCATATAAATAGAACAACCATTATTCTCAGATTTAAATGAATAACTGTCTCGCAATAAACAAGATCCAGATATAATGTTCATGCTTAACGCTGGCACCAAATAACAATTATTCAGGTCTAAACCTAGTCCCGAAGGTAGATGTAGAGGTAGCATTCCGACGGCAATCACATCGACTCTGGAACCATTTCCCACGCGCATCGTCACCTCGTCCTTATCCAATCTTCGTTTAATCCGTAGTCCCTGTTTCGAGTTACAAATATTAGCAACCGAACCGTTATCAAATACCCAGGTACTACTACGAGCATTAGTAAGGTACACATCAATAACATGTATATCACATATACCTTTGTTCACCTTGCCATCCTTCTTATCTGCAAAATACTTGGGGCAGTTCCGCTTCCAGTGTCCAGTCCCTTTGCAGTAGAAGCACTCAGTTTCAGGCTTGGCTCCAGACTTGGGTTTCTTCGTGGGAGTAGCAACTATCTTGCTATTATTCTTGAAGTTCCCCTTCTTTCCTTTGCCCTTTTTCTTGAAACTAGTGGTCTTGTTAACCATCAACACTTGATGCTCCTTTTTGATTTCTACCTCCCCAGCTTTGAGCATAGCGAAGAGCTCAGGATTGTCTTCTACATCCCTTGCATGTTATAGTTCATCACGAAGCCTTTATAGCTTGGTGGCAGTGATTGAAGAACTCTATTAATAACACTAGCTTCGTCAACTTTGCATCCAAGTTGAGTCATATGATTGTAGTACCCAGGCATTCTGAGCAAGTGTTCACTCATAGAACTATTCTCCTCCATCTTGCAGCTGTAGAACTTATTGGAAATCTTATACTTCTCAATGCGGGCATTTGATTGAAATATTAACTTCAACTCCTGGAACATCTCATATGCTCCATGACGTTCAAAACGTCGTTGAAGTCCCGGTTCTAAGCCGTAAAGCATGGCACACTGAACTATCGTGTAGTCATCAGAACGAGCTTGCCAAACGTTCATAACGTCCGGGGTTGCTCCTGCAGCAGGCTTGTCACCCAGCGGTGCTTCAAGGACATAATTCTTATGTGCATCAATGAGGATAATCCTCAACTTACGGACTCAGTCCTTGTAATTGCTACCATCATCTTTCAACTTAGCTTTCTCTAGGAATGCATTAAAATTCAAAGGAATGGTAGCACGGGCCATTGCTCTACAACAATATAGATATGCAAAAACTATCAGGACTAAGTTCATGATAAATTAAAGTTCAATTAATCATATTACTAAAGAACTCCCACTTAGATAGACATCCCTCTGGTCATCTAAATGATCACGTGATCCAAATCAACTAAACCATGTCCGATCATCACGTGAGATGGAGTAGTTTTCATTAGTGAACATCTTATGTTGATCATATCTACTATATGATTCACGCTCGACCTTTTGGTCTCCAGTGTTCCGAGGCCATATCTTCATATGCTAGGCTCGTCAAGTTTAACCCGGGTATTCTGCGTGTACAAAACTGGCTTACACCCGTTGTATGTGAACATAGAGCTTATCACACCCGATCATCACGTGGTGTCTCGGCACGACGAACTTTCGCAACGGTGCATACTCAGGGAGAACACTTATACCTTGAAATTTAGTGAGAGATCATCTTATAATATTACCGTCGTACTAAGCATAATAAGATAAACATTACATGCAATCAAAATATGTGACATGGTATGGCCATCATCATCTTGTGCTTTTGATCTCCATCTCCAAGGCACCGTCATGATCACCATCGTCACCGACGCGACACCTTGATCGCCATCATAGCATCGTTGTTGTCTCGCCAACTATTGCTTCCACGACTATCGCTACCGCTTAGTGATAAAGTAAAGCAATTACATGGCGACTGTATTTCTTACAATAAAGCGACAACCATATGGCTCCTGCCAGTTGCCGATAACTTTACAAAACATGATCATCTCATGCAATAACGTATAACTCATCACGTCTTGACCATATCACATCACAACATGCCCTGCAAAAACAAGTTAGACGTCCTCTACTTTGTTCTTGCAAGTTTTACGTGGCTGCTACGGGCTTAGCAAGAACCGTTCTTACCTACGCATACAAAAACCACAACGATTTTTCGTCAAGTATGTGTTGTTTTTACCGTCACAAGGACCGGGCATAGCCACACTTGATTCAGCTAAAGTGAGAGATACAGACACCCGCCAGTCACCTTTAAGCAATGAGTGCTCGTAACGGTGAAACCAATCTCGCGTAAGCGTACGCGTAATGTCGGTCCGGGCCGCTTCATCTCACAATATCGCCGAAACAAAGTATGACATGCTGGTAATCAGTATGACTATTATCGCCCACAACTCATTGTGTTCTACTCATGCATATCATATATGCATAGACCTGGCTCATGATGCCACTGTTGGGGAACGTAGTATTTCAAAAAAAATCCTACGATCACACAAGATCTATCTACTAGAAGCATAGAAATGAGAGGGGAGAGTGTGTCTACGTACCCCCGTAGACCGAAAGCGGAAGCGTCTAGTGACGCGGTTGATGTAGTCGAAGTTTCTTCGCGATCCAACCGATCAAGCACCGAACATACGGAGCCTCCGCGTTCAGCACACGTTCAGCTTGATGACGTCCCACGAGCTCTTGATCCAGTAGAACTTCGCGGGAGAGTTCCGTCAGCACGACGGCGTGGTGATGGAGATGATGAAGCTACCGGCGTAGGTCTTCGCCTAAGCACTGCAACGATATGACGAGGTGTGTTTCTGTGGAGGGGGGCACCGCACACGGTTGCGAGAGATCAACTTGATCAACTTGTGTGTCTAGAGGTGTCCCGCTGCCCCCGTATATAAAGGAGCAAGGGGGAGGCCGACCGGCCCCTATGGCGCGCCCTAGGAGGGCCACTCCTACTAGGAATAGGATTCCAATCCTATTCCTAGTAGGAGTCCACCAAGAGGGAGAGGGGGAATGAAGGAGAGGGAGAGGGAGAGGGAAAGAGGGGCCGCGCCCCCCTCCCCTAGTCCAATTCGGACTCCCCTTGGGAGGGGGCGTGCCACCTCCTAGGTTGCTGCCCTCTCTCTCCCCTAAAGCCCACTAGGGCCTAATACTTCCCCGTGGGGTTCCGGTAACCCCTCTGGCACTCTCGTTTAATCCAAAACTTTTTCGGAACACTTCCGGTGTCTGAATATAGTCATCCAATATATCAATCATTATGTCTTGGACATTCCGAGACTCCTCGTCATGTCCGTGATCTCATCCGCGACTCCGAACTACCTTCGGTACATCAAAACTCATAAGCTCATAATACTGATCGTCATCAAACGTTAAGCGTGCGGACCCTATGGGTTCGAGAACTATGTAGACATGACCGAGACTCATCTCCGGTCAATAACCAATAGCGGAACCTGGATGATCATATTGGCTCCTACATATTCTACGAAGATCTTTATCGGTCAAACCGCATAACAACATACGTTGTTCCGTTTGTCATCGGTATTACTTGCCCGAGATTCGATCGTCGGTATCTCAATACCTAGTTCAATCTAGTTACCGGCAAGTCTCTTTACTCGTTCCGTAATACATCATCTCGTGACTAACTCATTAGTCATTTGCTTGCAAGGCTTATTATGATGTGCATTACCAAGCGGGCCCAGAGATACCTCTCCGACACTCGGAGTGACAAATCCTATTCTTGATCTATGCCAACACCACGAACACTTTCAGAGACACCTGTAGAGCATCTTTATAATCACCCAGTTACGTTGTGACGTTTGATAACACACAAGGTGTTCCTCCGGTATTCGGGAGTTGATTAATCTCATAGCCATAGGAACATGTATAAGTCATGAAGAAAGCAATAGTAGTAAAACTAAACGATCATAGTGCTAAGCTAACGGATGGGTCTTGTCCATCCCATCATTCTCCTAATGATGTGATCTCTTTGATCAAATGACAACTCATGTCTATGGCTAGGAAACATAACCATCTTTTATCAATGAGCTAGTCTAGTAGAGGCATACTAGGGACATACTGTTTTGTCTATGTATTGACACATGTACTAAGTTTCTGGTTAATACTATTCTAGCATGAATAAAAGATATTTATCATGATATAAGGAAATACAAATAACATCTTTATTATTGCCTCTAGGGCATATTTCCTTCAGACTCATCTCTGGTTAATAACCAATAGCGGAACCTGGAAGCTCATATTGGTTCCTACATATTCTACGAAGATCTTTATCGGTCAAACCGCATAACAACATACGTTGTTCCCTTTGTCATCGGTATGTTACTTGCCCGAGATTCGATCGTCGGTATCATCATACCTAGTTCAATCTCGTTACCGGCAAGTATCGTTACTCGTTTTGTAATACATCATCTCGTGACTAACTCATTAGTCGTTTGCTTGCAAGGCTTATTACGATGTGTATTACCGAGAGGGCCCAGAGATACCTCTCCGACACTCAGAGTCACAAATCCTAATCTTGATCTATGCCAAAACCACAAACACCTTCGGAGACACCTGTAGAGCATCTTTATAATCACCCAGTTACGTTGTGACGTTTGATAGCACACAAGGTGTTCCTCCGGTTTTCGGGAGTTGCAGAATCTCATAGTCAGAGGAACATGTATAAGTCATGAAGAAAGCAATAGCAGTAAAACTAAACGATCATGGTGCTAAGCTAACAGATGGGTCTTGTCCATCACATCATTCTCCTAATGATGTGATCCCATTGATCAAATGACAACACATGTCTATGGTTAGGAAACATAAGCATCTTTGATTAACGAGTTAGTCTAGTAGAGGCTTACTTAGGACACTCTGTTTAGTCTATGTATTCACACATGTATCAAGTTTCCGGTTAATACAATTCAAGCATGAATAAAAGACATTTATCATGATATACAAGGAAATATAAATAACAACTATATTATTGCCTCTAGGCATATTTCCTTCAGTCTCCCACTTGCACTAGAGTCAATAATCTAGATTACATAGTAATGATTCTAACACCCGTGGAGTCTTGGTTCTGATCATGTTTTGCTCGTGGAAGAGGCTTAGTCAACGAGTCTGCAACATTCAGATCCGTATGTATCTTGCAAATTTCTACTTCTCTCTCCTTGACTTGATCGCGGATGGATTTGAAGCGTCTCTTGATGTGCTTAGTTCTCTTGTGAAACCTGGATTCCTTCGCCAAGGCTATTGCTCCAGTGTTGTCACAAAAGATTTTAATTGGACCCGATGCACTAGGTATTACACCTAGATCAGATATGAACTCCTTCATCCAGACTCCTTCATTTGCTGATTCCGAAGCAGCTATGTACTCCGCTTCACACGTAGATCCCGCCACGATGCTCTGCTTGGAACTGCACCAACTGACAGCTCGACCGTTCGATAAAAATACGTATCCGGTTTGTGACTTAGAGTCATCCGGATCAGTGTGAAATCTTGAATCGACGTAACCATTTACGACGAGCTCTTTGTCACCTCCATAAACGATAAACATATCCTTTGTCCTTTTCAGGTACTTCAGGATGTTCTTGACCCTGTCCAGTGATCCACTCCTGGATTACTTTGGTACCTTCCTTCTAGACTTATAGCAAGGCACACATCAGGTCTGGTACACAACATTGCATACATGATAGAACCTATGGCTGAAACATAGGGAATGACCTTCGTTGTCTCTCTATCTTCTGCAGTGGTTGGGGCTGGAGTCTTACTCAACTTCACACCTTGTAACACAGGCAAGAACCCTTTCTTTGACTTATCCATTTTGAACTTCTTCAAAACTTTATCAAGGTATGTGCTTTGTGAAAGTCCAAGTAAGCGTCTTGATCTATCTCTATAGATCTTGATGCCTAATATATAAGCAACTTCACCGAGGTCTTTCATTGAAAAATTCTTATTCAAGTATCCTTTTATGCTATCCAGAAATTCCACATCATTTCCAATCAATAATATGTCATCCACATATAATATCAGAAATGATATAGAGCTCCCACTCACTTTCTTGTAAATATAGGCTTCTCCAAAAGTATGTATAAAACCATATGCTTTGACCACCGCATCAAAGCGTATATTCCAACTCCAAGATGCTTGCACCAGTCCATAGATGGATCACTGGAGCTTGCACACTTTGTTAGCACCTTTAGGATCGACAAAATCTTCTGGTTCCATCATATACAACTCTTCTTTGAGATATCCATTAAGGAATGCAGTTTTGACATCCATTTGCTAGATTTCATAATCATAAAATGCGGTAATTGCTAACATGATTCAGACAGACTTAAGCATCGCTGCGGGTGAGAAAGTCTCATCCTAGTCAACCCCTTGAACTTGTCAAAAACCTTTCGCAACAAGTCGAGCTTTGTAGACAGTAACTTTACCATCAACGTCAGTCTTCCTCTAAAAAATCCATTTATTTTCAATGGCTTGCCGATCATCGGGTAACTCAACCAAAGTCCACACTTTGTTCTCATACATGGATCCCATCTCAGATTTCATGGCCTCAAGTCATTTGCGGAATCTGGGCTCATCATCGCTTCCTCATAGTTCGTAGGTTCATCATGGTCTAGTAACATGACTTCCAGAACCGGGTTACCGTACCAATCTGGCGCCGACCGTACTCTAGTTGACCTACAAGGTTCAGTAGTAACTTGATTTGAAGTTTCATGATCATCATCATTAGCTTCCTCACTAATTGGTGTAGGAATCACCGGAACTAATTTCCGTGATGAACTACTTTCCAATTCGGGAGAAGGTACAATTACCTCATCAAGTTCTACTTTCCTTCCACTCACTTCTTTCGAGAAAAACTCCTTCTCTAGAAAGGATCCATTCTTAGCAACGAATATCTTGCCTTCGGATCTGTGATAGAAGGTGTACCCAACAGTTTCCTTTGGGTATCCTATGAAGACACATTTCTACGACGTGGGTTCGAGCTTATCAGGTTGAAGCTTTTACACATAAGCATCGTAACCCCAAAGTTTAAGAAACGACAACTTGGGTTTCTTGCCAAACCACAGTTCATAAGGCATTGTCTCAACGGATTTAGATGGTGCCCTATGTAATGTGAATGCAGCTTTCTCTAAAGCATAACCCCAAAACGATAGTGGTAAATCGGTAAGAGACATCATAGATCGCACCATATCTAATAAAGTACGGTTACGACGTTCGGACACACCATTAAGTTGTGGTGTTCCAGGTGGCGTGAGTTGTGAAACTATTCCACATTGTTTCAAATGAAGACCAAACTCGTAACTCAAATATTCGCCTCCGCGATCAGATAGTAGAAACTTTATTTTCTTGTTACGATGATTCTCTACTTCACTCTGAAATTCTTTGAACTTTTGAAATGTTTCAGACTTGTGTTTCATCAAGTAGATATACCCATACCTGCTCAAATCATCTGTGAAGGTTAGAAAATAACGATACCCGCCGTGAGCCTCAACACTCATTGGACCACATACATCAGTATGTATAATTTCGAATAAGTCAGTTGCTCGCTCCATAGTTCTGAAGAACAGAGTTTTAGTCATCTTGCCCATGAGGCATGGTTCGCAAGCACCAAGTGATTTATACTCAAGTGATTCCAAAAGCCCATTAGCATGGAGTTTCTTCATGCGCTTTACAACAATATGACCTAAACGGCAGTGCCACAAATAAGTTGCACTATCATTATCAACTTTGCATCTTTTGGCTTCAATATTATGAATATGTGTATCACTAAGACCGAGATCCAACAAAATAGACCATTCATCAAGGGTGCATGACCATAAAAGATATAACTCATATAAATAGAACAACCATTATTCTCTGATTTAAATGAATAACCGTCTCGCAACAAACAAGATCCAGATATAATGTTCATGCTCAACGCTAGCACCAAATAACAATTATTTAGGTCTAAAACTAATCCCTAAGGTAGATGTAGAGGTAGCATGTCGATGGCGATCACATCGACTTTGGAACCATTTCCCAGGCGCATCGTCACCTCGTCCTTAGCTAATCTTCGTTTAATCCGTAGCCCGTGGTTCGAGTTACAAATATTAGCAACCGAACCAGTATCAAATACCCAGGTGCTACTACGAGCATTAGTAAGGTACACATCAATAACATGTATATCAAATATACCTTTGTTCACTTTGACATCCTTCTTATCCGCCAAATACTTGGGCAGTTACGCTTCCAGTGCCCAGTTCCTTTGCAGTAGAAGCACTCAGTTCCAGGCTTGGCTCCAAACTTGGGTTTCTTCGCGAGGGTAGCAACTGGCTTCCTATTATTCTTGAAGTTCCCCTTCTTTCCCTTGCCCTTTTTCTTGAAACTAGTGGTCTTGTTAACCATCAACACTTAATGCTCCTTTTTTATTTCTACCTCCGCAGCTTTGAGCATCTCGAAGAGCTCGAGAATTGTCTTCTGCATCCCTTGCATATTGTAGTTCATCACGAAGCCTTTATAGCTTGGTGGCAGTGATTGAAGAACTCTATCGATAACACTATCTTCATCAACTTTGCATCCAAGTTGAGTCATGTGATTGTAGTACCCAGACATTCTGAGTAAGTGTTCACTGATAGAACTGTTCTCCTCCATCTTGCAGCTATAGAACTTATTGGAGACTTCATATCTCTCAATTCGGGCATTTGCTCGAAATATTAAGTTCAACTCTTGGAACATCTCATATGCTCCATGACGTTCAAAATGTCTTTTGTAACGCCCGGGTAATCAAGCTATAGTAACCCTCTGGCAATGATGCCACATCACCACGATTACTGTTACTAAACTCGCTTCGGTTCGAAACCGGTTCAAATTCAAAATTTAAAACAAAGTCAAAATTAAAAATTTTCAAATGTCAAAACTAAAATGTTCATCATATGGCAAATATTCTTTTGTTAATATTGGTGGTGAACCAACATTTTTTAAAATGACCAAATGCCCTAATCCATTTAAAACAGTGGCTAAAACAATTAAAGAAATGCTTTTTATTTGTAAAAACTCAAAAGTAATTTATTTTAGTGACAAATTAATTGTGGCAGTGGTCTAGCTTTTAATACTAATTTAGGGCTAGTGTTATATTTTATAAAGCCTAAAAGTAAATAAAATTCTTAGAGAAAGCAGCAGCTAAATAAAAAGAAAAGGCAAAGCAAGAGCAAAGAGAAACCAGACCCCCCCCCCCTCAGTGGGATAAACGGCCCAGCTGGCCGTCAGCTCACCCTAGCGAGGCCCGGCCCACCACGCGTCACCGTCTCCCTCCTCTCTCCTCCACCTGTCGAGCCCGACCGAGCCGGTTCGCCGTCGCCACCGCACCCACTCGCCGTCCCGCGTCGCTACAGCCGCCGCGGAGACGATAAGAACGTCCGCGTCGATGCCCTAGACAGCCCCTAGATTTTTTTCCCTCCCTCTCAGGCTGCTGCCTCCTCGTCCGCCCTGGCCACCTCGGCCATCGCCCTCTGATGCTCGCCCGCGTAGCCACCGGCCTCATCTCGCCTCGACGGCCTGTCCAGCAGCTCCGTCGTCGTCGACAACTTCGTCCCCTTCCACGAGCGCAAGCCGGGGAGCACCACATGCCGCGGATCGAGCCGCCCCCTTTCGCCTTGGTCGCCGGCGATCTTCCTCCTCTCCGACGCTCCTGCTGCTCCTAAGCTTCTGAGGGCCGCCGTCTCATGCTCCCCTCTGCTAACCTCTTCACGTCCCGTAGCTAGCTACCATCGCGTCCGTACTCAGCTCGCCATCGACTAGCTCGTGGCTGTCGCTGTGGTCGATGTTACCGCCGCCTGAGACCACAGTCGTGCTCCTGGTGCTCCCAGGAGCCCCACGAGCGTGCACACGAGCCTCCCCATGCCTTCTAGCCCAGTCCCCGTTGAAGCCGAGCTCCGCCAGCCGCCTTGGCCACCGCCTACGCGCCGTGCGCGTTCCCGAGCCCGCGAGCGAGCCACTGGCGCACTCCAGAGCACACGTAGCACCGCACCGAGCCCCTAGCTCGCCCTCGACCCCGCTCCTCTTGCCTCTTGTACCGCAACTGCCGCCGGCCTCCACTCGCAGCCGTGCCTACACCCGCCGACGCCGCCCGCCTACGACGCCCCGCTTCCTCCTGGTCTACGCCCCGCCGCGCCCAACGGCCTTGCCCCGTGCCCCAGGCCGCGTGCCTCCCGCCGTGGTCGTCTGCAGCAGCTGCTGCCCCGCCACGGCCTCCCCTGCTCGACTGCCTGCGCGGCTACTCTGCGCGCCGAAGCCGCCCCCTCCTCGGGTGCCATCCTCCGCCGGCGCCAGGCCCGCCACCGCCTGGGGCCGCAGCTCGCCACGGTTGACGCTGTCGGCGCCCCACCATGCGCCCTGCCATGGCCGAGGCCGTGGCTTGGGTCTGCCCCGACGGGCACCTGATGTCTACACACGCTTCTATTCTTGTAGACTATGTTGGGCCTCCAAGCGCAGAGGTTTGTAGGATAGCAGCAATTTCCCTCAAGTGGATGACCTAAGGTTTATCGAACTCAGGGAAGTAGAGGTTGAAGATGGTCTCTCTCAAGCAACCCTGCAACTAAGATACAAGAAGTCTCTTGTGTCCCCAACACACCTAATACAACTAGGAGTTGTATAGGTGCACTAGTTCGGCGAAGAGATGGTAAAATATGGATGATAGGAGTGGCAAAGCAAAGTAATATAAATCTGTAATAAAAAGTGCAGCAAGCAAACAAGTGGTAAACGTGAGCACAAATGGTATTGCAATGGTGGAAACAAGGCCTAGGCTTCATACTTTCACTAGTGGCAACTCCCAACAACATTAACATAATCGAATCACATGATATTTCCCATAATGGAGACGCACTCGGAGGTCATTCCTTTGTGGTCAAGAGAGGACGAGAATTATGTAGGGCTACAAAAGCACACCTCTAAGTTCATAGTTCTCAATCTATGGATTTCCCAATGTCACCGCGGCCATCCAAAGAGAGTACCACAATCACCACAACATATCTCAAGGATAGTCAAAGACAAGCACCAAGAGACTCTCAATCTTCAATCAACACACAAAAGAGGAAATCACTCATGAAAATATTCTTCTAATCCATGTCCAATAGACCGCTGTCACCTTGGTCTCGGGGATTATACTAGATAAAGACAAGTGAGTACATCAATCCAATACATAGAGGAAGGGGAAATATCATGGGATCACCCTAGATTAACATAGCCTATGATCACAACGAAGATCACATCATGGGAGAGAGAATTGACCACATAGCTACTGGTAGAAACCTCAGCCCCGAGGAGGAACTACTCCCGCATCATGGAGGGAGGAAGCAACGTCGATGGAAATGAATCCGAGGGCACTTCCCCGTCCCGGCAGGATGCCGGCACAGGAATTCTGGTCCCCCGAAACTTGGTGGCGATGGCGGCGGAGATCGGAATTGCTTCTGGAGAAAAGGGTTCCGGAATCAGGGTTTCCGCGACGGGAGAAATATATATGCGAAGGGGGTCACCAGAGGCGGAGAGGGGGCCCCAGGCGCCCCCCTAGGGCGGCCAGGGGTGGGGCCGCCCCGGGTGGCCGCCTGGGCCGCCCCTGGCTCCCCTCTAGCCCCACTTCTGGCGCATGGCAGCTTCTGGAGCGCTGTTTTTTATATATTTTTCCCGGAATTTTTCTGGCGATTTAAGTAATGGGAAAAACTAAAATACAAAAACAGTAGAAAACAGAAACTGGCACTGGGGTGCACTGAGTTAATAGGTTAGTCCAAATATGATCAAAAGTGTATGGAAGTGCATAAATATCATTGCAATATCACACAAAAGAAGCATGGAGCAAGCAAAAATTATAGATACGTTTTGGACGTATCAACATCCCCAAGCTTAATTCCTGCTCGTCCTCGAGTAGGTAAATGATAACAAGCATAATTTCTGTGGTGACATGCTACCAAAGAGTCTTTCACAATCACATGACATATGCTTATTGAGATAATGAATCTTTAGTACTCCCTCTGTTCACTTTTATAAGGCCTTGAAAATATTTCAGACAATGTGTAAAACAGTTCATTTTCAATTGTCTGAAACGACTTACAAAAGTGAACGGAGGGAGTAATTAAGTTACCTCATGAGAATATCACAAAGAACTGAAAGTTTACAATATGATACTGAAACACCCAATAGATTTGTAGTGAGCATGGTGTGCAAACATGACAAAGTGATACCTCGCTTGCCCCCTTTAGTGAAGCAAAACATAAATGCAGGAGCACCTCCGAAGTTTAAGTGACGACTAGATACAATGATTTCAGAATAAGCGATATCACAATCATGCAGAAGACAATGGTACTTTGGGACTATGCACATTACACTCAGAATGACAATCATGCTCTCAATAGTTGGTGCTTTGAAGAAAGAAGGTGGAGACTCTCGAACCGTGGATTTTGATGGCAAGGTTGAAAACCCGTGGCTGGAAGCAAAGACTAAACATGTACCAGAGCTCGTGGTTTTAAAAACAGAGATAAAAAGCTTTCGGGAGGTGCATAATTCGTCAACGAATGCTAGTAGATAACCCAATTACTTCTTATGCTGGACAAGTTTCGAGGAACGGCTCCCACGCGGGGACGATCACATCCCCTTAATCTCCTTTGTTTATCACTGCCAGAGTTTTCTGATTTCTCATGAACAAAGCGTGAAGGAGGGTTTGTTTGTTGCTATTATCTTTTGTGAGCAGGGCGCACTCATGCCAGTCCCTCCTCGTATTAGGGGTTTGCAGATTAGACATGCAATCCCGGGGTAAAATTAGTCCAAAAGAAGATCATGAATTACCTACTACTTCCTCATGAGCTAAAACAGAGGCACAAAAGAGAAATGCTTTTGAATAATTTTGAGATGGTACAAGAAAGTCTTCGTTAGGAATGGCAAGTAAATACCATATATAGGAAGGTATGGTGGACTCATATGGCATAACTGGTTTCAAGGATTTTGGATGCACAAGCAGTCAGTCCGCTTAGTACAGGTGAAGGCTAGCAAAAGACTGGGAGCGACCAACTAAGAGAGCAAGGACGGCCATAATCATGCAGAGCGACAAAGCAACATTGAATCGGGCATGGAAGTTATATCACTACTCAGAAATTAAAGATCATCAAGGCTTGATAGACTTCCTTTACAGTCTTAAATATGCATGAGCATATGCCAAGTCAATCAAAATAAATTCTTGGAGGAAGATATCACTAAACCATACCACATCATAGGCAAACAAATCATACTGGTACTTCAATAACACATTAAGAACCCCCAGCTATTTGAGACTAACCATAAGAAAACATGAACTACTAAGCACCATTATGCACATAGCATTTTTATCATAGACATATCAACCAGTGCCACAGAAGCCAACTCTCTTAACAAGATAAGCATGATAACTCAAGAGAGTTCCAGAAGCAACATCCTAAACAAAAGCTCTTAAAAAGATAAGCATGAAAACTAAGAGCTAAGCATGACAGCAGCTATGAAAAGATAAAGAACACACACAAGAAGATACGCATGCAAGCCTATGTTGTGTTCTACAGTGGAGTGGAGTGTGTTTCGCTCCCAAACAATGAAGGCTAGGATCCAACTTGTTAAGAACAGCAAGTAAAACTAAATAAACTAAAAAGAAAAGAGCAAGACGCTCCAAGCATAGCACATAACGCATGAAGTGATTAAAATATAGTGGAACGAAAGACGAACTGATAATTGTTGATGGAGAAGGGGATGCATGGGTGCATCCCCAAGCTTAGACGCTTGAGTCTTCTTGAATATTTCTTGGGGGTGCACGGGGGCACCCCCCAAGCTTGAGCGTTTGACCCTCCTGAATCTTGTTTTATCATCTTCCCTCGCACACTTGAAAACTCCCTTCATACATAACTCATCATAATCTGATTAGCGAGGTTAGTACCCACAATAAAATAATTTTTCCCTACTAGAAATAAGGATAATCTTGAAGAGCTACTGTTTCTCAAGATTGCCAAAAGGTTTTTGCAAAGAAAAAGCAAGCTCAAGGTTTGCAAAACGAAGAAAAGGCAAAACAGGACAGAATCTGTGGAAAACAGACCAGCAGGTAGTAAATAATTTTTTCAGGGCACTTCTGCAACTCAAATCAAAAAACTCAGAACAGACGCTCGAAAGCCAATTGTATAGAGCACGTTGTCAAAACAATTCTGATCAAAAAGATGATCTGGTGATTTTATACGAATTTTTCTGTCCAAGGACAGAATCTGTTTTCTGGACAGCACGTCACAACTTTTGAACTTTCTTGCAATCAGAGGCTAAAATTGGCACAAAGCTGAAAAATAAAGATACAATGATGTTGCTACAGTAGTAACAAACATCAAGACCACTAAAAACAAAAAGAACAAACTAAAAGCAAAGATAACAAGGGTTGTCTCCCTAGAGCTCTTTCTTTATAGCCATAAAGATAGGCTTAAGACTTTAATGATGCTCTCGTAGGAATAAGAGTTGAAGAACAAAAGAGAGCATCAAGAAGCAAACACCAAACACATTTAAGCCTAACATGCTTCCTATGCATCGGAATATTGCAATAGAATAATTCATTGAAGCACAAAGCAATAAGCATAGGAAGACAAAACAAGTGCAGCTTCAAAACCTTCAACATAAAGAGAGGGAACTTGATATTATTGAAATATCTATAAGCATATGTTCCCTTCTCATAATAATTTTCAGTGGGATCACGAATAAACTCAACAATATAAGCATCACATAAAGCATTGTTACCATGATCCACATGCAAAAAAGGTACTCTTACTCTCCACATAAGCATAATCTTTCTTATTGGTAATAGTGGGAGTAGGACTATCATAAACAACTTGAACACTATAGATTAATTGTGTATTAGGAAGATGGTGTTCAACAAGGGAGTAATTCCCTCCATGATTATGACAAGTTTCATAAGGATAATTTCTCCTTATGTCATAGGTACCTTTATAATCACTATAGATTGGAGTTATAACATCATCATAGTAGAGAAGAGCATTATCATTGCTAGCAACTATATTTGTAATCATGTTGTCTTTATTCTTACTAGAAAAAGAATTATCAATTATCACATCACTAGTGGGTAAAGGATTTGCAATCCTATCATCCCCAAGCTTAGAGCTTTCCATATCATCACTTTCAGAGTTGGTACCAAAAAGATTTTCAAGATCATAAGTAGCATTATCATCATTTTCCCAATCACAATAAGTAACATGCATATCATAATCAAAATCATCTTCAATAGTACCTACAGACGTATCATCAAGATGATAATTAAGGCAATAAACTTCACCTTCTTCTTTAAACTTACAACCGTTAGGATAAAAGTTGATGGGAGGAATATGCTCAGGCCAGGTTGATACCCATTCTTCTTCCTTCTTGCTCCTCTTCCTCCTCCTCTTCTTTTTCTTCTTCTTCACCTTAGAAGGGAGTGGTTGGAGATGAAGCTTCTCCGCATATCCTGGTTTATCATTAGAAACAATAGGGGAAACTTGGGAGAAACTCTCCTTTTTATTAGCAGAAATATAAGAGACATTTTTATACTTTGGTAAAGTTCCCTCCTTTATAATCTTACTTATGTAATCATTTTTATGGCAATTAACTACACAATAGAGATGACAATTTTGCAAAGTGTTTTTTATTCCTATGGCATTAACATCTAGCCAAGAAGTCTTTTCTGATAACTCTTCACACATCAAATATAACATAAGCTCATCATAAAGATCAGGGGTGATCATGTTATCACACAACTGGTTAACAGTTATGTTTTGAAAGTGCATGCATTGAAAATTAAAGTGACCCTCTATACAGCAAAGTTCACAAGTAAAAGGATAAAGGTCACACAATTCTCTAGCAATTTTATTTAAATCTTTGACCGAAGTGATTGTTCTTTCATGCTTATGTTGCTTACAATACTTCTCTTCTTCAATCATAGGCCTTTCACAAGGTCTATCCACTCCACAAAAATTAACATGCTCATATAAAACTTCATTTTTAGGAATTGGATCATGCATGTTGCAATCATCATGAACAATTTCATTTTCTTTGCAAATCTCTTTAAAAGGTTCATGATGCTTGATCCAATCCTCCTTAGGTATATTAAGATGTGAAGCAAAAGATTTGAGGAAATCAACAAGGAGTTGAGAATCAAGCCCAAACTTAGCGCTAAACTTATTAAAACTTGTAGTTTCAACAAAGGACTTAATGCAATCATACTCATAAATTATACCTGACTCTTTACCTTTGTCGATCTCCCAATCTTCAGTGTTGCGTTGAATTATTTCAAGGAGTTCCCATTTAGCATCAATCTTTTCGTTTGTGAAAGAACCCATAGAGGAAGCATCGAGCAAATCTTTATCCTGTCGAGAGAGCCTCGCATAGAAATTAGTAATAATCATATCTTTGGGGAGACCATGGTTAGGAAATTTTAGCATTAACGTTTTTAGTCTCCCCCAAGCTTGAGCTATGCTCTCTCCGTCATGAGGATATAAATTATAAACATAATTCCTATTCTCATGGACTTCATGAAGAGGATAAAACTTGGAGTAAAAGAGAGACTGGATCTCTTCCCAATCCAGCAGGTGAGAGTCATCTAGTAGACTATACCATTCCAATGCTTTTCCTTTCAGTGACAAGGCAAATAATTTCCTCATGACTCCATCTCTTGTCAAACCTGAAATCTTAAACAACTCACAAAGTTCTGTAAGTTTCAACAAATGAATACTAGGATTGACTGTCCCATCATAACAATCATTCCTAATTATTTCAATTATCCCAAGTGGTATTTGGAACGGGATACATTCAGTAGGTGGAGGAGACTTCTCTACCACGGGTGTGGTAAAGCGGCCTTCCCCAAGTAGCGAACTAAGAGTGCGGTTTTCCATAAACATAACTAGTGAAACTAAAAACAAGAAACGAAAAGATTTATTTGCAAGATCTAAAGATATACCTTCAAACACTTACTTCCCTGGCAACGGCGCCAGAAATAGCTTGATGTCTACACACGCTTCTATTCTTGTAGACTATGTTGGGCCTCCAAGCGCAGAGGTTTGTAGGACAACAACAATTTCCCTCAAGTGGATGACCTAAGGTTTATCGAACTCAGGGAAGTAGATGTTGAAGATGGTCTCTCTCAAGCAACCCTGCAACTAAGATACAAGAAGTCTCTTGTGTCCCCAACACACCTAATACAACTAGGAGTTGTATAGGTGCACTAGTTCGGCAAAGAGATGGACAAATATGGATGATAGGAGTGGCAAAGCAAAGTAATATAAATCTGTAATAAAAAGTGCAGCAAGCAAACAAGTGGTAAACGTGAGCACAAATGGTATTGCAATGGTGGAAACAAGGCCTAGGCTTCATACTTTCACTAGTGGCAACTCCCAACAACATTAACATAATCGAATCACATGATATTTCCCATAATGGAGACGCACTCGGAGGTCATTCCTTTGTGGTCAAGAGAGGACGAGAATTATGTAGGGCTACAAAAGCACACCTCTAAGTTCGTAGTTCTTAATCTATGGATTTCCCAATGTCACCGCTGCCATCCAAAGAGAGTACCACAATCACCACAACATATCTCAAGGATAGTCAAAGACAAGCACCAAGAGACTCTAAATCTTCAATCAACACACAAAACATGAAATCACTCATGAAAATATTCTTCTAATCCATGTCCAATAGACCGCTGTCACCTTGGTCTCGGGGATTATACTAGATAAAGACAAGTGAGTACATCAATCCAATACATAGAGGAAGGGGAAATATCATGGGATCACCCTAGATTAACATAGCCTATGATCACAACGAAGATCACATCATGGGAGAGAGAATTGACCACATTGCTACTTGTAGAAACCTCAGCCCCGAGGAGGAACTACTCCCGCATCATGGAGGGAGGAAGCAACGTCGATGGAGATGAATCCGGGGGCACTTCCCCGTCCCGGCAGGATGCCGGCACAGGAATTCTGGTCCCCCAAAACTTGGTGGCGTTGGCGGCAGAGATCGGAATTTCTTCTGGAGAAAAGGGTTCCGGAATCAGGGTTTCCGCGACGGGAGAAATATATATGCGAAGGGGGGTCACCAGAGGCGGAGAGGGGGCCCCAGGCGCCCCCCTAGGGCGGCCAGGGGTGGGGCCGCCCCGGGTGGCCGCCTGGGCCGCCCCTCGCTCCCCTCTGGCCCCACTTCTGGCGCATGGCAGCTTCTGGAGCGCTGATTTTTTATATATTTTTCCCGGAAATTTTCTGGCGATTTAAGTAATGGGAAAAACTAAAATACAAAAACAGCAAAAAACAGAAACTGGCACTGGGGTGCACTGAGTTAATAGGTTAGTCCAAATATGAACAAAAGTGTATGGAAGTGCATAAATATCATAGCAATATCACACAAAAGAAGCATGGAGCAAGCAGAAATTATAGATACGTTTTGGACGTATCAGCACCCACGCCCGAACCGTTCTGCCCGCCCCGCTAAGGCCCCAGTGGGCCACTGACCACTGGGCCCAACCCCTTTTTTTTAAAATAAGATTTAAAAATATATAATATTAATAAATTAATTAAAATAATTAATTAACTTAATTAATCTTGTTAATTAAACTAATTAATCATGTTAATTAACTTTATTATGTGTTTAATTAAGTAGGGTCAATGACAGGTGGACCCGAGTCAAACTTTTTGACCGGTCAACAGGGCCCACTGACAGCCTCTGTACTGCTCTACTGTGTACACTTTGTGTGTGCACGTAGCATTTTAGTCTTATTTTCGAATTAATAATAAATTGCAGAATATTAATAAAACTTTGAAAAATCATATAAAATAATCCGTAACTCGGATGAAAAAGTTTTATATATGAAAGTCGCTCAGAACGACGAGATGAATCTGAATACGCGGTCCGTTCATCTGCCACACATCCCTAACATAGCGAACATGCAACTTTCCCCCTCCGTTTCATCTGTCCGAAAAAGCCAGACTTCGACAAATACTTTCCTGGATGTTATCCTTCTTCGCCAGTATCGTGTAGCACCGCGTTAGAGCACCCTAGCACCGCGTGTTGACTTGTCATGCTTCTTTATTGCATTTGTATGCTTTGTATTTATTGTTTCTTCCCCCTCTTCTCTCCGGTAGACCCCGAGACCGAAGATGCCCCGGTGATCCACCACGGGTTTGACGACCCCTCCTTCTTGCCAGAGCAACCAGGCAAGCCAACCCCCCTTGATCATTCCGATATCGCCCACTCTCTTCTCTCTTATGCTTGCATTAGAACTGCTACTGCTTTTGTATGATCCTATTCTGATGCATAGCCTGTTGTTGATACCTGCTTTCATACCTTACATGTTTATACTAAACTGCTTAGTATAGGCTGGTTAGAGATCCACCAGTGACCCCCCCCCCCACATTGTCCCGACTGCCCCGCTGGATTATCAGAAGACCCGATCAACGGGATCGAAGACCAGGCCCCGGCACCGCACATCACTTTCCCCTTAGTTGCTCGACACTACTGGGTTACTATCGAGTGCCGAGGGTGAGACCTCATCAGCACTTCTAATGTTAACCTTGTAGGTTAGTTCATCGGTTATGGTCATCGAGGGTGATTCCTCTTTCTCCACTCCCTATAACGACACTGTCGTGCAACTCCTCGAGAGTGGACCTCGAGGGTGACTCCTCTTTCGTTCACCTTGACGATAAACATCAGGTGGAATTTCATCGTGGGTGATTTCCTCAGGTTTCCCTTTGGTGTTAGACACACAGTTACTATGATTACTATGACTTTACACTGATCCTGGTTACTAAAGACGGGTCGACCCTGAGGGGTACCCGGGCGAGCTTAATTGCGAGTGATGTGTAGTCGGGTTGACCTGGAAGGTGCCCGCGAGATAAATATGAGGCGTGGCCGGGCACTAGCCCTTGCCGCAAGTTCTCAAGATGGGGAGATGGGGTCACATGATCGTGAGTCTCTGCTCGTTACCACACGTTCCCAAGACACTAAACGGTTTGGATATTTGATCCGAGGGGCCTCTGGCCCGATAGCGCTAACCATCACGTGGGCATTGTATGGGCATTCTGCGTCGTATGCATCATCCGAAGCTTAACTGACATCATTGCGACTGAGCGGCGCATGCGGGTTGGCTGCGTAAGCACCTACCTTTTTAATGAGGTTGCCCAGGTCTGCTCACCGGCAGCCCACGCAACATGCAGGAGTTCCCGGGGCGATTGGCCCATGACCCCTGGGGACATTGGGTTTAGTCCGGCATGCATGACCTCTCTATTAAGCCTAGGTCGGGTTGCGGCGTATTGTTTGGCCGAGGGCGGGCATGACCTGATGGTGTGTCCGGCCGAAATTAAGCAAGCGTGATGGGTAAGTTGGTGCACCCCTGCAGGGAAGAAAACATCTATCGATAGCCTGTCCTATGGTAACAGACACTTGGAGTTGTATCCCGATCGCTACAACTAGAACTGGATGCTGAGGCATGATTTGGATATGTTGCTTCGGGACTCGAGAAAGGATCCCGGAGCGTTGAAACAACAACATAAATATGACTTCTGTTATACTACTCTACTTCCCCCTCTTGCTGCAAGACGGTGGTTTCCAGAAGATGCTAGTCTTCGATAGGACTATCTTCTCCCCCTCTTATTCTGGCATTCTGCAGCTTAGTCCACAGATACTACCCTTTTCATTGATACCGATGCATATGTAGTGTAGATCCTTGCTTGCGAGTACTTTGGATGAGTACTCACGGTTGCTTTGCTCCCCCTTTTCCGCCTTCTTTTTTCTTTCTGGTTGATGCAACCAGATGGTGGAGTCCAGGAGCCACAAGCCACCCTTGACGACTGCTACTACCCCGACGGAGCCTACTACTACGTGGAGACAGCTGACGACCTGGAGTAGTTAGGAGGTCCCGAGCAGGAGGCCTTGCCTTTTCGATCGTGTTGCTTTTGCGCTAGCCTTCTTACGGCAAACTTGTTTAACTGATGTCTGTTCTCAGATATTGTTGCTTCCGCTGACTCTTGTGTATTCGAGCTTATGTATTCGAGCCCTCGAGGCCCCTGGCTTGTAATATAAAGCTTGTATTATATTATTTGTGTCTAGAGTTGTGTTGTGATATCTTCCCGTGAGTCCTTGATCTTGGTCGTACACATTTGCGTGCATAATTAGTTTACTGTCAAATCGGAGGCGTCACAAGTTGGTATCAGAGCCGACTGCATGTAGCAATCCCCCTTTCCAACTCCTTGGTCGAAGTTGAGTGTAGTCTTTGCAAAACTTTTAATAACATGGTTGTGCGGTTTACGGGCCCAAGTCTCCATTGGGTGGTATTAGGATCTTTTATTCCTCATATACACTTTGGGATTCTGATCTCTCTTCTGTTCGGGTTAAATGATTTTGCTAAAAATCTAACTTTAGGTTCTCGAAATTACTTTCTACCGGAGAGTGATACGTCCAAAACGTATCTATAATTTCTGCTTGTTCCATGCCTCTTTTGGGTGATATTGCTATGATATTTATACACTTCCATACACTTTTGATCATATTTGGACTAACCTATTAACTCAGTTTACCCCAGTGCCAGTTTCTGTTTTCGGCTGTTTTTGTATTTCAGGTTTTCACATTACGAGAACTGCCAGGAAAAATCCAGAAAAATTATATAAAAAAACAGCGTTCCAGAAACTACCGTGCGCCCGAAGGACAGCCGGGGGGCACCAGGGCTCCAGGCGCCCTGGCGGCGCCCCCCCCCCCTGGGCCGCGCTGGGGGGGGGGGCGCCTGGGCCCCCCGAGGCTCCTCCGATGCCCCCCTTTGGCATATATTTAAAGCGTCTCGAGAAACCCTCGAAAGAGGAACTCCTTTTCGCGATCTCATCTCTGTTCCGCCGCCGCCGCCGCTTCCAAGATCGGGAGCACCAGGAGAAATCTTCCCGGCACCCTGCCGGAGGGGAGGATCACCACCGGGAGCCTCTCCACCACCATGGACGCCTCCCGGATGAGTTGTGAGTAGTCTCCCTTGGACCATGAGTCCATGACCAGTAGCTATGTGATGTTCTCCTCCCATTCTTGTGCTTCACTAATTAGTCCTCATGAGCTGCCCTACATGATCGAGGCACATATGTAATCCTTATGCTGTTGCTATGATGAGTTTGCTGGGATCCGATGGATTATGAGATTATGTTCAGATTGTGCTTGAGTAATATATTTGATCTACCTCTTTTATATTTATGTTCGTAAGTAATTCTTGCATGTTCTCCGTTGTTATTTATTGCTTTGGCCAAGTAATAGGTAGTGACTCCAAGAGGGAACGTTATGCTTGATTGTGGGTTCATGCCCCTCGATGACTAGTTTGAGTGACAGAAACATGAGTCTAGGGGATGTGATGTTGCCACAAGGGGGAAAACAACGGTGCTTGCGCCCGCGGGTGCAAGGATTGTTTACTTTACGCAAAGTTCTTTTAATGCAGTTGTCTGTTGCTTTGAGTTTACACTATGGGTGGGGCTCGCAACTTAATACCAGCGAGATGTTCTGGATAGATATCTCAAGGTGGATGATTAGTAGTAGATATTGATGGATTTCGGTCTACTTACTTTGGCGTACCGCCCATGCTTTGAACCTCAACCTTTCTTGCAATGTAGTCAGCATTGGTTTGCGTTCGTGGTCCTGTCAATTGCCCAGCTGTAATTCGTTTACCTCACATAGCTGTTTTATCGTCTTTTGGGAGAGAGACATCACTAGTGAAGATCATGAGACTCCGGTCCATATTACCATCATTGATCACATCCGCTATTTACTTTTCGCTATTATTTACTATTGCAAACATTATCTATGACTACTATCATTTGCGTCTAATCCTTTGTGAACTACAAGGCCGGAGGGATTGATAACCTCTCTGTACTCGTTGGGAGCAAAGTTATTTGTATCTGTGTGCAGGTCCATGTTGATTGCTAATATCTGGCGCCGTTAGCAGTTGACACCTTCTTGTTGAACCTAGGAGTCTCTGGGGATTCGATCCTTGGTATCTTTGCCAAGGGAAAAACTTCCGCAACACTACATCTCACACCTTCCACTTGGGGTAACCAACGAGGGGCGAGAAGCCTAGCAAGAGTTTTTCTGGCGCCGTTGCCGGGGACTCCACTCTTCAGGATAGGGGAGTTGCACGCTATCTTTTACCTTTGTTTTTAGTCTTGTTAGTTTACCTTTCAGTTTTTGCTTTAGTATCTTTTTATTGAAAATCAAAAAATAGTTCTCTTGCTTGCTTGCTACTATGGGTTCCACCGAGAACACCAAGTTGTGTGACTTCACTAGTCACAACAATGATGACTTTATCAGCACACCTATCACTACACCTGCCACTTCAGCACCTTCGTATGAAATTAAACCTGCTTTACTGAACTTAGTCTTGAAAGATCAATTCTCCGGTGCTAGAGATGATGCTGCTTTACACTTGAACAACTTTGTTGAACTTTGTGATATGCAAAAGTACCAAGAAGTAGATGGTAATATTGTTCAGCTTAAGCTTTTTCCTTTCTCCTTGAGAGGAGGAGCTAAAATTTGGTTTCAGTCTTTGCCTAGAAATAGCATAGATTCATGGGACAAGTGCAGAGATGCTTTTATTGGAAAATACTATCCACCTGCTAAAATTATCCAACTGAGAAGTAACATAATGAATTTTGAACAATTGGATAATGAACACGTTGCCCAAGCTTGGGAACGTATGAAATCTCTTATCAAGAACTGCCCTACTCATGGTTTGACTACTTGGATGGTTATCCAAACTTTTTATGCAGGCTTGAACTTTACCTCGCGGAACTTGTTAGATTCGGTCGCGGGAGGAACCTTTATGTCAACTACACTTGGTGCTGCCACGAAGCTTCTCGATGAGATGATGACCAATTATTCCCAATGGCACACCAAACGCGCTCCAACAGGTAGGAAGGTAAACTCTGTCGAGGAGATTTCCTCCTTAAATGAAAAAGTTGACTTAATCATGTCTCCACTTTCTAAGCAATCTTCTGTTGATCCTCGTGATGTTCCTTTAAATTCTTTGATTGCTCAAGAACAAGTAGATGTGAACTTTATCTCTAGAAACAATTTTAACAACAATGCTTATAGGAGTAATTTTGGTAACAATCCTAGACCGTTCCCCTCTAATTCTTATGGGAACAACAATGCTTATCCTAGCACCAAGAACTCCAATACTGAACTAGAGATTATGCTTAAAGATTTCATCACTACCCAAAAAGCCTTTAATAAGAGTGTAGAATAAAAACTACACAAACTAGATGATCTCTCTTTGAAGGTAGACCACTTAGCCAATGAGATAGAATTGCGAAAAATTAAAACTTCTCCTCTTGAGGAGAGGAAGGTCACTCCTATGAATTCTATTCAAGTGCAAATTAATGAAAACATTAGGATGATGGCTAAACTTAAAGAAAGATGGGCTAGAGAAAGGGAGGAAGAAGATAGAATTAAGAGCCTTCCTACCCACCACACTGTTGCTACTATCCAAGTTGTTGAGGATATCCAAACTCTTAGCACCCAATGTACTCCTGGTCCCGATGGACCTATTAATGGTGATGCTATGACTATAGAAACTACCAAACAAGTGAACCTTAAGGACACCACTACCACTTTACTTGATGCTAGTGATCTTGATTTTGATAATTTCACTCTTACGGAAGTTATTGATTTTCTTCACAAGATGTCTAGAGATCCCCGCACTAGCACGCTTAACCTTGCCTTCACAGAGCATATCACTAATGCTCTCATCAAAGCTAGGGAGGAGAAACTTAGAGTAGAAGCCTCCATACCTAGAAAGCTAGAAGATGGTTGGGATCCTATGATAAAAATTAAATTGAATGACTTCTCTTGCTATGCATTATGTGATGTTGGAGCTAGTACCTCTGTTATGCCCAAAAGAATATATGATATGCTTAAATTGAAACCTTTTGATTCTTGTTCTTTTGGTGTTCGTCTCGTTGATTCTTCCATAAAGAAACCTTTGGGGAGGATCGACGATGTTCTTATCATTGTCAATGACAACTATGTTCCCGTTGATTTCACTATTATGGATATTGAATGTGATCCTTCTTGTCCAATTATTTTGGGACATCCCTTTTTACGCACCGTTGGTGCTATCATTGACATGAAAGAGGGTAATATAAAATTTCAGTTTCCTCTCAAGAAAGGGATGGAACACTTCCCTCGAAAGAAGATCAAGTTACCTTTTGAGTCCGTTGTACGGGCTAGCTATTCTTTTACTCTTGATAAAACTTGATCTCTATGCATTATGCCTAGCTTAAAGGCATAAAAGAAAGCGCTTTTGGGAGGCAGCCCACATGAATAAAATTTTATTTTGCTTTTGTTGTGTCTTGATGTTGTTTACTATAGTAGCATCATCATTGTATCTTTGCTTTTCAATTTTGTGCCAAGTATAGCCTCTGATTGCTAGAAAGTTCAAAAGTTGTGAGGTGCTGTCCAGGAAACAGATTCTGTCCTTGGATAGAAAAATTCGTATAAAATCACCAGATCATCTTTTTGGTCTGAATTTTTTCTACAGAGTTCTCTATATAATTGTCTTTCGTGTGTCTGTTCTGAGTTTTTTTATTAGAGTTGCAGAAGTGCCCCGAACAAATCAATTACTACCTGCTGTTCTGTTTTTCACGGATTCTGTCCTGTTTTGCCTTTCCTTCATTTTGCAAACCAAGAGCTTGTTTTTTTTTTTGCAAAAACCTTTTGGCAATCTTGAGAAAAAGTAGACCTTCAAGAATATTTTTATTTCCAGCAAGGTACAATTATTTTATTATGGGTACTAACCTCGCTAATCAGATTATGATGAGTTATGTATGAAGGGAGTTTTCAAGTGTGCGAGGGAAGATGATAAAAAGATTCAGGAGTGTCAAGCGCTCAAGCTTGGGGATGCCCCCATGCACCCCCAAGAAATATTCAAGGAGACTCAAGCGTCTAAGCTTGGGGATGCCCCTGTGCATCCCCTTCTCCATCAACATTATCAGTTCGTCTTTCGTTCCACTATATTTTAATCACTTCATGTGTTATGTGCTATGCTTGGAGCGTCTTGCTTTTAGTTTCCTTTTTAGTTTTTCATAACGAGTCGGAACTCAGCTTTCTTTATGTGGGAGAGAAACACGCTCCACTTCTACCTAGAACATAACATAGAATTTTCATGACTATCTTTGTTGTGTGTGTTCTTTGTCTTTTAATAGCTACTATCATGCTCTGCTCTTAGTATTCATGCTTATCTTTTTAAAGAGCTTGTGTTTAGTTGGTTGCTTGAACTCTCTTTAATTATCATGCTTATCTCATTAAGAGAGTTTGCTTCCGTTGCAGTGGTTAATATGTCTATAATAAAGATGCTACGTGCATGATGACGCTTAGTAGTTCATGTTTTCTTATGGTTAGTCTCAAATAGTTGGGGGATTCCCAATGTGTTATTGGAGTACCAACATGATTTGTTTGCCAATGATGTGGTATGGTTTAGTAATATCTTCCCTCGGGAATTTTTTTTGATTGACTTGGCGTATGCTCACGCATATTTAAGACTGTAAAGAAAGTCTGTCAAGCTTTGATGATCTTTTATTTCTGAATAGCGATATAACTTCCATGCCTGATTCAATGTTGCTTTGTCGCTCTGCATGATTATGACCGTCATTGCTCTCTTAGTTGGTCGCTCCGAGTCTTTTGCTAACCTCCACCTGTACTAAGCGGACTGACTGCTTGTGCATCCACATCCTTTTAAACCAGTTATGCCATATGAGTCCACCATACCTACCTATATGTGGTATTTCACCGCCACTCCAAGTAAATTTACATGTGCTACCTTTAAAAACCTTCAGTTTTTACAATACATAGCTCATGGGAAAGTAGCTTAAAAACTATTGTGGTAAAGAATATGTCGCTTATGTATCTTAATTCTTATAAGTTGCTTGCTGAGTGGTATCCATGTTTCTGGGGATGCCATCAACTGTTACACTTTTGTTGAATATCATGTGAGTTGTATGCATGTTCGTCTTGTCTGAAGTAAGGGTGATTTGCCATGAGTTGAATGGTTTGAGTATGCATATTGTTAGAGAAGAACATTGGGCCGCCAACCAAAGCCATGTATCATGGTGGAAGTTTTAGCTTGGACATTAATCCTCAATCTCTTATGAGAATATGCTTAAGCATTAAAGAGGAGTCCATTATCTATTTTCTATGTTGTCCCGGTATGGATGTCCTCAAGTTGAGATCTATCAAAAACGAGAAATCTAATGTGATCTATCTCCTTGGACCTTTGTACAGGTGACATAGAGGTACCCCTTTGTGACACTTGGTTGAAACATATGTAATGCAATGACAATCCATGGAAATCCGAGCTAATTAGGACAAGGTGCGAGCACTATTGGTATTCGATGCATGAGGCTTGCAACTTATAGGATGTCTTATGCATAACACATATGAAGTACTACTACCGTTGACAAAATTGCTTCTATGTTTTCAAAATAAAAGCTCTAGCACATGAGTAATCCCTGCTTCCCTCTGCGAAGGGCCATTCTTTTACTTTTATGTTGAGTCTTCACCTTCTTTTAAAAGCACCAACTACTGAGAGCATGATTGTCATTCTGAGTGTAATGTGCATTGTCCCAAAGTAGCATTGTCTTTTGCATGATTGTGATATCGTTTATTTTGAAATCATTGTATCTAGTCATCACTTAAACCTTGGAGGTGCCCCTGCATTTATGTTTTGCTTCACTAAAGGGGGCAAGCTAGATATCACTTTATCATATTTGCACATCATGTTCATTACAAATCTATTTGATGTTACAATGTCATGTTGTAAAATTTTCAGTTCTTTGTGATTTTCTCATGAGGCAACTTAATTACTACAGATTCATTGTCTCAGTAAGCTTTTGTCATATGACTATGAAAAAGTCCTATATGGTTAATAGCATGTCACCACAGAAATTATTCTTGTTATCATTTACCTACTCGAGGACGAGCAGGAATTAAGCTTGGGGATGTTGATACGTCCAAAACGTATCTATAATTTCTGCTTGTTCCATGCCTCTTTTGAGTGATATTGCTATGATATTTATACACTTCCATACACTTTTGATCATATTTGGACTAACCTATTAACTCAGTGCACCCCAGTGCCAGTTTCTGTTTTCGGCTGTTTTTGTATTTCAGGTTTTCACATTACGAGAACTGCCAGGAAAAATGCAGAAAAAATATAAAAAAAATCAGCGTTCCAGAAACTACCGTGCGCCCGAAGGACAGCCGGGGGGGGGGGGCACCAGGGCTCCAGGCGCCCTGGCGGCGCCCCCCCCCCGGGCCGCGCCGGGGGGGCGCCTGGGCCCCCCGAGGCTCCTCCGATACCCCCTTTGGCATATATTTAAAGCGTCTCGAGAAACCCTCGAAAAAGGAACTCCTTTTCGCGATCTCATCTCTGTTCCGCCGCCGCCGCCGCTTCCAAGATCGGGAGCACCAGGAGAACTCTTCCCGGCACCCTGCCGGAGGGGAGGATCACTACCGGGAGCCTCTCCACCACCATGGACGCCTCCCGGATGAGTTGTGAGTAGTCTCCCTTGGACCATGAGTCCATGACCAGTAGCTATGTGATGTTCTCCTCCCTTTCTTGTGCTTCACTAATTAGTCCTCGTGAGCTACCCTACATGATCGAGGCACATATGTAATCCTTATGCTGTTGCTATGATGAGTTTGCTGGGATCCGATGGATTATGAGATTATGTTCAGATTGTGCTTGAGTAATATATTTGATCTACCTCTTTTATATTTATGTTCGTAAGTAATTCTTGCATGTTCTCCGTTGTTATTTATTGCTTTGGCCAAGTAATAGGTAGTGACTCCAAGAGGGAACGTTATGCTTGATTGTGGGTTCATGCCCCTCGATGACTAGTTTGAGTGACAAAAACATGAGTCTAGGGGATGTGCTGTTGCCACAAGGGGGAAAACAACGGTGCTTGTGCCCGCGGGTGCAAGGATTGTTTACTTTATGCAAAGTTCTTTTAATGCAGTTGTCTGTTGCTTTGAGTTTACACTATGGGTGGGGCTCACAACTTAATACCAGCGAGATGTTCTGGATAGATATCTCAAGGTGGATGATTAGTAGTAGATATTGATAGATTTCGGTCTACTTACTTTGGCGTACCGCCCATGCTTTGAACCTCAACCTTTCTTGCAATGTAGTCAACATTGGTTTGCGTTCGTGGTCCTGTCAATTGCCCAGCTGTAATTCGTTTACCTCACATAGCTGTTTTATCGTCTTTTGGGAGAGAGACATCACTAGTGAACATCATGAGACTCCGGTCCATATTACCATCATTGATCACATCCGCTATTTACTTTTCGCTATTAGTTACTATTGCAAACATTATGTATCACTACTATCATTTGCGTTTAATACTTTGTGAACTACAAGGCCGGAGGGATTGACAACCTCTCTGTACTCGTTGGGAGCAAAGTTATTTGTATCTGTGTGCAGGTCCACGTTGATTGCTAATATCTGGCGCCATTAGCAGTTGACACCTTCTTGTTGAACCTAGGAGTCTCTGGGGATTTGATCCTTGGTATCTTTGCCAAGGGAAAAACTTCCGCAACACTACATCTCACACCTTCCACTTGGGGTAACCAACGTGGGGCGAGAAGCCTAGCAGAGAGCCCCTTCAGTCAAGATGGTCGCCTGCTTCATCAGAAGATTCTGGAGATAATATTCGATGTTTTCCAAGGTTCTTCTGGCCTCCGCCTTTTGCAATTCCCTACCACTGTTATATCCATATGGATAACGACTTACACTTGTCATTCATACAATCAATTCTCTGTTTCTCTTGTTATTACTAGGTACCCCGAAACCTCTTTCTATATTCCGTACATCGATTGTTCCACTGCTTTGCAGTTCATTGCCACCTGAATACCCTTATGGATAATTCCTCCCATTTATCGAGTATCCACTCATCACCATTCATGTGTTTCACAAGTCTCAAAAATGTCATTCGACCTTCAGAAAATCCTGAGCAACCTATTGCTCTTGAAATTCTTTCTTCTTATGGTTGAGTACCGATGCTCACATCAGATCCCTGGTAGACCATGATGTCTACACACGCTTCTATTATTGTAGACTATGTTGGGCCTCCAAGCGCAGAGGTTTGTAGGACAGCAGCAATTTTCCTCAAGTGGATGACCTAAGGTTTATCGAACTCAGGGAAGTAGAGGTTGAAGATGGTCTCTCTCAAGCAACCCTGCAACTAAGATACAAGAAGTCTCTTGTGTCCCCAACACACCTAATACAACTAGGAGTTGTATAGGTGCACTAGTTCGGCGAAGAGATGGTAAAATATGGATGATAGGAGTGGCAAAGCAAAGTAATATAAATCTGTAATAAAAAGTGCAGCAAGGAAACAAGTGGTAAACGTGAGCACAAATGGTATTGCAATGGTGGAAACAAGGCCTAGGGATCATACTTTCACTAGTGGCAACTCCCAACAACATTAACATAATCGAATCACATGATATTTCCCATAAAACATGCAAAGGGGACACACTCGGAGGTCATTCCTTCGTGGTCAAGAGAGGACGAGAATTATGTAGGGCTACAAAAGCACACCTCAAAGTTCGTAGTTCTCAATCTAAGGATTTCCCAATGTCACCGCGGCCATCCAAAGAGAGTCCCACAATCACCACAACATATCTAAAGGATAGTCAAAGACAAGCACCAAGAGACTCTCAATCTTCAATCAACACACAAGAGAGGAAATCACTCATGAAAATAATTTTCTAATCCATGTCCAATAGACCGCTGTCACCTTGGTCTCGGGGATTATACTAGATAAAGACAAGTGAGTACATCAATCCAATATATAGAGGAAGGGGAAATATCATGGGATCACCCTATATTAACATAGCCTATGATCACAACAAAGATCACATCATGGGAGAGAGAATTGACCACATAGCTACTGGTAAGAACCTCAGCCCCGAGGGGGAACTACTCCCGCCTCATGGAGGGAGGAAGCAACGTCGATGGAGATGAATCCGGGGGCACTTCCCCGTCCCGGCAGGGTGCCGGCACAGGAATTCTGGTCCCTCGAAGCTTGATGGCGATGGCGACGGAGATCGGAATCGCGTCTGGAGAAAAGGGGTCCGGAATCAGGGTTTCCTCGACACGCTTTAAATATATGCCAAAGGGGGCCACCAGAGGGGGTCAGGGGTGCCCAGGCGCCCCCCCGGCGCGGCCCAGGGGGGGGGGGGGCGCGCCCACAGGCCGCCTGGAGCCCCTGTGGGTCCCCCCGGCTGTACTTTGGCCGCACGGTAGCTCCTGGAACGCTGATTTTTTATATATTTTTTCTGGATTTTTCCTGGCAGTTCTCGTAATGTGAAAACCTGGGATACAAAAACAGCCGAAAACAGAAACTGGCACCGGGGTGCACTGGATTAGTAGGTTAGTCCAAATATGATCAAAAGTGTATGGAAGTGTATGAATATCATAGCAATATCACCCTAGAGTGGCATGGAGCATGCAGAAATTATAGATACGTTTTGGACGTATCAACATCCCCAAGCTTAATTCCTGCTCGTCCTCGAGTAGGTAAATGATAACAAGAATAATTTCTATGGTGACATGCTATTAACCATATAGGACCTTCTCATAGTCATATGACACAAGCTTACTGAGACAATGATTCTATAGTAATTAAGTTGTCTCAAGAGAAAATCACAAATGACTGAAAGTTTTACAACATGAAACTGAAACTTCAAAAAGATTTGCAATGAACATGATGTGCAAATATGATAAAGTGATATCTAGCTTGCCCCCTTTAGTGATGCAAAACATAAATGCCGGGGCACCTTCAAGGTTTAAGTGATGACTAGATACAATCATTTCAGAATAAACGATATCACAATCATGCAAAAGACAATGCTACTTTGGGACAATGCACATTACACTCAGAATGACAATCATGCTCTCAGTAGTTGGTACTTCAACATAAAGGTAAAAGAAAGGTTAAGTGCTAGAGCTTTTTTATTTTAAAAAAACATGGAAGCAATTGTGTCAACGGTAGTAGTACTTCATATGTGTCATGCATAAAACATCCTATAAGTTGCAAGCCTCATGCATCGAATACCAATAGTGCTCGCTCCTTGTCCTAATTAGCTCGGATCCCCATGGGTTATCATTGCATTGCATATGTTTCAACCAAGTGTCACAAAGGGGTACCTCTATGCCACCTGTACAAAGGTCCAAGGAGATAGATCGCATTTGATTGTTCGTTTTTGATAGATCTCAACTTGAGGACATCCATACCGGGACAACATAGAAAATAGATGATGGACTCCTCTTTAATGCATAGGCATATTCTCATGAGAGATTGAGGATTAAGGTCCAAGCTAAAACTTCCACCATGATGCATGGCTTTGGTTGGCGGCCCAATGTTCTTCTCTAACAATATGCATAGTTATTCAACCCACGGTAAATCACCCTTACTTCAGACAAGACGAACATGCATAGCAACTCACATGATATTCAACAAAAGTGTGACAGTTGATGGCGTCCCCAGAAACATGGTTACCGCTCAGCAAGCAACTTATAAGAAATAAGATACATAAGCAACATATTCTTTACCACAATAGTTTTTAGGCTACTTTCCCATGAGCTATGTATTGCATGGTTAGTTTGCTTAGTACAGGTGGAGGTTAGCAAAAGACTGGGAGCGACCAACTAAGAGAGCAATGATGGTCATAATCATGCAGAGCGACAAAGCAATATTGAATCAGGCATGGTAGTTATATCGCTACTTAGAAACAAAAGATCATCAAGGCTTGACAGACTTTCTTTACAGTCTTGAATATGCGTGAGCATACGCCAAGTCAATCAAAATAAATTCTCGAAGGAAGATATTACTAAACCATACCATATCATAGGCAAACAAACCAAGTTGGTGCTCCAATAACACATTGGGAACCCCCCAGCTATTTGAGATTAACCATAAGAAAACCTGAACTACTAAGCACCATCATGAAAGTAGCATCTTTATCATAGACACATTAACCCATGCAACGGAAGCAAACTCTCTTAATAAGGTGAGCATGGTAATTAAAGAGAGTTCAAGCAACCAACTAAACAAAAGCTCTTTGAAAAGATAAGCATGAATACTAAGAGCAAAGCACGATAGTAGCTATTAAAAGACAAAGAACACACACAGCATAGATAGACATGAAAAATTCTATGTAATGTTCTAGGTAGAGGTGGAGCGTGTTTCTCTCCCACATAAAGGAATGCTGGGTTCCGACTCGTTATGAAAAACTAAAAGGAAAACTAAAAGCAAGACGCTCCAAGCATAGCACATAACACATGAAGTGATAAAAATATAGTGGAACGAAAGACGAACTGATAATGTTGATGGAGAAGGGGATGCACGGGGGGCATCCCCAAGCTTAGACGCTTGAGTCTCCTTGAATATTTCTTGGGGGTGCACGGGGGCATCCCCAAGCTTGAGCGCTTGACACTCCTGAATCTTTTTTATCATCTTCCCTCGCACACTTGAAAACTCCCTTCATACATAACTCATCATAATCTGATTAGCGAGGTTAGTACCCTTAATAAAATAATTATACCTTGCTGGAAATAAGGATAGTCTTGAAGTTCTACTGTTTCTCAAGATTGCCAAAAGTTTTTTGCAAAGAAAAATCAAGTTCTTAATTTGCAAAGTGGAGGTAAGGCAAAACAGGACAGAATCTGTGAAAAATAGAACAGCAGGCAGTAATTGATCTGTTCGGGATACTTCTGCAACTCTAATCAAAAAACTCAGAACTGATGCACGAAAGACAATTATTAGGGAACGCTGTCAAAAAAATTCATACCAAAAAGATGATCTGGTGATTTTATACGAATTTTTCTATCAAAGGACAGAAACTGTTTCCTGGACAGCACCTCACAACTTTTGAACTTTCTAGCAATCAGAGGCTATACTTGGCACAAATATGAAAAGTAAAGATACAATGATGATGCTACAAAAGTAAACAACATCAAGACACAACAAAAGCAAAAATTTATTCATGTGGGCTGCCTCCCAAAAGCGCTTTCTTTTATGCCTTTAAGCTAGGCATAGAACTTTAATGATGCTCGCGTAAGAATAAGAGCTGAAGAACAAAAGAGGGCATCAAGAAGCAAATGCCAAATACATTTAAGCCTAATATGCTTCCTATGCATAGGAATATTGCAATAGAATAATTCATTGAAGCACAAAGCAACTAGCATAGGAAGGCAAAACAAGCATAACTTCAAAATATTCACCATAAAGAGAGGAAACTTCTTATTATTAGGATATTTAGAACCAAGCCTCCCTCTCTCATTATAAATTTCAGTGGCATCATGGATGAACTCAACAATATAAGAATCACATAAAGCATTGTTACCATGATCCTCATGCAAAAAGGTACTCTCACTCCCCACATAAGCATAATTTTTCTCATTGGTAATAGTGGGAGTAGGACTATCATAAGCAACTTGAACACTATAGATTAGTTGTATATTAGGAGGGTGGTGTTCAACAAGGGAGTAATTCCCTTCATGATTATGACAAGTTTCATAAGGATAATTTCTCCTTATGTCATAGGTACCTTTATAATCACTATAGATTGGAGTTCTAACATCATCATGGTAGAAAAGAGCATTATCATTGCTAGCAACTATATTTGTAAACATGTTGTCTTTATTCTTACTAGCAAGAGAATTATCAATTATCACATCACTAGTGGGGATAGGATTTGCAATCCTATCATCCCCAAGCTTAGAGCTTCCCATATCTTCACTTTCAGAGTTGGTACCAAAAAGATTTTCAAGATCATAAGCAGCATTATCATCATTTTCCCAATCACAATAAGTAACATGCATGTCATAATCAAAATCATCTTCAATAGTACCTACGGACATATCATCAAGATGATAATTAAGGCAATAAACTTCACCTTCTTCTTTAAACTTATAACCGTTAGGATAAAAGTTGTTAGGAGGAATATGCTCAGGCTAGGTTGATACCCATTCTTCTTCCTTCTTGCTCCTCCTCCTCCTCCTCTTCTTTTTCTTCTTCTTCACCTTAGGAGGGGGTGGTTGGAGATGAAGCTTCTCCACATATCCTGGTTTATCATTAGAAACAATAGGGGAAACTTGGGAGAAACTCTCCTTTTTATTAGCAGAAATATAAGAGACATTTTTATACTTTGGCAAAGTTCCCTCCTTTCTAATCTTACTTATGTAATCATTTTCATGGCAATTAACAACACAATAGAGATGGCAATTTTGCAAAGTGTTTTTTATTCCTATGGCATTATCATCCAGCCAAGAAGTCTTTTCTGATAACTCTTCACACATCAAAAATAACATAAGCTCATCATAAAGATCAGAGGTGATCATGTCATCACACAACCGGTTAACAGTTATGTTTTGAAAGTCCATGCATTGAAAATTAAAGTGACCCTCTATATGGCAAAGTTCACAAGTAAAAGGATAAAGGTCACACAATTCTCTAGCAATTTCATTTAAATCTCTGACCCAAGTGATTGTTCTTTCATGCTTATGTTGCTTACAATACTTCTCTTCTTCAATCATAGGCCTTTCACAAGGTCTATCCACTCCACAAAAATTAACATGCTTATATAAAACTTCATTTTTAGGAATTGGATCATGCATGTTGCAGTCATCATGAACAATTTCATTTTCTTTGCAAGTCTCTTTAAAAGGTTTATGGTGCTTGATCCAATCCTCCTTAGGCATATTAAGATGTGAAGCAAAAGATTTGAGGAAATCAACAAGGAGTTGAGAATCAAGCCCAAACTTAGCACTAAACTTATTAAAACTTGTAGTTTCAACAAAAGACTTAATGCAATCATACTCATAAATTATACCTGACTCTTTACCTTTGTCGATCTCCCAATCTTCAGTGTTGCGTTGAATTCTTTCAAGGAGTTCCCATTTAGCATCAATCTTTTTGTTTGTGAAAGAACCCATAGAGGAAGCATCGAGCAAATCTTTATCCTGTCGAGAGAGCCTTGCATAGAAGTTAGTAATAATAATATCTTTGGGGAGCCCATGGTTAGGACATTTTAGCATTAACGTTTTTAGTCTCCCCCAAGCTTGAGCTATGCTCTCTCCGTCATGAGGGTAGAAATTATAAACATAATTCCTATTCTTATGGACTTCATGAAGATGATAAAACTTCGAGTAAAAGAGAGACTGGATCTCTTCCCACTCCAACAGGTGAGAGTCATTTAGTAGCCTATACCATTCCAATACTTTTCCTTTCAGTGACAAGGCAAATAATTTCCTCATGACAAACTCCCTCGATACACCTGCAAGCTTAAATAATGAACATAGTTGTGACAGATATAGCAAGTGTTCATCGGGATGTCTGTCTCCTGCATAACGATTAGCCAAAACATGATCGATAATACCAGCCGGTATTTTATTGGGCACAATTTCAGTAGGAGGAGGAGCAACCACCACAGGTGTGGGGCGTCCTCCCGCAAGCAACGATCCAATAGCAAGGTTTTCCATAAACATAACTAGTGAAATAAAAACAAGAAACAAAAAGATTTAATTGCAAGATCTAAAGATATACCTTCAAGCGCTCACCTCCCCGGCAACGGCGCCAGAAATAGCTTGATGTCTACACACGCTTCTATTATTGTAGACTATGTTGGGCCTCCAAGCGCAGAGGTTTGTAGGACAGCAGCAATTTCCCTCAAGTGGATGACCTAAGGTTTATCGAACTCAGGGAAGTAGAGGTTGAAGATGGTCTCTCTCAAGCAACCCTGCAACCAAGATACAAGAAGTCTCTTGTGTCCCCAACACACCTAATACAACTAGGAGTTGTATAGGTGCACTAGTTCGGCGAAGAGATGGTAAAATATGGATGATAGGAGTGGCAAAGCAAAGTAATATAAATCTATAATAAAAAGTGCAGCAAGCAAACAAGTGGTAAACGTGAGCACAAATGGTATTGCAATGGTGGAAACAAGGCCTAGGGATCATACTTTCACTAGTGGCAACTCCCAACAACATTAACATAATCAAATCACATGATATTTCCCATAAAACATGCAAAGGGGACACGCTCGGAGGTCATTCCTTCGTGGTCAAGAGAGGACGAGAATTATGTAGGGCTACAAAAGCACACCTCAAAGTTCGTAGTTCTCAATCTAAGGATTTCCCAATGTCACCGCGGCCATCCAAAGAGAGTCCCACAATCACCACAACATATCTAAAGGATAGTCAAAGACAAGCACCAAGAGACTCTCAATCTTCAATCAACACACAAGAGAGGAAATCACTCATGAAAATACTTTTCTAATCCATGTCCAATAGACCGCTGTCACCTTGGTCTCGGGGATTATACTAGATAAAGACAAGTGAGTACATCAATCCAATACATAGAGGAAGGGGAAATATCATGGGATCACCCTATATTAACATAGCCTATGATCACAACGAAGATCACATCATGGGAGAGAGAATTGACCACATAGCTACTGGTAAGAACCTCAGCCCCGAGGGGGAACTACTCCCGCCTCATGGAGGGAGGAAGCAACGTCGATGGAGATGAATCCGGGGGCACTTCCCCGTCCCGGCAGGGTGCCGGCGCAGGAATTCTGGTCCCCCGAAGCTTGATGGCGATGGCGGCGGAGATCGGAATCGCGTCTGGAGAATCGGGGTCCGGAATCAGGGTTTCCTCGACACGCTTTAAATATATGCCAAAGGGGGCCACCAGAGGGGGTCAGGGGTGCCCAGGCGCCCCCTCCGACGCGGCCCAGGGGGGGCCGCGCCCACAGGCCGCCTGGAGCCCCTGTGGGTCCCCCCCCCGGCTGTACTTTGGCCGCACGGTAGCTCCTGGAACGCTGATTTTTTATATATTTTTTCTGGATTTTTCCTGGCAGTTCTCGTAATGTGAAAACCTGGAATACAAAAACAGCCGAAAACAGAAACTGGCACCGGGGTGCACTGGATTAGTAGGTTAGTCCAAATATGATCAAAAGTGTATGGAAGTGTATGAATATCATAGCAATATCACCCTAGAGTGGCATGGAGCAAGCAGAAATTATAGATACGTTTTGGATGTATCAGACCACCAGATCCTTTGTTGGATTATTATCCGACATTACCCCTCATATTTAATCTCCTTGTGAGTTCTTCCCGGATACATAACGCCTTGTTAAATGGTATCCCCTCTCTTTAAGTTTGTGGTATATGTTCTTGTGAGTTCTTCCCGGATACATAACCCCTCACATTTAATCTCCTTGTGAGTTCTTCCGATGGACGAGAACCTTACCTATTTGTCTGCCTCGTTCAATGAGCAGGAAAATGGTTCTCTTCGTCCCTCGCCCTTGGTACCGAAGTTGTTGCCAACATAACTGCCAGTCTATGCTCTGGCATGAATTGATATCATCGCCCTTCCTACCTTTAACCCACATGGTGGGCCCATAACCCACAGTTCCTCAGGATCAAAACCTGACTCTCATGAACACCCGCGTTTCCAAGGTTATTCCTCACGCTTTGGCTTCGTGTGCAATTCGCGAGCCACCTTCCTAATGATCTATTCTGGTATCAGGTGCTATACTTATTTTCGTTGCTCTGAACCCATTTCAACCTCTGTTTCAGTCAACGAATGATTGCTTACCCGATTGAAGCTTCTAATTGCACCTCATTACTTTGCTCTCGATGTCTTTCTTGAATTTTCAACTCAAGAGATTTCCTCTATGCCACGTTCACTGAGATAGTCCCCAGGAACCTATCTTGTGTTGAGCTCCGTCCTTCCCGAGTCCTTCTCCCCTTAATCTACCTCCTAAATCTCGGGACGTGATTTCTTGTAGTGGAGGAGATTTGTAACGCCCGGGTAATCAAGCTACAGTAACCCTCTGGCAATGATGCCACGCCACCACGATTACTGTTACTAAACTCGCTTCGGTTCGAAACCGGTTCAAATTCAAAATTTAAAACAAAGTCAAAATTAAAAGTTTTCAAATGTCAAAACTAAAATGTTCATCATATGGCAAATATTCTTTTGTTAATATTGGTGGTGCACCAACATTTTTGAAAATGACCAAATGCCCTAATCCATTTAAAACAGTGGCTAAAACAATTAAATAAATGCTTTTTATTTTGTAAAAACTCTAAAGTAATTTATTTTAGTGACAAATTAATTGTGGCAGTGGTCTAGCTTTTAATACTAATTTAGGGCTAGTGTTATATTTTATAAAGCCTAAAAGTAAATAAAACTCTTAGAGAAAGCATCAGCTAAATAATAAGAAAGGGCAAAGCAAGAGGAAAGAGAAACCAGACCCCCCCCCCCTTAGTGGGATAAACGGCCCAGCTGGCCGTCGGCCCACCCTAGCGAGGCCCGGCCCACCAGGTGCCATCGTCTCCCTCCTCTCTCCTCCACCTGTCGAGACCGACCGAGCCGGTTCGTCGTCGCCACCGCACCCACTCGCCGTCCCGCGTCGCTACAGCCGCCGCGGAAACGATAAGAACGCCAGCGCCGACGCCCTAGACAGCCCCTAGATATTTTTTCCCCTCCCTCTCAGGCTGTTGCCTCCTCGTCCGCCCTGGCCGCCTCGGCCATCGCCGTCCGCTGCTCGCCCGCGTAGCCACCGGCCTCGTCTCGCCTTGACGGCCTGTCCAGCAGCTCCGCCGTCGTCGACTGCCTCGTCCCCTTCCACGAGCGCAAGCCGGGGAGCACCGCAGGCCGCAGATCGAGCCGCCCCCTTTCGCCTCAGTCGCCGGTGATCTTCCTCCTCTCCGACGCGCCTGCTGCTCCTAAGCTTCCGAGGGCCACCGTGCGTGCCACTAGGTGAGCTCCTTCGTCTCATGCTCCCCTCTGCTAGCCTCTTCACGTCCCGTAGCTAGCTACCATCGTGTCCATGCTCAGCTCGCCGTCGACTAGCTTGTGGCTGTCGCTGTGGTCGATGTCACCGCCGCCTGAGACCACAGTCGTGCTCCTAGTGCTCCCAGGAGCCCCACGAGCGTGTGCATGAGCCTCCCCATGCCTTCTAGCCCAGTCCCCGTCGAAGCTGAGCTCCGTCGGCCGCCTTGGCCACCGCTTACGCGCCGTGCGCGCTCCCGAGCCCGCGCGCGAGCCACTGGCGCACTCCAGAGCGCGCGTAGCACCGCACCGAGCCCCTAGCTCGCCCTCCACCCCGCTCCTCTTGCCTCTTGCGCTGCGACTGCCGCTGGCCACCGCTCACAGCCGTGCCTGCACCCTCCGGCGCCGCCCGCCTACGACGCCCCGCTTCCTCCTGGCCTGCGCCCCGCCGCACCCAACAGCCTCGCCCCGTGCCCCATGCCGCGTGCCTCCCGCCGTCGTCGTCTGCAGCTGCTGCTGCCCCGCCACGGCCTCCCCTGCTCGACTGCCTGCGCGCCGAAGCCGCCCCCTCCTCCGGTGCCAGAGCCGCCCCCTCCTCCGGCGCCGTCCTCCGCCGGCGCCAGGCCCGCCACCGCCTAGGGCCGCAGCTCGCCACGGTTGGCGCTGCCGGCGCCCCGCCATGGCCGTGGCCGTGGCTTGGGTCCACCCCGACGGGCACCCACGCCCGAACTGTTCTGCCCGCCCCGCTAAGGCCCCACTGGGCCACTGACCACTGGGACCAGCCCCCCCCTTTTTAAAAAAAAGATTTAAACAAAAGATAATAATAAAAATATTAATAAATTAATTAACTTAATTAATCATGTTAATTAAACTAATTAATCATGTTAATTAACTTTATTATCTGTTTAATTAAGTAGGGTCAATGACAGGTGGACCCCAATCAAACTTTTTGACCGATCAACAGTTGACTGTTGACTGCTGACTCAGTAGTCAACAGGGCCCACTGCCAGCCTCTGTACTGCTCTACTGTGTACACTTTGTGTGTGCACATAGCATTTTAGTCTCATTTTCGAATTAAAAATAAATTACAGAATATTAATAAATCTTTGAAAAATCATATAAAATAATCCGTAACTCGGATGAAAAAGTTTTATATATGAAAGTCGCTCAGAACGACGAGACGAATCCGAAAACGCGGTCCGTTCATCCGCCACACATCCCTAACATAGAGAACATGCAACTTTCCCCCTCCGTTTCATCTGTTCGAAAAAGCCAGACTCCGGGAATACTTTCCCGGATGTTATCCCTCTCCGCCAGTATCGTGTAGCACCGCGTTAGAGCACCCTAGCACTGCGTGTTGACTTGTCGTGCTTCTTTGTTGCATCTGTATGCTTTGTATTTATTGTTTCTTCCCCCTCTTCTCTCCGGTAGACCCCGAGACCGAAGATGCCCCGGTGATCGACTACGGTGTTGACGACCCCTCCTTCTTGCCAGAGCAACCAGGCAAGCCAAGCCCCCTTGATCATTCCGATATCGCCCACTCTCTTCTATCTTATGCTTGCATTAGAACTGCTACTGCTTTTGTATGATCCTATTCTGATGCATAGCTTGTTGTTGATACCTGCTTTCATACCTTACATGTTTATACTAAACTGCTTAGTATAGGCTGGTTAGATATCCACCAGTGACCCCCCCCCCC
>LR738715.1:74675902-74996021 GCA_902687465.1 Secale cereale | reverse complement strand
GTCCTAATTTGTGTTGCCGGATTGCTTGACTGAGACTAGAGGTGTTATTTATACAAATTAATATGTTGGTTCTCAACTGAGGGAAAGGTTACTGCACTACAAACCCTTACAATTGGAGCCCAACAACTTAGATTTTAATACATAGGTGGAAGCTAGTAATCGTGTTCAACACTTGCTACATACGATTTGGCATATACTTATGAAATGGTTCTTAAAGGCTCCTACAAGGACCATAATGTGTAGTTTTTTACTCTTAAAGACTCATATAGGGACAATCACCTGTAGTTGTTATTTTCTTTTAATGTGTTTATGCAAGGCAATGCATTAATTGTTTTCCAGATAAACTAACCATTTGACCAAACTATCCAATCGACCACCTCGATAATCTTTTCGTATTGAGAAGGTAGGGATTGAAGGTTGGTCTATCTCCATGTGAATGATAAGTGGAATGATTTACTTCTCTCATAATCATTTGCATGCTTGCATTCATATGTGTTCAACGAAGACATTTCTGTTGTATCCTTTTTTCGCCAACCATGATACAAAATAATTATTACATCTGCCATTATCTGTTGTAGCCCATGGTGAGCTGCATATCATTGAACAGTGCCCTAGTCATCTAGATTACATGCTTGACAAGGACCTGTGGGTTATGATTGGAGGCAGAAGTAGTCCTCTAGGGAAGTTCTTCAATTTTTGTTTCAGGTAAATCTCGTTACAGAAATATAGCATGCCAGTAAAGCTTAAAGTTTTTCCATGGTTGTTGCTCTTGATAGACTATACAAAAAACACATGTTGAAAAGGCGATGCCCTAATGTTGGCGCAAACTTCTCATGCGTTAGTTGCTCATCTGCTACTTGGGAAACCATCGAGAATTTCATCTTTTAACACCCCCCTCAACATTTGGTGTTCATCAATGCTTAATATTAAGTGGTTTCCAAATTCTACTCGGATTGCTCTCATTATTCCGTCTTCTCCGAATTCTACGCGGATTGCTCTCATTATTCCGTGATCTCCGAATTCAACGCGGATTGCTCTCAATGAACAAACTTCGCGCCGTCGAAATTGTGATATAGTAACCATTAATTCGTTACTCGTGGTCGTAGGTCACCCGCCAAATTTTTTGAGATCACAAAGATGGTCGACGTAAGTAATCGTGCTTGTAACAACACAACGTAAAATAAAATAAAATAACACATAACATTGCTAACGACACGGGGTTACAATTCACAATCACCTCTGATAGGAACATACGAGTACAGACATCGTGTTGTCAAAACCGTACAAGAAGTAGCCCGTTAATTTGTGATTGCTTGGTCATTCTACGTGTGCATATTAATGTATGATTGCTAGGCCATTTTACGTGTTGCGAGTCCGCCATATTGTGTGTGTGGTTCATTTATTAGGGCCTCTTTGCTTTTCAAAATCCCCATGGTTTGCAACCATTGTATCAATCAACAACCAACATGCCGCTTGGAATAAGTGGTTAGCTATCTCAAAAAAATCAACAACTAAAAAAAACATAAAAAAGTTAAAATAAAAAAACAACCAACATAAAAGCTTTTCTGCCCGGCACTGTCTTACCCACACTGCCATGCTAAATACTAGTACGAGGTACTCTCCCTCTGTAAAAAATATAAGATCGTTCGGATCACTTTCTTTACGGAGTATATTGCTCTGGGTGTATGCTGAGCATAAAGCCTTTTTTGCCCAGAGAAAACCCCCGAATCCTTGCATCCGAAAATTTGGTTTGGTGCCCCTACTACCGAGTGCTACACACAGCAGTTAGTTAAGCAGCACCAACACCACCACGTGCTCCGCTCCACACCCGTACTAGTCCTCCCCTGTTCGCAGCAGTCAAGTAAAGATTCAGCCCTGCAACCACAATCCTAGCCTGCCCAGCCTAGCAATACTAGGATGTTCCTCCGGCCGGCCGTTATCTTTCTTCCACACACGGAGCCATGAATGATGAATCGAGCCCCAAGTCAGCCAGGAGGACGACCAGAGCGAGCGAGGCCATGAATCAATCAAACGCCAGGAAAAACAGACAAAACATTGCAATGCCAAGGGGGGACACGGCCGACGCCCCCGACACGCGGCTACCAGTACGAGTAGTCGCCACTTCGCATATCTCCTTCCCCACATGGATGTGTGGTGGTGTACGGACCTGCAACTTTGGATACGAAAGTAGAGCTGTCGAAATCATGCTACCACGCTGAAGGCAGACAGACAGACGGCGGGACATACACACATCAACTGATGAACATGACAAAGCGAGTTTTCCATTTCAAGACACGCAGATATGCAATGGTTTATCATCAGGGTATCGACCACCATGAGCAGCAGCAGCCTGATAAGTTTCTCGCTTTCGCTAGCTTGATTGACTCAACGAACTGTCTGGACTAAGACGACTGACGACCGGAGGAGACTCACTGACTGAACGACTGACTGAACGACTGACTGACTGACCCATGGGTAGCAAGAGCAGCTAGATTGATTGCTGGCTGCTCTTAAACCCCTAATCCTAAAGGGCAGTCTCTATGACATGACAAAATGGAAATTCGACACGAAAAATCACGGATGAAGGAGCCGACGACGACGCTAATCACGGATAGGATCTCTAATTTAATCTACCAGCTCCATGGCTTGGCTGTCGATGATGCTCGCCCCTACGGCAGCGGCGCCTGGGCCGGGGCAGGGGCTGGGGCTGGGGCCGGGGCCGCGGCAGGGGCGCTGTCGTCCTTCTTGGCGGCGAGGCGCGCCGCCGCGCGCTCGGCGCGGCGGGCCTTGGCGTTGGCGCGGGCGGCGGGGGAGGCGCCCTCGCCCTCGCCCTCGCTCTCGCTCCGGAGCCGAATCTGCATGACGCGGCGGTGGGAGTTGGAGTGCAGCAGCGGGGAGAAGGTGGGGCTGCTGGCCGGCCGGTACTCCGGGAGCAGCCGGCCCGTCTTGTACCGCACGCCGCACGCGTTGCACAGCGTGCGGGGCCCCAGCGGCCCCTGCCGCCACTGCGGGGTCACCTCCGACGCGCAGTGCGTGCACCGCAGCGCCGCCGGGAGCGGCGGCAGCAGCGTGGGCGGCTGCAACAGGTTCCACGGCGCCGTCACCCGGCGCCGAAGCCCCTTCGTCCTCGGCCCCACCGCCGGCCGCCCCGAGGGGGCCGCCGGCGCCGGCTCCGGCACCTCCTCCACCTCCTCCACCGCCATGGTCTCCACCGACGGGAACGCGTCCTTGTTCGACAGCCACTCCAGCTCCTCCAGCTCCTCCTCCCCCGCCGCCGCCGCCGCCGCGGCCCCCTGTTCCCCTTCCCCCGCCGCCGCCGCCACCTCCAACCCCTACAAAAAAAACACGAAACTTTGTTTAGCCCCTCTATCTATCTAACCAAACCCTCAGCCAGAGTCAGGAGGGGGGAGGGGAGAAGCAGTCACCGTCTGGTCAAAGAAGCTGTTGAAGCTCGGCAGTTCCTGGGCCAGCGCCGCCGCCGCCGCGTGCTTGTCAACATCGCCGCCGCCCACCATGGTCGCCGCCGCCGCCAGGAGAACGCACGCGCGCACAGGGATGGAAAGAAATGGAAAACAAAAGCGGCTCGATTGCTCCGGCGCTCCCACTGTTCGATCGATCCGGTGGCCTTTTTATCGCCAGTGCCTCCACCCCTGGGCTGGAGGATTTTTGTTGCTATCTTTGCTCAAGCGGGAGCGGAGTGATTAATTTTTGTCCCGTTTCTTGGTGATGATGCGAGGGAAAACCATCGGTGTTAACGAGGGTAAATTACCCATGGCGTTCACGTGGCCGCGCCTTCCCTCGCTAATGCGTTCGGTTCGGGGCGTCACCGCGTCCAGTGGGCAGTGGCTGTACACGGTTTGGATCCATTAGCTGGTCACTAAATACGGAGGATTTATTACTAGCCAAAAAATGTGATATACGCTGGGATTTTTGCTATTTATTCGCAATATACGGTGCAGGGTATTTGGAGGGGAGAACGGGCAGAAACGGAAGGTCAGCAAATTTCAATTTCCGCCGCGTGGGAATACAGCGAATTTGCCAGCCCACGCTTTGCAAATTCATTAAAAGAGTACATTGCGTGACTACTGCTGCGAGGGTACAGGTGTTCTAGAAGGATCCAGGGGTAATTAACCTTGGAGATTTGGAGCATAATTGGTTTGGTGCCAAAAATTGGCATGCCAAAAATTGGCATGCCAAAAATTGGCTACTATTCCCTCCGTTCTTAAATATTTGTCTTTCTAGACATTTCAAGTGGACACAACATACGGATGTATGTAGACATATTTTAGAGTGTTGATTAACTTATTTTGCTTCGTATGTAGTCACTTGTTGAAATCTCTAGAAAGACAAATATTTAGAAACGAAGGGAGTACTTGGTTGGTTATCGAGTTGTCTTGCCTATCACACACGAAGTCGTCAATAGTTGGCAAGTCTTAGTATTGCCAATAATTGGCAATGCCAACATTTGGCTAGCCAAATTTTGGCAGCAAATCAATCTAGCTCTTGAAATCCAAGTTTGGTAGGTTTTGTTAGGGGTGGGGTTTGTACTTGTTAGGATGGATGGAAATTGTGTGTGGAGATTGATGGTTCATGTCCATGCAATGTGAGTTTTGTTATTAGGTTTAACGGGAGCAGTATGGCTTGTCGATGTGAGTTTTCCGTGGATGAAATATAACAGGTGTTTTTTAATGATAATACATGAAAACATAAAGGCATTGCCTTAAGTGGTTAGAAAATGGAAGTGCAACACAATGGGTTTCTTTGATGATGGAATGTGTATCATCTATAAAGTGCCTTGTTCGGTTTAATGGTCATGAAACGGGTAGTTTTGTATCCTCAAAAAGCCTTCGCCAAGGAGACCCACTCACGACACGTGTGTATCACCTTGTTATCTTACATGTTACACGCACGACTGTAATTTGTCGTACATGGAGTGCGGTTAATTACATTTATAATGGATTATTCTTGTCAAAAAGAATGTCGCACATAATATATGTTATAACGATATGTGTACTGATGTTGTTTGTCGTTTTCAGATACTTCAGCTCAATAGAAAACACAACAATACCATGTTATACATAGGTAAAAATATATGAAACAAAGCGACACATGCCATTTAATGTTTTCCTCTCAAACAAAAACGACATTACCATGGGATATCAGATAACGGTAACTTCTATGCCTTTTGTCAACTAACTCAAGATATTTGTGAATCTACTATAGTGTTTTGCTTGAATATTGTGGAAACTAATGGGTGTTCTAGAAAATTGTGGAGCAAGTAACCTCGAAGACAACAAATTCAAGTTTCGATAGATTGTGTTGTGCTTACGGCTTTGACATCTTAGGATGTACCAAGATTGTGTGTGGCGATCGATGATTCATGTCCACGCGACAAGGAGAGTTTGGCCTCAGAGATTGCCAATCCAGGTTTTATAAGTTTTGATATGGGTGGCTTGATAGGCTTTGCTATGGGTATAACTCTCTTTTTTGCCGAAAATGCATAAAGCCATATATTATCTTAAACCAGCCCTTACAAGAACATCCTTATAAAAAAGAAATAAAAAATATGTCCTTTAATAGTTCAACACCATCTTCCTTCTGCATCCTTCAACAACGCGCCGTGAGCAAAGCTCGATGCCACCTCTGGGTCTCCGGTGTAGCAAAGCTCGTGTATGAGAAATATTGAAAAAAACAGGTACTTGTATAAGCAGCGGCTGAAGTTGTCGATGTAGACCGGAAGTTGTCGGCGACCAGGATCTCGAGGGATCCCCGTCCTAGAGAAGCTAGTGCCGATAAGGGCCAAGAGATAATCATAACTCCGGCCAGCCGGAGATGGGGGACACCAAACACGCAAGTTCCCCGACGAAGCCATATCTGGCTAAGCTTCATCAGGCGGAGGAGAAACTTGGGGAAATCAATACGTTGTGACATCATCCGTTCCTTTGAACATCGCCACCGTAGACAAAACTTTAACACACCATGCCTAATACCCGATGATCGACTCCAAACTCAAGCTCGTCGACGCTCCTCTAAGAAAGAACACCAATTTGGGGCGGACTAAAGGACCTTTATTCTTGTCGTTCTCGATCCCCCGACACTGGAGGCGAAGAACTCAAGGACCCTACAATAACCGGTCATCCAATCTGAGGTTCCCCCACCCTCCGGCCGCCGCAATGGCCAACAGAGGGCAGTCGACACCGACATCGGCGTACGAGGGTTGTGTAGATTGCTTCTTGATCGCGCCTCGCAAGAGCCCTACCAGCGGGCTTGCTCCAGCCACTGCCTATACAATTGTGTGTGGAGATCAACAATTCATTTCCCCAATGATAAGAATTTTTTTATTCGGTCTAATGAGAGGCGTATTACTTGTCGATGCAAGTGTTCCGTGGAAGAAAACCATCTGATGTTTGCTATGATGTTTGTGCTAAAGGGAACATGCATGCAAACATGAATGCACAACTTTAATTGCTTAGAACACGGAAGTGTGTTTGAGTGCATATCACCTCGTTATCTTACATGTTACATCCAAAGTGGTAATTTGTCGTACGCGGAGTATGGTTAATTACAGTGATAATTGATTGTTCTTTTCGGAGGTAATGCAACAAGTTGCTATTGCTTCTATGTTCAATCATAACTGGTTGCACACAATGTCCACTAAGATGATATGAGCATGGATGTTTCTTGTCATTTTCTCATACTTCGGCTCAGTAGGAAAATTATGTTTTGTAAAGGAGACAATCTAAAGCGACACACGCCATTCAATTTTTTCCTCGGACAAAATGAGGACAACATTCAGTATTAAGAATAATTTGTTTGATAATGGTACTTGACATACATGGAGTATAATAAATTATACAATTATAACATAGTAGTATTGATTGTAGGAAAGCATGTCCCAACTTACTATTGCTCGTACGTCAGTGGATTGCACGTGATGTCCGTTACATTGATATGATTAATGATGGTGCTTGTCGTTTTCAGATACTTCAGTTGGGTAGAAAATACCTTTTTTGCAAAATAAAGGCGAAACCATCTCATGGAAAGACGACAATCTGCAAAACAAAACAACACACGTCATTTACTGGTTTCCTCCCGGACAATTAGTAGATATGACGTTAGCGTTGGATATTCGATACTAGTAATTCGTTCCATAACTGTAATTTGGCATACATGGGGTATAATAAATTATGCAATTATGACTGAGTTATCTTGCCGGAATGAATGTCACAACTTGCTATTGCTCATAGGTTTAATCCCAACTGATTACACATCATGTCCATTGCAATGATATGGGTAATGGTGTTGCTTATCATTTTTTGACACTTGAATCGACTAGATTGTTCTAATAGATTATGAGGTTAATTGACTGAGGCATTTAGAGATATTAAAATTGTGAATGTTGTACCCCTCCCAGACCATGAACGTATCAAACCATTGGATCACGTGCAGTGATCTTTTTTGTCCATCGGATGCACTTAACTAGCACTCAGTGGATTAGATGCCATGTGGGTTGCTACTTCCGTGACAAAATTGCTCGTTTATGGTTAATCGAGCCTCTTCTTGTGGAGGAAGCCCATCTAGGCTCATCCCTCCAACCTCTACTTTTCCTAGCAATGTCGACTCCTTGATCACAATGAATATTGTACATGAAAGACTGGTTGCTTCGGAGGTAGTTGTGTGCAGGCGATATGAAGAGATCGCGACATTGTGCTTGTGCATGGAGACATTCAAGGGGCACCTGATAACCTACAGGGCATCTCTACTAGTGTAGATTCACCGGTGTTCAAGCGAGGAGTAATGTTGCTGTTACTACAAGCCATTAACACCAATGGAGGTGCTCCACTCACCGGCCTACTCCTTGCCTCCTCTATTTAGCACGCCCAAGGCACACCTCCCACCTCTTCCGACCTAAAGCAGTGTCACCCACCACAACTCCCAGCTCTCCCGGCGCCATCAACATTATAATGATCAAACCAGTCAACTAGTGTTGGAGATATGGCCTAGAGCCAATCATGTATGATGATATTTTCTATGTGTTTATGAATAAAGATGGTCCTTAGACATTATCAATGATGTGTATCAGCAAATATGTCACTTTTTGTGGGACTATGCATTGTATGATGACTGTCCTAAAAGTTCCGGAAAAGGCCGTGTGTATGCATAGTCGACTAGACTAGCATATGACATAGTGGATGGCTCGATATCACTATCCATGCATTGCATGCTAGCTGGATAATATGGACTCAGAAGGATCTGGTCGAATTCGACATAGTCTGATCCAAGTCCAGGTAAGGTCCGAGTCGGACAGACCCGACTTTGAGATGTAGCGATAGGTCATCCGCGAGTCTCTAGTACAACATACATTCTATGTCCTAAGACCTAAGCTAGCGCATGTACTAGTGATGGTGACAAACATCGTTTGGGCCGACCAAAGCTACTCCGTAACTGGGTAGTTATAAAGGTAGGTTTCGGGCTTGTCCAGACCCATCTTGTGAGACATGGTCGAGCAAGATGGGATTTGCCCCTCCAATCAGGAGAGATATACTCTAGGCTCTTCGTGTGATCCAACCAAGATAAGCATGGCCATGCGACATGGATTATGAGATAATCTAGTTTGTGGTCGACATCACTAGAACAAGAAATAGGTCGGGCTAGCATAAGGATGATAGACTCTCCTTGAGCTCGACAACATATATCGTGTGACAAAGGGAAGAGGAGTGTCACGCGTTGTACAAGTTCAACAACCGGCTTCCTTGTCTACTTGGTGGTCGGCATGCCTTGCTAGAGGCTGCTATCAACCGAGCAGGTCGGAGGTGATCGGACATGCGACCAAGACGACTTGAACCTAAGGGGTTGCGCGCTTAAGGGAAGGAACCTGTGAGGCCGGATCAACCTCCACGAGTCATATGTGATCCTACTCGGACTCAGATCCAGTCCGAACAAAATTTAGGCTTTAGGATCCGTGCGGGGCCTAAGAATTGAGCCCGCGATAGATGCCTATATATAGTGGAGGTGTGGCGCATGTATTGAGTTGATCGCTTTAGCGACGTCAGTAGGGCTTTGCATGTGTTGCAACTAGCCACCTCGACTCCCCACCAGTTGTGTGATCGGACCTAGTTGTCCATCATACGGCGCTCCTCCTGCACGCACGTATACCGTTAGAGGCGTTGAACTTGTGCCGCTCTGGCGAACCTGTTAATGGGATCCGATCGGCTATGTGGGAGACCGACAAGAAGGAGATGACTGTATAGACGCGCTGCCCTAGCTCTTCTACCACCGCATGACACTGTGCATCTAGTAGTAATGATCTGTGGTCCATCTCTCTTAGCATGTTCCTCGGTTTTCTATAGTTTATATTGAAGGTTACCACCACACCTTTACAGATTTTCTAGAGCACACCACAATAAAGGAAGCTTACGGACCTTGAATCCTATAGCCTAGGATCCCAAATATCGAAGAGTAAAAAATATCAATGAAATTAACAGGGAACTCAAGTCGGTGTGGTGGAAGTATAGATCAGGGACCCTCCCCCTTTTCGCTCAAAAGAGTTGGTGATTTGCCGGAGGGAAGTAGTAGATCGAACTTTTGACCTTTCAAAGAAATGGTAGATGAAACGGGAAAATCTCAACTCAAAATAATGGGGAAGGATACCTCTTGGGGAAGATGGAGTAGTCCTTATATACACCAACATAGAAATCTGCCCATTGGGGCATCCTGATACCCCCCGAAAGTTATAGAGTGAACCTCCGCTGTGTCCTAAATTCCGGTGTCACTTCTGGAGCACACCATCTAAGTGACATCACATGCTCTGGTAAATAAGAAGCTCAAGATCGAGGAGAGCTATGCCAAGACAAAAGCAAACATGGTTAAGCTCACGCGGATGTCAAAGGAAGTGGAGATCATGACAGTCGGCTGGAGCAAGGTGTCCCCAAGGAAAATGACTTGGTTCAAGAAGAAGCAAAATAAGATGCTCAAGATTGACGAACTATGGCCAAGACACAATTATTTTATAAGCTGGCATGTGTGTCGGCATGAACTATGACTGAGATGCATGAACTATGGTCAAGAGGTATTTTTTTGTTTTTCGGCATGTATTCCGGCATGAACTATGGACGAGGGGAGTTTCTTTTGTATGTTGGCACGACACCGACATGAATTCTAACTTAATTGCGCAAATATGTTTGTTGGGGAAAAATTCACCAAGCTGACAAAATGGATTGACCAGTTGGTTGCGCTAGAAAGTTTCACACGGACGAGGGAGGACAACGCCCCTACAGTCAACCCAAACATACAAAAAAGGGACAAAATCCGCGTGAAATCATGTCGATGTGTTGGAATTGGCCTAACCCCCTAGGATCCGTGCCTCTAATCCATGTGAACGAAACCCACTAGCTAAATCTACCCCGAACAGACCGTCGAGGAATTTGGTTGCCACCCCTGGCTAGGTTTTTTAGAGCGTGAAATCCACACCTTCTGATGTTAGTGAGGAATCCCACATCTCTCACATGATGTTGAAGCCTTGGGACCGAGCATCTACCTGGCAATGTCCTCCTGAGATGATCGAAGAAGAGGTGTATAGAGGGGGGTGATTAGACACTCAACAAGAAAAGTAGCAGTTTTTAAGTTCTTTAAGTTGAGGTGGAGTTTTTAGCAGAATTTCAAACATTCACAATATGTTTCAAGCAAGCATGGCAAGAGTATATGAGCAGTAGAAAGTAAAGCATGCAAGTTGCAAGAAAGTAAAGAGATAAGATCGGAGTGTGCAAACGCAATTGGAGACACATATGTTTTTGGCGTGGTTCCGATAGGTGCTGCTATCGTACATCCACGTTGATGGAGACTTCAACCCACGAAGGGTAACGGCTACGTGAGTTCACGGAGGGCTCCACCCACGAAGGGTCCACAAAGAAGCAACCTTGTCTATCCCACCATGGCCATCGCCCACTAAGGACTTGCCTCACTAGGGTAGATCTTCACGAAGTAGGCGATCTCCTTGTCCTTACAAACTCCTTGGTTCAACTCCACAATCTTGTGGGGTCTCCCAAGTGACACCTAACCAATCTAGGAGACACCACTCTCTAAAAGGTAATAAAAGGCGTGTTGATGATGAACTCCTTGCTCTTGTGCTTCAAGTGATAGTCTCCCCAACACTCAAATCTCTCTCACAGATTTGGATATATGGTGGAAAGAAGATTTGAGTGAAAAGCAACTTGGGGAACGCTAGATATCAAGATTCTTGTGGTTGGATTGGAATATCTTGGTCTCAACACATGAGCAGGTGGTTCTCTCTTAGAAAATGAATAGTGCAAGTGTAGGCATGTTCTGATGGCTCTCTCACTAATGGAGAAGGGGTGGAAGGGTATATATAGCATCCACACAAAATCTAGCCATTACACACATTTTCCCAACTCGGTCAGACCGAAGCAGTTCAAAATGTGAACATTAGACATTTCGGCGGGACCGACAATATCAACTCGGTGAGACCGATGCATTAGGGTTAGGGCAAAACCTCAACTCGGTTTGACCGATTACTCAAACTCGGTAAGACCGATTTTGGTAATAGGCTAACAGAGTGTTGACTATGCAAACTCGGTGGGACCAATTCGCTCATCTCGTTTAGACCAAAACATTACGAAGAGGAAACATAGAGTTTGCATACCCATCTCGGTGAGACCGAGATCCCTATCAGTGAGACCGAACTGATTAGGGTTAGTGGCAGTGGCCATGTCATGTGAACTCAGTGGCGCCGGATAGATCAAATCGGTGGGGCCGAGTATGACTTTTAGGTTTGAGACATATGTGGAAATGAGAAATTGGTTGAGGGATTTGGAGCATATTACTAAGCACTTGAGCAAGTAGACCATTAAGCAACACCTCACCCCCTTTTAATAGTATTGGCTTTTCCTATGGACTCAATGTGATCTTGGATCACTAAAATGAAAATGTAGAGTCTTGAGCTTTTGCCAATCTTTGTCCTTAGCTTCTTGAAATGGGTTCCACATCCTCTTGTCCTGCCACTCCACTGTTGGACTCATCTAAAATATACTAGATGGAAATATTAATCCAACAAGAGATTGTCATTAATTACCAAAATCACCCAGGGAGCACTTGTGCTTTCAATATCCACCTTTTTGGTGATTGATGATAATAATACATCAAAGCTTCAGATAAAGATATGAAGGATAACAAGTAAAGTTTTGAAAAAACATGTAACAAGCATATGCTCCCCCTACATGTATGCAATCATGTGAATATAGAATATAAGAGCATGTGAATGCATAAGCATGTCAGAGCAAGCAATGAGTTACATGTATCTTGGCTATATGCATGAGAGCAAATGGTGTTGAATGTAGAAAGTATGCCTCCATGTTTATGAGTCCTTGCAAACAATATGTACAACTGCAAGAGATCATCATGCACATGGATGTGATGCATATACTTACCTTGTGGTCTTGAGCTGGCTTTGGAGAGGGTGAACTTGAGAAAACAGGGTTAGGTAACACAAGATCACCTACTAAATAAAGCAAAATGAGTAACCACAAAAGTACCAAGATTGGGATGATATGTAGAGAGTAAGTACTTAGTACTCTATATGGATATAGACATGCCCCCAAAGATTTTCTTCCCTTAAGTGTCTTTCTCCCCCTGAATCTTATATTGGATAATGGGAGAAGATAGGGAGAAGAAAACCAGAGCAAACTAGCAAAATAGAAAAGCAGAGCAGAACAATCAAAATACATACTAACATGTCTTTCCCCTCTTGAAGACATGTGACTTCTCTCCTCTTTGTATAATAAACATTTGGGGATAAGCTTTGATGTGCTTTCTCTCTCCCCTCTGTGTGATAAGCTTTGATGTGCTCTCTCTCCCCCTTTGGCATCAATTTCCAAGAAGGGATCTTCTGGAGCATGAGTCAAATAGGTTTGATCCTTGGGTCACATTACAAAGCAACATGTAGATTAAGATGCTAGTAGAGGATAAGAATCATTGAGTGGAGCTGGAATAGATATCCAGGATGCAAATGCCAAATCTTTGCTCAGTGTTGAAATCGGTGCAGCCGATTTATTTGCATCGATGACACCGAGTTGGTAGTGTCAAAGATGATGCATATCGGTCAGATCGGGTTTGTCCTTATCGGTTTGACCAATGAACAATCTGCAATGTAGCATTGCAGTTCGGTCTAGCCGAGAGGCAGAAATCGGTGAGACCGAGTTCAATACAAAGAAAGGATTTTTCCATCTCGGCTCACTTAGGCAAATAAGATCTCACAAAGATTTGCAAGGAATGAACTGAAGGATTTGCAATGAATTTGATTCAAAAAATGATAGTGAAAATAAAAGAAAAGAAATCTAGATGAAGTTTTTTTTGAAAAGAAAGAGGAACAAGCATGCAAAAGATGAATGCAAGAATAGAGAGAAATACTAGAGAACTTCATCTAGAAATGGTCGGTGACAGTGTCACCTATGTTAGAGTATATTGACTTAGGAGTCAAGTGAGAACACTTGATCATAGGTCACACTCATTGTTTAATCTCAAAATGGGGTTGCCATTTTTCGTTTAAGCATCTTGATGTATTCACATCTTGTTGAGCTGCTTTGACCCATGTCTTGTGCTAAAGCTTCTCTAAGATGGAATAACATACCTTGGGTGGTGGTGTTGATCTTGATCATGTAGTTGAACTTGTGTTGGATGCTCAAGGTTGATATAGTTCATCAAGAGTTGGGAGCACCACTTGTAATTTGAGTTCATCTACCTACATGTGTTAGATTTGCAAGGAAGAGCACTTGTGTATCCAAAATGACAATCATGAAAATTTGATACCAAACAAAATTTGATATATAGAAATTTTCAAAGGATATGCTGAAATGATTCATGCTTCCTTGACTCTAACCACCATATTGTAGAGACTTGGTGATGTAAAGATTGCTTAGGATGTGAGTGAGTTGCAATCTCATAGATTTGGGTTCATCCAAGTACCTACAAGGGTTAGATAGCATGCAAGGGTAAATTATTTATCCAAGACATATGATCATAATCATAAGAGAAATATCAAGGATTAGTCAAAGAATCATGCCTTGCATACATTAAAAAAAGTTACTACTCCAAGTTTGAGGCATCAATAATGTTCAATTCACCTCTCAAACGGCAATATACTTTCTCATCAAGTGGTTTGGTGAATATATCCGCTAATTGCTTATCGTTACGAACATGTTTAAGATCTCCCTTAGCAACATGATCTCGAATAAAATGATGACGAACTTCAATATGCTTAGTTTGAGAATGTTGCACGGGATTGTGAGCAATCTTAATAGAACTTTCATTATCACAAAGTAATGGAACATGTTTCTGTTGGAAATATGCCCTAGAGGCAATAATAAAAGGATTATTATTATATTCCCTTGTTCATGATAATTGTCTATTATTCATGCTTGAATTGTATTGTACGGAAACAGCGATACATGTGTGAATACATAGACCACAACGTGTCCCTGGTAAGCCTCTAGTTACTAGCTCGTTGATCAACAGCTGGTCACGGTTTCCTGACCATGGACATAGGATGTCAGTGATAACGGGATCAAATCATTACGAGAATGATGTGATGGACAAGACCCAATCCTGAGCCTAGCACGAGATCGTTTAGTTCATAATGCTTAAGCTTTTCCAGTGTCAAGTATTTATTCCTTAGACCATGAGGTTGTGCAACTCCCGGATACCGTAGGAATACTTTGAGTGTGCCAAACGTCACAACGTAACTGGGTGGCTATAAAGGTACGCAACGGGTATCTCCGAAAGTGTCTGTTGAGTTGGTACGAACCGAGACTGGGATATTGTCACTCCGTATGATGGAGAGGTACCTCTGGGCCCTCTTGGTAAGACATCATCATAATGAGCTCAAAGTGACTAAGGAGTTAGTCACGGGATGATGGATTACGGAACGAGTAAAGAGACTTGCCATGACGAGATTGAACAAGGTATCGGGCATACCGACGATCGAATCTCGGGCAAGTACCGTGCCGATAGACAAAGGGAATAACATACGGGATTGAGTGAATCCCTGACACAGTGGTTCATCCGATGAGATCATCGAGGAACACGTGGGAACCAACATGGGTATCCAGATCCCGCTATTGGTTATTGACCGGAGAGTCGTCTCGGTCATGTCTGCGTGTCTCCCGATCCCGTAGGGTCTACACACTTAAGGTTCAGTGACGCTAGGGTTGTAGAGATACATGTACATGGAAACCCGGATGTTGTTCGGAGTCCCGGATGAGATCCCGAACGTCACGAGGAGTTCCGGAATGGTCCGGAGGTAAAGAATGATATATAGGAAGTCCAGTTTCGGCCATCGGGTGAATTCCGAGGGTCACCGGGAGTGTCCCGGGACCACCGGAGGGGTCCCGGGGGTCCACCGGGTGGGGCCACCCATCCCGGTGGGTCCCGTAGGCTGCAAAGGGGAAGGGGCCAGCCCCTGGTGGGCTGGCGCACCACATGGGCTCCCCTCCATGCGCCTAGGGTTGAAACCCTAAGGGGAGGGGGCGCCCCCTATGCCTTGGGGGGCAAGTATCCCCCCCTCTGGCCGCCGCCCCCTAGGAAATCTGATCTCCCTAGGGCCGGCGCCCCCCTGGCCCCTATATATAGTGTGGGGAGGGGGAGAGGGCAGCCGCACCCAATCCCCTGGCGCCTCTCCCCCCTCCCGTCACACTTCCTACTCCTCTTGCAGGGCGCCGGCGAAGCCCTGTTGGTTTTCCTGTTGCATCCACCACCACGCCATCGTGCTGCTGGATCTCCGTCAACCTCTCCTAACCCCTTGCTGGATCAAGGAGGAGGAGACGTCGCTGTACCGTACGTGTGTTGAACGCGGAGGTGCCGTCCGTTCGGCGCTGGGATCATCGGTGACGAGGATCGTGAAGAGTACGACTACTTCATCCACGTTCCTTCGAATGCTTACGCTCGCGATCTACAAAGGGTATGTAGATGCACTCCATTATGCTCGTTGCTAGATGACTCCTTAGATTGATCTTGGTGAAAGCGTAGAATTTTTTTGAATTCTGCTACGTTCCCCAATAGTGGCATCTGAGCTAGGTCTTTGCGTAGCATCTTGCACGAGTAGAACACAAACAAATTGTGGGCGTTGAGTTTGCTCAATTTTCTTACCGTTACTAGTCCAATCTTGATTCGGCATCATCGTGGGATGAAGCGGCCCGGACTGACCTTACACGTACGCTTACGTGAGACTGGTTCCATCGACAGACATGTACTAGTTGCATAAGGTGGCTGGCGGGTGTCTGTCTCTCCCACTTTAGTCAGATCGGATTCGATGAACAGGGTCCTTATGAAGGGTAAATAGAAATTGACAAATCACGTTGTGGTTTTGGCGTAGGTAAGAAACGTTCTTGCTAGAAAACCTATAGAAGCCACGTAAAAACTTGCAACAACAATTAGAGGTCGTCTAACTTGTTCTTGCAACATGTGCTATGTGATGTGGTATGGCCAAGAAGATGTGATGAATGATATATGTGATGTATGAGATTGATCATGTTCTTGTAATAGGGAATCACGACTTGCATGTCGATGAAAATGACAATCGACAGGAGCCATAGGAGTTGTCTTAATTATTGTATGACCTGCGTGTCACTGAATAACGCCATGTAATTACTTTACTTTATTGCTAAACGTTAGCCATAGTAGTAGAAGTAATAGTTGGCGTGACGACTTCATGAAGACACGATGATGGAGATCATGGTGTCAAGCCGGTGACAAAGATGATCATGGTGCCCCGAAGATGGAGATCGAAGGAGCAAGATGATATTGGCCATAATATCATGTCACTTTATTTGATTGCATGTGATGTTTATCATGTTTATGCATCTTGTTTACTTAGAACGACGGTAGTAAATAAGATGATCTCTCACTAAAAAATTTCAAGAATTGTGTTCCCCCTAACTGTGCACCGTTGCTAAGGATCGTTGTTCCGAAGCACCACGTGATGATCGGGTGTGATAGGCTCTAACGTTCGCATACGACGGGTGTAAGCCAGATTTACACACGCAATACACTTACGGTTCACTTGACGAGCCTAGCATGTACAGACATGGCCTCGGAACACAGAAGACCGAAAGGTCGAACATGAGTCGTATAGAAGATACGATCAACATGAAGATGTTCATCGTTGATGACTAGTCCGTCTCACGTGATGATCGGACACGGGCTAGTCGATTCGGATCATGTATCACTTAGATGACTAGAGAGATGTCAATCTGAGTGGGAGTTCTTCAAAATTTGATTAGATGAACTTAATTGTCATGAACTTAGTCTAAAAATCTTTACAATATGTCTTGTAGATCAAATGGCCCACGCTCAAGTTGCCCTCAACTTCAACGCGTTCCTAGAGAAAACCAAGCTGAAAGACGATGGTAGCAACTATACGGATTGGGTCCGTAACCTGAGGATTATCCTCATAGCTGCCAAGAGATCATATGTCCTTGAAGCACCGCTAGGTGATGCACCCGTTCTCCCGGCGACCCAAGACGACATGAATGCCTAGCAGTCGCGTTGTGATGATTACTCCCTGGTTCAGTCCGGCATGCTTTACAGCTTAGAGTCGGGGCTCCAAAAGCATTTTGAGCACCACAGAGCATATGAGATGTTCCAAGAGCTGAAAATGGTTTTCCAAGCTCATGCCCGAGTCGAGAGATATGACGTCTCCGACGCATTCTACAATTGTAAGATGGAGGAGAATAGTTCTGTCAGCGAGCACATACTCAAGTTGTCTGGGTTGCACAACCATTTGTCTCAGTTGGGAATGAATCTCCCAGACGAAGCAGTCGTTGACAGAATCCTTCAGTCGCTCCCACCTAGCTACAAGAGCTTCGTGTTAAATTTCAATATGCAGGGGATGGAGAGGTCCATTCCCGAGGTGTATTCAATGCTGAAATCAGCGGAGGTGGATATCAAGAAAGAACATCAAGTGTTGATGGTCAATAAAACCACTAAGTTCAAGAAAGGCAAGGGTAAGAAGAACTTCAAGAAGGACGACAAAGGAGTTGTCGCGCCCGGTAAGCCAGTTGCCGGGAAGAAGCCAAAGAATGGACCCAAGCCTGAAACTGAGTGTTTTCATTGCAAGGGAACGGGTCACTGGAAGCGGAACTGCCCCAAATACTTAGCAGACAAGAAGGCCGGCAACGTCAAAGGTATATATGATATACATGTTATTGATGTGTACCTTACCAGCGCTCGTAGTAGCTCCTGGGTATTTGATACCGGTGCAGTTGCTCACATTTGTAACTCAAAGCAGGAGCTGCGGAATAAGCGGAGACTGGCGAAGGACGAGGTGATGATGCGCGTCGGGAATGGTTCCAAGGTCGATGTGATCGCCGTCGGCACGCTGCCTCTACATCTACCCTCGGGATTAGTTTTAAACCTTAATAATTGTTATTTAGTACCAGCTTTGAGCATGAACATTGTATCTGGATCTCGTTTGATGCGAGATGGCTACTCATTTAAATCCGAGAATAATGGTTGTTCTATTTATTTGAGAGATATGTTTTATGGTCATGCCCCGCTGGTCAATGGTTTATTTTTGATGAATCTCGAACGTGATGATACACACATTCATAGTGTGGATGCAAAAAGATGTAAAGTTGATAATGATAGTCCCACATACTTGTGGCATTGCCGCCTTGGTCATATTGGTGTCAAGCGTATGAAGAAGCTCCATACAGATGGACTTCTAGAGTCTCTTGATTATGAATCATTTGACACGTGCGAACCATGCCTCTTGGGCAAGATGACCAAGACTCCGTTCTCCGGAACAATGGAGCGAGCAACCAACTTGTTGGAAATCATACATACCGATGTGTGCGGTCCAATGAGTGTTGAGGCTCGCGGAGGCTATCGTTATGTTCTCACCCTCACAGATGACTTAAGTAGATATGGGTATATCTATTTGATGAATCACAAGTCTGAGACCTTTGAAAAGTTCAAGGAATTTCAGAATGAGGTTGAGAATCAACGTGACAGAAAAATAAAGTTCTTGCGATCGGATCGTGGGGGTGAATATTTAAGTCATGAATTTGGCACGCACCTTAGGAACTGTGGAATTGTTTCACAGTTGACACCGCCCGGAACACCTCAGCGTAACGGTGTGTCCGAACGTCGAAATCGTACCCTGTTGGACATGGTGCGATCTATGATGTCTCTCACCGACTTACCGCTATCTTTTTGGGGTTATGCTTTAGAGACTGCCGCATTCACTTTAAATAGGGCTCCGTCGAAATCCGTTGAGACGACACCGTATGAACTTTTGTTTGGCAAGAAACCTAAGCTGTTGTTTCTGAAAGTTTGGGGTTGCGATGCTTACGTCAGGAAACTTCAACCTGAGAAGCTCGATCCCAAATCGGAAAAATGCGTCTTCATAGGATACCCAAAGGAAACGATTGGGTACACCTTCTACCACAGATCCGAAGGCAAAGTCTTTGTTGCCAAGAATGGATCCTTTCTGGAGAAAGAGTTTCTCTCGAAAGAAGTGAGTGGGAGGAAAGTAGAACTTGATGAGGTGATAGTCACCCCTCCCGAATCGGAAAGTAGCGCAGCACAGGAAATTGTTCCTGAGGTGCCTGCACCGACAAGAGAGGAAATTAATGATCATGATCATGAAGATACAGATCAAGTTACTACTGAACTTCGAAGGTCCACAAGGACACGTTCCGCACCAGAGTGGTACGGCAACTCTGTCATGGAAATCATGTTGTTAGACAACGGTGAACCTTCGAACTATGAAGAAGCGATGGCGGGCCCAGATTCCAATAAATGGCTTGGAGCCATGAAATCCGAGATAGAATCCATGTATGAAAACAAAGTATGGACTTTGGTGGACTTGCCCAATGAAAGGCACACCATAGAAAATAAATGGATATTTAAGAAGAAGACAGACGCGGATGGTAATGTGACTATCTATAAGGCTCGGCTTGTCGCTAAAGGGTATCGACAAGTTCAAGGGATTGACTACGACGGGACTTTCTCTCCCGTAGCGATGCTAAAGTCTGTCCGAATCATGTTAGCAATTGCCGCATTCTATGATTATGAGATATGGCAAATGGACGTCAAAACGGCATTCCTCAATGGCTTCCTCAAGGAAGAACTGTATATGATGCAGCCGGAAGGTTTTGTCGATCCAGAAAATGCTAACAAAGTATGCAAGCTCCAGCGCTCGATCTACGGGCTGGTGCAAGCATCTCGGAGTTGGAATATTTGCTTTAATGATGTGATCAAAGCGTTTGGCTTTATACAGACTTGGGGAGAAGCCTGTATTTACAAGAAAGTGAGTGGAAGCTCTGTAGCATTTCTCATATTATATGTGGATGACATATTGCTAATGGGAAATGATATAGAATTCTTGGAGAGCATAAAGGCCTATTTGAATAAGAGTTTTTCGATGAATGACCTTGGAGAAGCTGCTTACATATTAGGCATCAAAATCTATAGAGATAGATCAAGACGCCTCATTGGTCTTTCACAAAGCACATACCTTGACAAGATATTGAAGAAGTTCAATATGGATCAGTCCAAGAAGGGGTTCTTGCCTGTTTTGCAAGGTATGAGATTGAGCAAGGCTCAATCCCCGACCACGGCAGAAGATAGAGAAAAGATGAGTGTCATTCCCTATGCCTCGTCCATAGGTTCTATCATGTATGCCATGCTGTGTACCAGACCTGATGTGAACCTTGCCATAAGTTTGGTAGGGAGGTACCAAAGTGATCACAGTATGGAACACTGGACAGCGGTCAAGAACATCCTGAAGTACCTGAAGAGGACGAAGGATATGTTTCTCGTTTATGGAGGTGACGAAGAGCTCGTCGTAAAGGGTTACGTCGATGCTAGCTTCGACCCAGATTTGGATGACTCTAAGTCACAAATCGGATACGTGTATATTTTGAATGGTGGAGCAGTCAGCTGGTGCAGTTGCAAGCAGAGCGTCGTGGCGCATTCTACATGTGAAGCGGAGGACATAGCTGCTTGCGAAGCAGCACAAGAAGGAGTCTGGATGAAGGAGTTCATCACCGACCTAGGAGTCATTCCAAGCGCGTCAAGCCCGATGACTCTCTTCTGTGACAACACTGGAGCTATTGCCATTACCAAGGAGCCCAGGTTTCACAAGAAGACCAAGCACATCAAGCGCCGTTTCAACTCCATCCGGAATTATGTTCAGGATGGAGACATAGATATTTGTAAAGTGCATACAGATCTGAATGTTGCAGACCCGTTGACTAAACCTCTTCCACGGGCTAAACATGATCAACACCAGAACTCTATGGGTGTTCGATTCATCACAATGTAACTAGATTATTGACTCTAGTGCAAGTGGGAGACTATTGGAAATATGCCCTAGAGGCAATAATAAAAGGATTATTACTATATTTCCTTGTTCATGATAATTGTCTGTTATTCATGCTTGAATTGTATTGTACAGAAACAGTGATACATGTGTGAATACATAGACCACAACGTGTCCCTGGTAAGCCTCTAGTTACTAGCTCGTTGATCAACAGATGGTCACGGTTTCCTGACCATGGACATAGGATGTCATTGATAATGGGATCACATCATTAGGAGAATGATGTGATGGACAAGACCCAATCCTGAGCCTAGCACGAGATCGTTTAGTTCGTAATGCTTAAGCTTTTCCAGTGTCAAGTATTTATTCCTTAGACCATGAGGTTGTGCAACTCCCGGATACCGTAGGAATACTTTGGGTGTGCCAAACGTCACAACGTAACTGGGTGGCTATAAAGGTACGCAACGAGTATCTCCGAAAGTGTCTGTTGAGTTGGTACGAACCGAGACTGGGATATTGTCACTCCGTATGACGGAGAGGTACCTCTGGGCCCTCTCGGTAAGACATCATCATAATGAGCTCAAAGTGACTAAGGAGTTAGTCACGGGATGATGGATTACGGAACGAGTAAAGAGACTTGCCATGACGAGATTGAACAAGGTATCGGGCATACCGACGATCGAATCTCGGGCAAGTACCGTGCCGATAGACAAAGGGAATAACATACGGGATTGAGTGAATCCTTGACACAGTGGTTCATCTGATGAGATCATCGAGGAACACGTGGGAACCAACATGGGTATCCAGATCCTGCTGTTGGTTATTGACCGGAGAGTCGTCTCGGTCATGTCTGCGTGTCTCCAGAACCCGTAGGGTCTACACACTTAAGGTTCAGTGACGCTAGGGTTGTAGAGATACATGTACATGGAAACCCGAATGTTGTTCGGATTCCCGGATGAGATCCCGGACGTCACGAGGAGTTCTGGAATGGTCCGAGGTAAATAATGATATATAGGAAGTCCAGTTTCGGCCATCGGGTGAATTCCGGGGGTCACCGGGAGTGTCCCGGGACCACCGGAGGGGTCCCGGGGGTCCACCGGGTGGTGCCACCCATCCCGGTGGGTCCCGTAGGCCGCAAAGGGGAAGGGGCCAGCCCCTGGTGGGCTGGCGCACCACATGGCCCCCCCTCCATGCGCCTAGGGTTGAAACCCTATGGGGAGGGGGCGTCCCCTATGCCTTGGGGGGCAAGTATCCCCCTCTGGCCGCCCCCCCCTAGGAGATCTGATCTCCCTAGGGCCGGCGCCCCCCTGGCCCCTATATATAGTGGGGGGGGGGGGGAGAGGGCAGCCGCACCCAAGCCCCTGGCGCCTCTCCCCTCTCCCGTCACATTTCCTACTCCTCTCGCAGGGCGCCGGCGAAGCCCTGCAGGTTTTCCTGTTGCATCCACCACCACGCCATCGTGCTGCTGGATCTCCGTCAACCTCTCCTAACCCCTTGCTGGATCAATGAGGAGGAGACGTCGCTGTACCGTACGTGTGTTGAACGCGGAGGTGCCGTCCGTTCGGCGCTGGGATCATCGGTGACGAGGATCGTGAAGAGTACGACTACTTCATCCACGTTCCTTCGAACGCTTCCGCTCGCGATCTACTAAGGGTATGTAGATGCACTCCATTATTATCGTTGCTAGATGACTCCTTAGATTGATCTTGGTGAAAGCGTAGAATTTTTTTGAATTCTGCTACGTTCCCCAACAGTTTCACATTTATCCCATAATCTTTAAGAGTTTGGGCCATCCAAAGTAATTGAGCACAACATGAACCGGCGGCAATGTATTCCGCTTCGGCGGTGGATAAGGTTAGCGAGTTTTGCTTCTTGGAGGACCAAGATACAAGAGATCTACCAAGAATTTGACAAGTACCCGAAGTGGACTTTCTATCAACCTTGTCTCCGGCATAGTCCGAGTCGGAGTAGCCAACAAGATCAAAAGAAGACCTCTTAGGATACCAAATGCCAAAGTTTGGTTTGTGAATTAAGTATCTCACTATCCTTTTTCACAACCTTAAGATGACATTCTTTGGGGGCCACTTGATATCGTGCACACATGCACACACTTAGCATAATGTCGGGACGTGAGGCACATAGATATAACAATGAACCAATCATAGAGCGGTAAACCTTTTGGTCAACTGGTTCTCCATCCTTAGTCAAGTCAAGATGTCCACTAGTAGGCATGGGTGTATTCATACCTTTGCATTCTTGCATGTTAAAAATCTTGAATAAGTCCTTGGTATACTTTGTTTGAGAAACAAAGGTACCCTCCTTAGTTTGCTTGATTTGCAAACCAAGAAAGAACTTGAGTTCACTCATCATAGACATCTCGAACTTCTCCGACATTAGTCTTCCAAACTTTTCACTAAAATGAGGGTTAGTTGAGCCAGATATGATATCATCAACATAAATTTGGCACACAAATAATTCACCATTAACTCTCTTAGTAAAAAGTGTTTAATCAATTTTCACAATTTCAAAGCCTTTTTCAATAAAGGAACTTGGTCAAGCATTTATACCATGCTCTTGGAGCTTGTTTAAGACCATAAAGAGCTTTGTGAAGTTTGTAAACATGATTAGGTTTCTTGGGATTAACAAAGCCAAGAGGTTGTTTAACATAAACTTCCTCCTTAATTTCACCGTTGAGAAAAGAACTTTTAATGTCCATTTGATATAAGGTGATATCGTGATGATTGGCATAAGCAAGTAGGATGCGTATGGACTCAAGTCTAGCAACTGGGGCATATGTCTCACCGTAATCCATACCTTCGACTTGAGTGTAGCCTTGGGAGACGAGACGAGCTTTGTTGTGTACTACTTGTCCATCTTTATCTTGCTTATTGTGAAACACCCATTTGGTACCAATGATGTTGTGGTTGTTGTCGGGCTTCTCAACCAATGTCCAAACTTGGTTTCTCTCGAAGTTATGTAGTTCCTCGTGCATAGCGTTCACCCAATCCAGATCATCAAGAGCGTCTTCAACCTTCACTGGTTAGATATGAAAGAGTAATGTTCACAAAAGTTAGCAAAACGAGATTTAGAGCGAGTGATTCTCCCGGTTTGGATATAATCGTAGATTTGTTCTATGGGATGATCTCTAGCAATTCTTCCTCTAACTCGTGAGAGCTTTTGCTTGGGTCGGGGTGGAACACCCTCTTCATTTTCTTCTTCTTCTTGTCCTTCTTCATTGTTGTTGGCGTTGTTGTCCTCTTGTGGAGGTGGAGAAGGAGGTCAATGAGGTTCTTCTTGATGCACTTCCTGGTTTCTTCATCTTGGCGTGTCCCACCTGTGGATGCGTCCAAGTCAATTTGTGGTTCACCTTGACGTGAAGTTGAGGTTTCCACTTGAATGGATGAAGTATTCTCCTTCACCTCTGTTGGGCAAATCTTGCCAATAGACAAGTCTTATATTGCTTCTGAAGGGTCTTTGTCTCCTACATCAATTGGCAATTGCTCCACTTGCGAGCCGTTAGATTCATCAAACTTCACATCTACCGTCTCTTCAACCTTTCGGGTGAGATTGTTGTAGACACAGTAAGTGTGAGAGTTTGAGTCGTAACCGAGTAGAAAACCTCCATGAGATTTAGGAGAAAATTTTGAACGACGATGTTTGTCAAGAATGTAACACTTTGAGCAAAATATTCGAAAGTATTCAACTTGGGGTTTGCTACCGGTGAGAAGCTCGTATGCCGTCTTGCCGAGAAGCTTGTGAAGATATAGTCGATTTGTAGCATGACAAGCTGTCTCAATCACTTCCGCCCAAAAGTGTTTTGGCGTCTTGTACTCATCAAGCATCATTCTCGCCATTTCGATGAGTGTCCAGTTCTTCCTTTTAACAACTCCATTTTGTTGAGGTGTATACGTAGCCGAGAAATCATGTGAAATCCCTTCTTCGTCAAGAAAGGTATCCACATTGGCGTTCTTGAACTCCGTTCCATTGTCGCTCCGAACCTTCTTGATATTCACTTCAAATTGGTTTTGGGCCTTCCTAGCGAAGTTCTTGAAGATCTTTTGAACCTGTGATTTATCATCAAGAAAGAACACCCACATAAATCTTGAAAAATCATCAACAATGACCAGTCCAAAAGAGTTACCACCGAGACTCTTGTAAGCACTGGGACCAAAAAGATCCATATGAAGTAGCTCAAGCGGTCTTCTCGTGGTCATGATGTTCTTCACGGAATGACTTCCTCCAACTTGTTTTCCTGCTTGACAAGCACTACAAAGTCTATCCTTGTCAAATATAACATCTTTAACACCAAGGATATGATCACCTTTAATAAGCTTATCAAGATTTCTCATGCCGACATGACCTAACCTTCTATGCCACCTCCAACCGTTAGAAGATTTAGTAGTAAAACAAGTGCGAGGTTGGGCTTTCTTAGTGAAGTCAACAATGTGTAGGTCACCTCTACGAATGCCGGTAAATACCATATTATGATTATCTCTACGAAAGACTTGGCAATCAACATGAGTGAAAATCACATTTAAACCAAAATCAGCTAATCTAGACACGGAAAGAAGGTTATAGCCGAGAGATTCAACCAGCATGACATTCTTGATAGAGCTATTGTTGGATATGGCTACCTTACCAAGGACAGCAACTTTACCCTTAGAGTTGTCACCAAAGGTAACATACTTTCGTGGACCATCGTTTCTAGCAAGATCATCAAACATGTCCTTATCTCTGATCATATGATCCGTGCATCCACTATCAAGAACCCATTCCTTTCCTCCGGTTGCATAACCACGAAGATTAGCCACAAGACCAAAGTGTCTCATTTGTTCATCAAGGTCAAAGTCACTATCACCATCCCCATCATAATATCCATGTTCAATATTGTCTTGTGATTGATCAACACCTAGAGAGAATGATTCATTAGTTATGTGATCATGAAAATGTTCATCTTTATGAATTCTAATGACTCCTGAGATGATATTACTAATGATTTCTACATCTCCTTTGGCACGCATAAGTCCACAAAGCTCAAATAAACATTCATCAAATTTGGGATCACTAGTGTTCATTTTATTTAAAGCAATGGACTTTTGAAGGATCACATCTAGATTTTTCAGAGAGTAGTCCGAAAATCGTTCCTTAAGGAATTTCCATATAGTGTAAGAACATTTGAAAGTTGGTAAGCAAACAAGCAAATTTCTAGGCAATCCTCTAGTGATAACATCAATAGTTCTAAGACTGTGAACCATGTCAAGATGTTCATCGGAAGTTGGATTCAAAGGGTCAATGAGGGCGCATAAGGGCTAACAATATACTTGTTCAAATGATATTCATTGGAGATCTCAAGCATGTCATTTTTCCATTCCTTATAAAACTCTCCATCAAGCAGAGGAACTCTACGTCTAATACTCCACATCGTAGACTCGTCCATCTTCCTCCAATGGTGATTAAACCAAAGCAATGGAGACCACAACTCTGGTACTAATTGAGAGGATCGAAGAAGAGGTGTCTAGAGGGGGGTGATTAGACACTCAACAAGAAAAGTAGCCGTGTTTAAGTTCTTTAAGTTGAGGTGGAGTTTTTAGCACAATTTCAAACATTCACAATACGTTTCAAGCAAGCATGGTGATACGTCCAAAACGTATCTATAATTTCTGCTTGCTCCATGCCTCTTTTGGGTGATATTGCTATGATATTTATACACTTCCATACACTTTTGATCATATTTGGACTAACCTATTAACTCAGTGCACCCCAGTGCCAGTTTCTGTTTTCTGCTGTTTTTGTATTTCAGGTTTTCCCATTACGAGAACTGCCAGAAAAATCCCGGAAAAATTATATAAAAAATCAGCGTTCCCAAAGCTTCCCGGCACCCGAAGTACAGCCGGAGGGGGACCACCAGGGCTCCAGGCGCCCTGGTGGCGCGCCCCCCCTCCTGGCCGCGCCGGGGGGGGCGCCTGGGCCCCCCAGGCCTCCGCTGATGCCCCCCTTTGGCATATATTTATATCGTCTCCCGAAACCCTCGAGACGGGAACCCTTTTTCGCGATCTCATCTCTGTTCCGCCGCCGCCGCGCTTCCAAGATCGGGAGCACCAGGAGAACTCTTCCCGGCACCCTGCCGGAGGGGAGGATCACCACCGGGAGCTTCTCCACCACCATGGACGCCTCCCGGATGAGTTGTGAGTAGTCTCCCTTGGACCATGGGTCCATGACCAGTAGCTATGTGATGTTCTCCTCCCGTTCTTGTGCTTCACTAATTAGTCCTCGTGAGCTGCCCTACATGATCGAGGCACATATGTAATCCTTATGCTGTTGCTATGATGAGTTTGCTGGGATCCGATGGATTGTGAGATTATGTTCAAATTGTGTTTGAGTAATATATTTGATTCACCTCTTTTATATTTATGTTCGTAAGTAATTCTTGCATGTTCTCCATTGTTATTTTTTGCTTTGGCCAAGTAGTAGGTAGTGACTCCAAGAGGGAACGTTATGCTCGATTGTGGGTTCATGCCCCTCGATGACTAGCTTGAGTGACAGAAACATGAGTCTAGGGGATGTGCTGTTGCCACAAGGGGGAAAACAACGGTGCTTGTGCCCGCGGGTGCAAGGATTGTTTACTTTACGCAAAGTTCTTTTAATGCAGTTGTCTGTTGCTTTGAGTTTACACTATGGGTGGGACTCACAACTTAATACCAGCGAGATGTTCTGGATAGATATCTCAAGGTGGATGATTAGTAGTAGATGCAGATGGATTTTGGTCTACTTGCCTTGGCGTACCGCCCATGCTTTGAACCTCTACCTTTCTTGCAACGTAGTTAGCATTGGTTTGCGCACATGGTCCTGTCAATTGCCCATCTGTAATTCGTTTACCTCACATAGCCGTTTTATCGTCTTTTGGGAGAGAGACATCACTAGTGAACATCATGGGACCCCGGTCCATATTTCCATCACTGATCACATCCGCTATTTACTTTCCGCTTTTTACTTACTATTGCAGCAATACCTATCACTATTATCACTTGCGTTTGATCCTTTGTAAACGACAAGGCCGGAGGGATTGGCAACCTCTCTGTACTCGTTGGGAGCAAAGTTATTTGTATCTATGTGCAGGTCCACGTTGATTGCTAATATCTGGCGCCGTTAGCAGTTGACACCTTCTTGTTGAAACTGGGAGTCTCAGGGAAATCGATCCTTGGTATCTTTGCCAAGGGAAAACTTCCGCTACACTGCATCTCAAACCTTCCACTTGGGGTAACCAACGAGGGGCGAGAAGCCATCACATGGCAAGAGAATATGAGCAGTAGAAAGTAAAGCATGCAAGTTACAAGAAAGTAAAGAGATAAGATTGGAGTGTGCAAACGCAATTGGAGACACATATGTTTTTGGCGTGGTTCCGATAGGTGGTGCTATCGTACATCCACGTTCATGGATACTTCAACCAACGAAGGGTAACGGCTACACGAGTCCACGGAGGGCTCCACCCACGAAGGGTCCACGAAGAAGCAACCTTGTCTATCCCACCATGGCCATCGCCCACTAAGGACTTGACTCACTAGGGTAGATCTTCACGAAGTAGGCGATCTCCTTGCCCTTTCAAACTCCTTGGTTCAACTCCACAATCTTGTCCGAGGCTCCCAAGTGAAACCTAACCAATCTAGGAGACACCACTCTCCAAAAGGTAATAAATAGCGTCTTGATGATAAACTCCTTGCTCTTGTGCTTCAAGTGATAGTCTCCCCAACACTCAACTCTCTCTCACAGATTTTGATATATGGTGGAAAGAAGATTTGAGTGGAAAGCAACTTGGGGAAGGCTAGAGATCAAGATTCTTGTGGTTGGATTGGAATATCTTGGTCTCAATACATGAGCATGTGGTTTTCTATCAGAAATTGAATAGTGGAAGTGTAGGCACGTTCTGATGGCTGTCTCATTGATGGAGAAGGGGTGGAGGGGTCTATATAGCCTCCACACAAAATCTAGCAATTACACACATTTGACCCAACTCGGTCAGCCGAATAAAAGAACTCGGTCAGACCGAAGCAATTCAAAATGTGAACGTTAGACATTTTGATGGAACCAACAGTATCAACTCAGTGATACCGATGCATTAGGGTTAGGGCAAAACCTCTAGTCAGTTTGAACGATTACTCAAACTCGGTGAGACCGATTTTGGTAATAGGCTAACAGAGTGTTGATCAGGCAAACTCAGTGGGACCGATTCGCTCATATCGGTTAGACCAAAACGTTACGAAGAGGAAACAGAGAGATTGCATACCCATCTCGGTGATACCGAGATCCCTATCTGTGGGACCAAAATGTTTAGGGATTATGGCAGTGGCTATGTCAGGCAATGGCTATGTCATGTGAACTCGGTGGCACCGGATAGATCAAATCGATGGGGCCGAGTTTGACTTTTAGGTTTGGGACATATGTGGAAATGAGAAAGTGGTTGAGGGATTTGGAGCATATTACTAAGCACTTGAGCAAGTAAACCATTAAGCAACACCTCACCCCCTTTTAATAGTATCGTCTTTTCCTATGGAATCAATGTGATCTTGGATCACTAAAATGAAAATGTAGAGTCTTGAGATTTTGCCATTCTTTGTCCTTAGCTTCTTAAAAAGGGTTCCACATCCTCTTGTCCTACCACTCCACTGTTGAAATCATATGAAATATACTATACGAAAATATTAGTCCAACAAGAGATATGTTGTCATTAATTACCAAAATCACCCAGGGAGCACTTGTGCTTTCACCCCCTCTCTACCTCGCGATGTCCTCTGCCTCCCTTTGGCGTGACCACATATCTCTGCTTCCTGCGACCCCCCTCGTGAGTAGTGGTACGCTCAGCCTCATCATGTTCATGGGCACCTGTTCTTCTCCCTTGCACCAGTCGCGATGCCTCGGGTGGTGACTCAATCCTGCAACCTTCACCTCCCTTTGGTTATGCTCCTCTTCTAGCATTTCCTGAGCAGATCTGGTGGTGTATCTCCAGGTAATTGGTCCCATCTCTCACAATGGATTCAAATCTATTGTTGAATTTTCTAACAAGTCAATTGATTTCTTGGATTATTCATGCCTAGGATTATTGGGCTAGTTTATTCGAAAATTAATGTTGGGTTCAATGAGTATATACTATAGTTTTTATTGTGGGAGAGTATAGACTATAATTGTAACAACAATCTACAAGTTGAGGCACCACTAACAACTCACTAGTTCATTCTTTGCAAATTAAATTAGCTAGCGAATTACATTCCCAATTTGTTTGATGTTGATTTTTCTTGCGTGCTTTAGCCAAAACATTGATCATCAAGGAAGTGAGGATGCCCCGCTTCTGTTCAATTTATCAAATAGTGTCTCATGAAGGCGGTACCAATTCATGACACAAACGGATAGGTCGTTATTGTTCAATGTCCGCTAATAATACGAGTTTGGTATTTGTTCACATTTCTGATATATATTTTCTATTTTTGTAAGCGGGGTCACTTGAATTATTTATAGTGAATTGATATGCTCAAGAACTTTTTGACTTCTAGACCAACAGTATTACAGACGATGAATGAAAGATGGAATCTAAAATGTCACCACTTTATCATTTTCCTTACCAGAGATTTTCCTAGTAAGCATTTTCCACTATTACGATATCGACCTAGTTTAAGCTAAATGGTGTCGTCGAAACAAATAGAACATATACACAACATCATGTTTACTTTGCAAAACAACATTATGCTGGTAAAGTTTCTCAACGTGAATCTGCTCCATAGCTCTGTTATGTTGGATTTCACCAAGAAGCTTATTTTTGATCTTCTTTCTTTTAACATGTTCTTGAAATTTTCTAACACTAGATGTCTAGATACAGCTTGTGCTGAACTCAGTGAGGAACTACGTACATGAAAACCCCTTTTTTGTTAAAAGCCACATTATTGTCCAAGCCGTAATATCACTTTCTTGAACAAACTCATATGCTATTAATACGTCTCCGTCGTATCTATAATTTTGATTGTTCCATGCCAATATTCTACAACTTTTACATACTTTTGGCAACTTTTTATACTAATTTGGTACTGACATATTGATCCAGTGCCCAGTGCTAGTTCCTGTTTGTTGCATGTTTTTTGTTTCGCAGAAAATCCATATCAAACAAAGTCCAAACGGGATAAAAACTTACGGAGATTTTGTTTTTGAAATATATGTGATTTTTGGGAAAAAGAATCAACACGAGACGATGCCCGAGGGGCCCACAAGGACGGAGGGCGCGCCTAGGGGGTGGGGCATGCCCCTTACCCTTGTGGCGACTCCATAAGGCGGTTGGTGCCCTTATTTCGCCGCAAGAAATCCAATATCCGGATAAAAATCTTGTTAAAATTTCAGCCCAATCGGAGTTATGGATCTCCGGGAATATAAGAAACGATGAAAGACCAGAATTTGGAACACAGAAACAGAAGGAAACAGAGAGAGAGAGATCCAATCTCGGAGGGGCTCTCGCCCCTCCACCGCCATGCAGGCCATTGACCAGAGGGGAAACTCTTCTCCCTTCTAGGGGGAAGGTAAAGAAAGAACAAAAAGGAGGGAGGCTCTCTCCCCCTCTCTCCGGGTGGCGCCGGAACGCTGCCGGGGCCATCATCATGACGACAATCTTCACCAACAACTTAGCCGCTGTCATCACCAACTCTCTGCCCCTCTATGCATCGGTTCAACACCTCTTCTCCCTGCTATAATATCTACTTAAACATGGGTCTCAATGCTATATATTATTTCCCAATGATGTATGGCTATCCTATGATGTTTGAGTAGATCCGTTTTGTCCTATGGGTTGATTGATGATCGTGATTGGTCTTGGTTGCATGTTTTATTATCGGTGCTGTCCTATGATGCTCTTCGTGTCGCACAAGCGTGAGGGATCCCCGCTGTAGGGTTTGCAATATGCTCATGATTTGCTTATGGTGGGTTGCTAGAGTGACAGAAGCTTAAACACGAGTAAGTTTGTTGTTTGCGTATGGGAGTAAAAAGGACTTGATACCTTATAATGCTATGGTTGAGTTTTACCTTAATGATCTTTAGTAGTTAGGGATGTTTTCTAGTGTTCCAATCATAAGTGCATATGATCCAAGAAGAGAAAGTATGTTAGCTTATGCCTCTCCCTCATATAAAATTGCAATAAGGATTACCGATCTAGTTATGGATTGCCTAGGGACAAATAACTTTCTTGTGACAAAAAGCTCTCTACTAAAACTAACTTAGGTGTGTCTTTATCTAAACAGCCCCTAGTTTATATTTACGTGCTCTTTATTATCTTGCAAACCTAACCCGTTACACCTACAAAGTACTTCTAGTTTCATACTTGTTCTAGGTAAAGCGAACGTTAAGCGTGCGTAGAGTTGTATTGGTGATTGATAGAACTTGAGGGAATATTTGTTCTACCTTTAGCTCCTTGTTGGGTTCGACACTCTTACTTATCGAGAAAGGCTACAATTGATCCCCTATACTTTTGGGTTAGCAAGACCTTTTTTTGGCGCCGTTGCCGGGGAGCAATAGCATGGGGTAAATATTCTCGTGTGTGCTTGTTTTCTTTATCACTAAGTAGATTTTATTTGTTGTTCTAAGTTGTTCTCTATCTTTAGTTATGGATATGGAACACAAAATACGAAACAAATTAGGTGTACTTGATACTCATGGAGATGGGGAACCTCCTAAAACCCTAGATGCTCATTATGTGAAAGATGTTATGCACTACTTTAATAATCCTGACTACGGGAAACACTTTAATAACCCCATTAAATTATGTAATAGCAAACACGTTGGATAAAACTGAATACTTTAGGGATTATCGCTTGACTACGGGAAACTATTATAGGATCAAATTCATATGTTGCATTGGTATGCTCGGCAACTATGCTTGAGATATGATTATACTTGTTGCTCTAGGATGAAGGCTCCACACCTTCCCTTTTCATGTAAATTTAATAATAATAAAACCTTGGCTTCTTATGCTAATGGTATATATGATTACTATGATGTGGAACCAATAGAAGAATTTGTTGCTTTCAAGGGTGCTTGTGAAATTAAATGTTTGTTTGAAGAGTATGTAAATTATGATGATGTTGTTTACAGATCTAAAAATCTTGTTATACTTAAATATTTCTATCTGAATTATAAATACAATGCTGATATTGATGGGTTTATTGAGAAGGTCTCCCATGTCCAAGAAGAGACTAATATTTTGCAGGAAACTATGGAATATGGAATTGATGACACTGTGACCTCATTGGATGAAAAAGATGAGGAGGAGACGAAGAACAAAAGGAGGAAGAGCGGATTGATCACCCGCGTCCACCTTCTAATGTGAGTAACTCTTTATCCCATACATTGTTTAATTTCCCTTCGTGCTTACCGAGGGATGAATGCTATGATGATTGCTATGATCCCTTGAATTCGTTTGAAAAATCCCTTTTTGATGAACTTGAAGCTTGCTATGCTTGTGGCCAAGATGCCAATATGAATTATGCTTATGGAGATGAACTTGCTATAGTTCCTTTTGTTAAACGCAAAATTGTTTCTATTGCACCCACACATGATAGTCCTATTATCATTTTGAATTCACCCAACTACACTATACCGGAGAAGTTTGCGCTTATTAAGGATTATATTGATGGGTTGCATTCTACTATTCCACATGATGATTTTGATAAATATAATATGCATGTGCTTGCTGCTCCTACTTGCAATTACTATGAGAGAGGAACTACATCTCAGCCTCTTATGTTTCTAATATAATAAAATTGCAAGAAACTGCTTATACTATGTATATGCCTTTACTTGATGTGCATGAATTGTTCTTTTATGACTTTCCGATGCATAGGAAGAGAGTTAGACTTCGTTGTTGCATGATATATGTTAATTTGTGCTCACTACTAAATCACAAATCATTGTTAATTAAAGTTGGCTTTGATATACCTTGGGATCCGGGTGGATCCATTACTTGAGCACTATATGCCTAGCTTAATGGCTTTAAAGAAAGCGCTGCCAGGGAGAGAACCCGGAAGTTTTAGAGAGTCATTTATTTCTGTTGAGTGCTTTTATATAATTTAAAAACAAACACAATAAAGAGGGGAACCTAAAACTTTTTCAAAAAGAAAAGCAAAAGTGAGAAAGACGAGCATTGTTAAAGTGGGAGGTAGCCTTGAACTTTTTTCATGCCCATGGAAACTTTGTAAATCTGGATTACAGAAACTTTTCAACAAAAATAATTATTCCCTTGTATAAATCCATTGTATTATAAAACTAATGTCCCAAGATTTGCCTTTAGGATGATTAGATTCCTTGTTTGGTTTGCGCGGTGCAAAAACAGAAACTTTGGCTGTAGTGTGTGATTTTACTTTTTTTTTCTGGAAAGTCAAACGCTTCTGAAACTTTTTGGAAAGTACTTCCATACAAATTGTTTATTTTTTCCTAATGTTTCAGAATTTTTAGGGGTACAGAAGTATGGTTAACTTTCAGATTACTACAGACTGTCCTGTTTTCATAGATTGTTGTTAGTTTCATTATTTGCTTATGTTTGAAATCTTGTTGAGCCTCCTTTGACTTTGGGCCATAGAATCGTGATAGCATACAGTGGTTAATGTTTGATTATAATTATACAATAATGTTAGAGCAGTACATAATGGGATTTGGTGTTATATGTACTAACCCCTCTAATAAAAAAGTTTTGTTAAGCTTTGTGTGGATGAAGTGTTCGAAGATCGAGGAGGTATTGATATGAGAAGAATGAGGAGAGGAAGGAGCTAAAGCTTGGGAATGCCCGAGGCACCCCAAGTAAATATTCAAGGAGACTCAAGCGTCTAAGCTTAGGGATGCCCCGGAAGGCATCCCATCTTTATTCGACAATTATCGGTATGTTTCGATTTTTTGTTTTGTTCACATGATATGCGTAAATCTTGGAGCATCGTGTGCTTTTTCTTTTTCTTTTAACAACGCACCATGCTGGTATGAGATAGTCCTTGGTTTATTTATAGAATGCTCTTTGCACTTCACTTATATCTTTTAAGTATGGCTTTATAGAATGCTTCATGTGCTTCACTTATATCATTTGAAGTTTGGATTGCCTGTTTCTCTACACATAAAAAACCGCCATTTGAAGAATGCTCTTTTGCTTCACTTATATTTGTTAGAGCGTGGGCATATCTTTTGTAGAAAGAATTAAACTCTCTTGCTTCACTTATATCTATTTAGAGGGTTGACATGAATTGGTCATTCACATGGTTAGTCATAAAATTCTACATAAAACTTGTAGATCGCTGAATATGATATGTTTGATTCCTTGCAATAGTTTTGCAATATAGAGATGCTAATATGTGGGAGGTACTAGTTTAGTAAGAATATTGGTGTTAAGGTTTGTGATTCCCGTAGCATGCACATATGGTCTCCTAACTATGTAACCAAATAGGCGCACATTGTATCTTGATTGTTTGTCTTTGCTTGAAGGTCGGGATGATGGAAGCTATGATTCCCTCACAAGTTGGGATGAGTCTCCAGACTTAAAAAAATAATAGAAGAGGCCAAAGAAGCCCAAATAAAAAAACGAGGCCAAAGAAGCCCACCAAAAAAAGAGAAAATAAAAAATGAGATAAAAAGAGAGAAGGGGCAATGTTACTATCCTTTTACCACACTTGTGCTTCAGAATAGCACCATGATTATTCATATAGAGAGTCTCCTATATTGTCACTTTCATATATTAGTAGTGGGAATTTTCGTTATAGAACTTGGCTTGTATATTCCAACGATGGGCTTCCTCAAATGCCCTAGGTCTTCATGAGCAAGCAAGTTGATGCACACCCACAAGTTAGTTTTTGAGCTTTCATACACTTATAGATTTAGTGCATCCGTTACATGGCAATCCCTACTCACTCACATTGATATCGATTGATGGACATCTCCATAGTCCATTGATTTGCCTAGTTGATGTGAGACTTTCTCCCTCCTTTTGCCTATCACCACCTTCTATTCCACCCATAGTGCTATGTCCATGTGATGGCTTCTCGCCCCTTGTTGGTTACCCCAAGTGGAAGGTTTGAGATGTAGCGTAGCGGTAGTTTTCCCTTGGCAAAGATACCAAGGATCGAATCCCGTGAGACTTCGAGGGTCAACAAGAAGGTGTCAATAGCGCCAGAGACTTTTGCTTGACAGGACCTGCACACAGATACAAATAACTTTGCTCCCAACGAGTACAGAGAGGTTGTCAATCCCTCCGGCCTTGTCGTTTACAAAGGATCAAACGCAAGAGATAATAGTGATAGGTATGACTGCAACTAGTAAATAAGAACAGGAAGTAAATAACGGGTGTGATCAGTGATGGTAATATGGACCGGGGTCCCATGATGTTCACTAGTGATGTCTCTCTCCCAAAAGACGATAAAACAGCTAAGCGAGGTAAGCGAATTACAGCTGGGCAATTGACAGGATTATGTGCGCAAACCAATGCTAACTATGCTGCAAAGAAAGGTAGAGGCTCAAAAGCATGGGCGGTACGCCAAGGCAAGTAGACCGAAATCCATCTGCATCTACTACTAATCATCCACCTTGAGATATCTATCCAGAAACACTCGCTGGTATTAAGTTGCGAGTCCCACCCATAGTGTAAACTCAAAGCAACAGACAACTGCATTAAAAGAACTTTGCGTAAAGTAAACAATCCTTGCACCCGCAAGTACAAGCACCGTTGTTTTCCCCCTTGTGGCAACAACACATCCCCTAGACTCATGTTTCTGTCACTCAAGCTATTCATCGAGGGGCATGAACCCACAATCAAGCATAACGTTCCCTCTTGGAGTTACTACCTACTACTTGGCCAAAGCAATAAACAGCAATGGAGAACATGCAAGAATTACTCAAGAACATAAATATAAAAGAGGTGAATCAAATATATTAATCACACACAATCTGAACATAATCTCATAATCCATCGGATCCCAGCAAACTCATCATAGCAACAACATAAGGATTACATATGTGCCTCGATCATGTAGGGCAGCTGACGAGGTCTAATCGATGAAGAACAAAGAGGGGAGGAGAACATCACATAGCTACTGGTCATGGACCCATGGTCCAAGGGGGACTACTCACAACTCATCCGGGAAGCGTCCATGGTGGTGGAGAAGCTCCCGGTGGTGGTTCTCCCCTCCGGCAGGGTGCCGGGAAGAGTTCTCCTGGTGCTCCCGATCTTGGAAGCGCGGCGGCGGCGGAACAGAGATGAGATCGCGAAAAGGGTTCCGTCCTCGAGGGTTTCGGGACGCGATGTAAATATATGCCAAAGGGGGTCACTAGAGGAGGTAAGGGGGGCCCAGGCGCCCCCCCGGCGCGGCCAGTAGGGGGGCCGCGTGGGCAGGCCGCCTGGGCTTCCCCCGGCTCCCCTCTGGCCCCACTTCTGGCGCGTGGAAGCTTCTGGAGCGCTGATTTTTTATATATTTTCCCGGAATTTTTCTGGCACTTTAAGTAATGGGAAAACCTGAAATACAAAAACAGCAGAAAACAGAAACTGGCACTGGGGTGCACTGAGTTAATAGGTTAGTCCAAATATGATCAAAAGTGTATGGAAGTGCATAAATATCATAGCAATATCACACAAAAGAGGCATGGAGCAAGCAGAAATTATAAATACGTTTTGGACGTATCAACATCCCCAATCTTAATTCCTGCTCGTCCTCGAGTAGGTAAATGATAACAAGCAAAATTTCTGTGGTGACATGCTATCAACCATATAAGAACTTTTCTCAGTCACATGACAAATGCTTACTGAGATAATGAATCTTTAGTAATTAAGTTGCCTCATGAGAATATCACAAAGAACTGAAAGTTTTACAATATGATACTGAAACACCCAATAGATTTGTAGTGAGCATGGTGTGCAAACATGACAAAGTGATACCTCGATTGCCCCCTTTAGTGAAGCAAAACATAAATGCAGGAGCACCTCCGAAGTTTAAGTGACGACTAGATACAATGATTTCAGAATAAACGATATCATAATCATGCAGAAGACAATGGTACTTTGGGACAATGCACATTACACTCAGAATGACAATCATGCTCTCAATAGTTGGTGCTTTGAAGAAAGAAGGTGGAGACTCTCGAACCGTGGAATTTGATGGCAAGGTTGAAAACCCGTGGTTGGAAGCAAAGACTAAACATGTACCAGAGCTCTTGGTTTTAAAAACAGAAGTAAAAATGATTTTTGGGAGATGCATATTTCGTCAACGAATGCTAGTAGATAACTCAATTACTTCTCGAGCTGGACAAGTTTCGTGGAACGGCTCCCGCACGGGGACGATCACATCCCCTTAATCTCCTTTGTTTATCACTGCCAAAAGTTTTCTGATTTCTCATGAACAAAGCGTGAAGGAGGGTTTGTTTGTTGTATTTTTTTTATGAGCCGGGCGCACTCATGCCAGTTCCTTCTCGTATTAGGGGTTTGCAGATTAGGCATGCAATCCCGGGGTAAAACTTGTCCAACTTAAAAAGATCATGAATTAACTACTACTTCCTCATGAGCTAAAACAGAGGCACAAAAGAGAAATGCTTTTGAATAATTTCGAGATGGTACAAGAAAGTCTTCGTTAGGAATGGCAAGTAAATACAATATATAGGAAGGTATGGTGGACTCATATGGCATAACTGGTTTCAAGGATTTTGGATGCACAAGCAGTCAGTCCGCTTAGTACAGGTGAAGGCTAGCAAAAGACTGGGAGCGACCAACTAAGAGAGCAATGACGACCATAATCATGCAGAGCGACAAAGCAACATTGAATCGGGCATGGAAGTTATATCACTACTCAGAAATTAAAGATCATCAAGGCTTGATAGACTTTCTTTACAGTCTTAAATATGCGTGAGCATATGCCAAATCAATCAAAATAAATTCTTGGAGGAAGATATCACTAAACCATACCACATCATAGGCAAACAAATCATGCTGGTACTTCAATAACACATTAAGAACCCCCAGCTATTTGAGACTAACCATAAGAAAACATGAACTACTAAGCACCATTATGCACATAGCATTTTTATCATAGACATATCAACCAGTGCCACAGAAGCCAACTCTCCTAACAAGATAAGCATGATAATTCAAGAGAGTTCCAGAAGCAACCAACTAAACAAAAGCTCTTTAAAAAGAAAAGCATGAAAACTAAGAGCTAAACATGACAGTAGCTATTGAAAGACAAAGAACATACACAGCAAAGATAAACATGAAAATCCTATGTTGTGTTCTAGGTTGAAGTGGAGCGTGTTTCTTTCCCACACAAAGAAAGCTGGGTTCTAACTCGTTATGAACAGCAAGCAAAGCTAAAGAAAACTAAAAAGGAAACTAAAAGCAAGACGCTCCAAGCATAGCACATAATGCATGAAGTGATTAAAATATAGTGGAACGAAAGACGAACTGATAATTGTTGATGGAGAAGGGGATGCACGGGGGCATCCCCAAGCTTAGACGCTTGAGTCTTCTTGAATATTTCTTGGGGGTGCATGGGGGCATCCCCAAGCTTGAGTGTTTGACACTCCTGAATCTTTTTATCATCTTCCCTCGCACACTTGAAAACTCCCTTCATACATAACTCATCATAATCTGATTAGCGAGGTTAGTACCCATAATAAAATAATTTTTCCTTGCTGTAAATAAGGATAATCTTGAAGGTCTACTGTTTCTCAAGATTGCCAAAAGGTTTTTGCAAAGAAAAAGCAAGCTCAAGGTTTGCAAAACGAAGAAAAGGCAAAACAGGACAGAATCTGTGAAAAACAGACCAGCAGGCAGTAAATAATTTTTTCGGGGCACTTCTGCAACTCAAATCAAAAAACTCAGAACAGACGCCCGAAAGCCAATTGTATAGATCACGCTGTCGAAAAAATTCAGACCAAAAAGATGATCTGGAGATTTTATACGAATTTTTCTGTCCAAGGACAGAATCTGTTTCCTGGACAGCACGTCACAACTTTTGAACTTTCTTGCAATCAGAGGCTAAACTTGGCACAAAGCTGAAAAGTAAAGATACAATGATGATGCTACTGTAGTAACAAACATCAAGACACAATAAAAGCAAAATAAAACTTTATTCAATGTGGGCTGCCTCCCAAAATCGCTTTCTTTTATGCCTTTAAGCTAGGCATAATGCAAAGAGATCAAGTTTTATCAAGAGTAAAAGAATAGCTAGCCCGTATAACGGACTCAAAAGGTAACTTAATCTTCTTTCTAGGGAAGTGTTCCATCCCTTTCTTGAGAGGAAACTGGAATTTTATATTCCCCTCTTTCATGTCAATGATAGCACCAACGGTGTGAAGAAAAGGACGTCCCAAAATAATTGGACAAGAAGGTTCACATTCAATATCCATAATAGTAAAATCAACGGGAACATAATTGTCATTGACAATGATAAGAACATTGTCGATCCTCCCCAAAGGTTTCTTTATGGAAGAATCTACAAGACGAACACCAAAAGAACAAGAATCAAAAGGTTTCAATTTAAGCATATCATATATTCTTTTGGGCATAACGGAGGTACTAGCTCCAACATCACATAAAGCATAGCAAGAGAAGTTATTCAACTTAATTTTAATCATAGGACCCCAACCATCCTCTAGCTTTCTAGGTATGGAGGCTTCTACCCTAAGCTTCTCCTCCCTAGCTTTGGTGAGAGCATTAGTGATATGCTCCGTGAAGGCAAGATTAAGCGTGCTAGTGTGGGGATCTTTAGCCATTCTGTGAAGGAAATCAATAACTTCAGAAAGGGTGCAATTATCAAAATCAAGGTCACTACTATCAAGTAAAGTGGTAGTGGTGTCCTTTAGGCTCACTTGTTTGGTAGCTTCTATGGTCATAGGAGTTTCTACGGTTGAGGTCATAGCATCACCATTAATAGATCCAATGGGACCAGGAGTGCATTGGGTGCTAAGAGTTTGGATATCCTCAACAACTTGGATAGTAGCAATAGTGTGGTGGGTAGGAAGGCTCTTAATTATATCTTCTTCCTCCTTTTCTCTAGCCCATCTCTCTTTAAGTTTAGCCAACATCCTAATGTTTTCATTAATTTGCACTTGAATAGCATTCATAGGAGTGGTCTTCCTCTCCTCAAGAGGGGAACTAATTTTAAGCAACTCTACCTCATGGGCTAAATTGTCTACCTTCGAAGAGAGATTATCTAGTTTTTTTAGTTTTTCTTATACACTCTTGTTGAAGGCTTTTTGGGTAGTGATGAAATCTTTAAGCATAATCTCTAGTTCAGAAGTGGAGTTCTTGGTGTTAGGATAAGCATTGTTGTTCCCATAGGAATTAGAGGGGAACGGTCTAGGGTTGCTACCAAAATTACTCCTATAAGTATTGTTATTGAAATTGTTTCTAGAGATAAAGTTCACATCTACTTGATCTTGAGCAATCAAAGAATTTAAAGGAACATCACGAGGATCAATAGAAGATTGCTTGGAAAGTAGAGACATAATCCAGTCAACTTTTTCATTTAGGGAGGAAATCCCCTGGACAGAGTTTACCTTCCTACCTGTTGGAGCACGTTCGGTGTGCCATTGGGAATAATTGGTCATCATCTCATCGAGAAGCTTCGTGGCAGCACCAAGTGTAGTTGACATAAAGGTTCCTCCCGCGGCCGAATCTAACAAGTTCCGCGAGGTAAAGTTCAAGCCTGCATAAAAAGTTTGGATAACCATCCAAGTAGTCAAACCATGAGTAGGGCAGTTCTTGACAAGAGATTTCATGCGTTCCCAAGCTTGGGCAACGTGTTCATTATCCAATTGTTTAAAATTCATTATGTTACTCCTTAGTTGGATAATTTTAGCAGGTGGATAGTACTTCCCAATAAAGGCATCCTTGCACTTGTCCCAAGAATCTATGCTATTCCTAGGCAAAGATTGAAACCAAATATTAGCTCCTCCTCTTAAGTAGAAAGGAAAAAGCTTAAGCTTAACAATATCACTATCTACTTCTCGGTACTTTTGCATATCACAGAGTTCAACAAATTTTTTTAAGTGCAAAGCAGCATCATCTCCAGCACCGGAGAATTGATCTTTCATAACTAGGTTCAGTAAAGCAGTTTTAATTTCATACGAAGGTGCTGAAGTGGCAGGTGTAGTAATAGGCGTGCAGATAAAGTCATCGTTGTTATGACTAGTGAAGTCACACAACTTGGTGTTCTCGGTGGAACCCATAGCAGCAAGCAAGCAAGATAACTATTTTTGTGATTTTTGATAAAGGGAACTAAAGCAAAAACTGAAAGGTAAACTTACAAGACTAAAAAGAAAAGATAAAAGATAGCGTGCAACTCCCCTATCTTGAAGAGTGGAGTCCCCGGCAACGGCGCCAGAAAACTTTGCTTGATGGCTTCTCGCCCCTCGTTGGTTACCCCAAGTGGAAGGTTTGAGATGTAGCGTAGCGGTAGTTTTCCCTTGGCAAAGATACCAAGGATCGAATCCCGTGAGACTCCGAGGGTCAACAAGAAGGTGTCAATAGCGCCAGAGACTTTTGCTTGACAGGACTTGCACACAGATACAAATAACTTTGCTCCCAACGAGTACATAGAGGTTGTCAATCCCTCCGGCCTTATCGTTTACAAAGGATCAAACGCAAGAGATAATAGTGATAGGTATGACTGCAACTAGTAAATAAGAACAGGAAGTAAATAACGGGTGTGATCAGTGATGGTAATATGGACCGGGGTCCCATGATGTTCACTAGTGATGTCTCTCTCCCAAAAGACGATAAAACAGCTAAGCGAGGTAAACGAATTACAGCTGGGCAATGGACAGGATTATGTGCGCAAACCAATGCTAACTATGCTGCAAAGAAAGGTAGAGGCTCAAAAGCATGGGCGGTACGCCAAGGCAAGTAGACCGAAATCCATCTGCATCTACTACTAATCATCCACCTTGAGATATCTATCCAGAACATCTCGCTGGTATTAAGTTGCGAGTCCCACCCATAGTGTAAACTCAAAGCAACAGACAACTGCATTAAAAGAACTTTGCGTAAAGTAATCAACCCTTGCACCCGCAAGTACAAGCATCGTTGTTTTCCCCCTTGTGGCAACAGCACATCCCCTAGACTCATGTTTCTATCACTCAAGCTAGTCATCGAGGGGCATGAACCCACAATCAAACATAACGTTCCCTCTTGGAGTTACTACCTACTACTTGGCCAAAGCAATAAACAGCAACGGAGAACATGCAAGAATTACTCAAGAACATAAATATAAAAGAGGTGAATCAAATATATTACTCACACACAATCTGAACATAATCTCATAATCCATCGGATCCCAGCAAACTCATCATAGCAACAGCATAAGGATTACATATGTGCCTCGATCATGTAGGGCAGCTCACGAGGTCTAATCGATGAAGAACAAAGAGGGGAGGAGAACATCACATAGCTACTGGTCATGGACCCATGGTCCAAGGGGGACTACTCACAACTCATCCGGGAAGCGTCCATGGTGGTGGAGAAGCTCCCGGTGGTGGTTCTCCCCTCCGGCAGGGTGCCGGGAAGAGTTCTCCTGGTGCTCCTGATCTTGGAAGCGCGGCGGCGGCGGAACAGAGATGAGATCGCGAAAAAGGGTTCCGTCCTCGAGGGTTTCGGGGCGCGATGTAAATATATGCCAAAGGGGGTCACCAGAGGAGGTAAGGGGGGCCCAGGCGCCCCCTGGCGCGGCCAGGAGGGGGCCTCGTGGGCAGGCCGCCTGGGCTGCCCCCGGCTCCCCTTTGGCCCCACTTCTGGCGCGTGGAAGCTTCTGGAGCGCTGATTTTTTATATATTTTTCCCGGAATTTTTCTGGCACTTTAAGTAATGGGAAAACCTGAAATACAAAAACAGCAGAAAATAGAAACTGGCACTGGGGTGCACTGAGTTAATAGGTTAGTCCAAATATGATCAAAAGTGTATGGAAGTGCATAAATATCATAGCAATATCACACAAAAGAGGCATGGAGCAAGCATAAATTATAGATACGTTTTGGACGTATCACCATGGCCCGCGCTCATATATTGCGTGAAAAAATTGAAAAAAGGCTTGAAAAGGTAGAATATGAAAGCAATTGCTTGGCTGACATCGGGATGGGCATGAGGGGTATCTTGTGTTAAGAGAAGGGAGCATAAAGACTATATGATTTTGTAGGGATAACGTTCTTTAGCATTGATATTTTGAAAGGCTTGGGATGCCTGAGTATTAAATTATTTTATATCAAATGATAGACTATTGCTTTGAATCACTCGTGTCTTAATATTCATGCCATGATTAGATTACATGATCAAGAGTATGCTAGGAAGCATTCCACATAAAAAATTATCTTTTTTTTATCATTTACCTACTCGAGGACGAGCATGAATTAAGCTTGGGGATGCTGATACGTCTTCGCCGGATCTATAATTTTTGATTGTTCCATGCCAATATTCAACAACTTTCACATACTTTTGGCAACTTTTTATACTATTTTTGGGACTAACATATTGATCCCTGTCTAGTGTCAGTTCTTGTTTGTTGCATGTTCTTTGTTTTGCAGAAAATCCATATCAAACGGAGTCCAAACGGGATAAAAACTTACGAATATTTTTTTTAGAATATATGTGATTTTTGGGAAAAAGAATCAACGCGAGACTATTCCCGAGAGGCGCACAATGACGGAGGGCGCGCCCAGGGGGTGGGGTGCGCCCCTGACCCTTGTGGCCACTCCGTAATGTGGTTGGTGCCCTTCTTTCGCCACAAGAAAGCCAATATCCGGATAAAAAGCATGTTAAAATTTCAGCCCAATCGGAGTTACGGATCTGTGGGAATATAAGAAACGGTGAAAGGCCAGAATCTGGAGCGCAGAAACAGAAGGAAACAGAGAGAAAGGTCCAATCTCGGAGGGGAGCTCGCCCCTCCACCGCCATGGAGGCCATTGACCAGAGGGGAAACCCTTCTCCCATCTAAGGGGAAGGTCAAGGAAGAAGAAGAAGGAGCGAGGCTCTCTCCCCCTCTCTCGCGGTGGTGTCGGAACGCTGCCGGGGCCATCATCATGATGACAATCTTCACCAACAACTTCGCCGCCGTCATCACCAACTCTCTCCCCCTCTATGCAGCGGTTCAACACCTCTTCTCCTTGTTGTAATCTCTACTTAAACATGGTGCTCAACGCTATATATTATTTCGCAATGCGCTACCTCTTGAGAATGTGTTGGTTTTCCCTTGAAGAGGAAAGTGTGATGCACCAAAATAGCGTAAGTATTTCCCTCAGTTTTTGAGAACCAGGGTATCAATCCAGTAGAAGACTACACACAAATCGCCTAGTACCTGGACAAACAATAAAGAACCTTGCAACCAACGCAATGAAGGGGTTGTCAATCCCTTCACGGCGACCTCGCGCCATCCAGATCTGTGTCGAAGGAGAGGGTGTAGTACGGGCTCCTAGGCTCCTCCTAGGCGTCTCCAAGGCGATTTTGCGCTGGCGGCCACTCTGGCCCCGGCAGCCACATCCAAACATGGCTCCTTTTGCCCTCAACTTTGATGGTGGCAGAAAGTTTCAAGCGGATATGAGAAGCAAGTTTGGTCATCCAGTGGTGTTCTCCCCTGGCTTTCGTCAACAAGAATTCATCTTGGTGGTTTCTTTCTATCGCGCATCCTTCAAGCTTGATGTGCACACGGTTAGTATCGTTCTCCTGGCTATCTTTGGAGGTTATGCTCATGGTTTTCGGGTTCGTCTCTTGAGGGATAGAACTTTCAAGTTCTCGGTGGCCTCTAAGTCTGTTGGCTTTGAGATTTACAACAATGGTAGAATTGTTGAGCAAGACTTTGAGGTTGTTTTTAGTTTGTGGATTTATGGTGGGCCAAATTGGTTTAGGGAAGAACAAGTTTTTTACAAAGAGCTAGATGATGAATGGACCTTGGTGGGTAGAAAGGGAAAGGCTGTCGTCGACAACTCCGGCGATCGTCGGAGTTACAGCACGATGGTCAGAAACGGTCGATCAGTTTTTGAGCGGTTATCGGGTCCCATTCATTCCATTGTCAATCAGCGGCAAGCTTTGAATTCCTCCTCTCTTAATTCTGAGGGTTATGGGTCGTTTAATCAGCCACAAATGTTGCAACGTTCTACCTCTCGCGCGAACGTAGTGTGTTTTGCATGTGGAGAGCAAGGTTACTTTGCACGTAACTGCATGGCTCCAAAGCTACCTGGGCTATGGCCTTTTATACAATTCGATTCTTTCGCGAGCCCACCCGAGGTGGCATGGGCTGATGGTGAGGTGGAGGCCTGGTTCAATTGTGTCGGCCCAGCTCAACCGATTAGGCAGGTCTCGTCATTTACGGAGCTGGTCAAGGGCCTATTTCCAAATTTCCAACCGCGACCACAAGCTGCCTCCTCGCATTCCTCTGTTCTTACCAACTCTGCCCATTCCACTGTTTCTGCCTCAGCTAGCTTGTCGTCTGCCTCACCATTGTCGGAGCGGACACTGGTGGCCATTTCATCGGAAGCTTCGTCATCGACCATGGCCAACATTCCCATTGACCCGGCTCCCTTTGTTCCTCATGGGTTCCAGATTTTCGAGGTGGAGGGCCGTACTGGAGTTTCGAGGGCAATTCTGCTGCATCGTCCACAAAGGCATGAGGACTGGGCGATTGCTACCATTCAGCCGCATCCCAAGGAGATATTTTTTCCCAACGTTAGAGAAGTTCTTGAGGAGTTCTTTCAAGGTGTTGAAGAAGTGGGGTTCAGAGAAATCCAACCTTGTCCGTTTGGAGAGGCCTATGTTCAGTTTCGGCATGTTAGGGACAGAGATCGTCTCATCAGGCAGAGCCCACATCCATTTGGAGATGTTTTTATCTCTTTCACTAAACACAACCAAGGTAGGAACTGGCGCAGATTGCACTTCAATAGGATCGTCTGGTTACTGTTTGTGGGTGTCCCATTTGACCACTGCAACACTGAAGATATTGCAGCTGCTGTTGCAAAGTGGGGAAGAATTATTAGTTGGGAGAGAGAGGATGCTCTAAAAGGGATGATTCTAGTGAAGGCAAGAGTCACTGATCTTATTGACATCCCTAAAAGTATAAGGTGGCCTGAAGGAGAGAGCTTTGAGGAGGAATCTTGGACTTGTTCGGTGGAGATTCTACTAGAGGAAATGCTGGGACGTGGCCCAGCTGATGAAGATCCTATTCCACCTCCTGGAGTGGACCCCCACCCTATTCCACAACACGCCAATGATTTCCCTGGCTTCCGTCCGGCTCCAATACATAATGAACCTGCTCAACAGGAGGACTGGGATGATTGGGAAGAGCAGGAGGAGCAAGGTCACTGGGCATTCCCCCTGGCAAATAACCCTCAGGCTCAACCACCACAGCCACAAATGGAACTGCCTATCTTACAAGAGGATGGTGCTCCCAATAGCAGCATCACCACTACATTCTCTTTATCTGATGGTTTTTGGTCCAACACTCACACTGCCAGTGAGGAGGTTAACCAAGGTGCTCAGAACAACCCTTTGGGCACGGGCTTACAGATTATTCTTAATGCCTATCAGGCAGATGGGGATGAGGAGGATCTTGGGCAAAACAATGATGCTGTGGTTGTACCTACTGCTGCTGATGGAAATATTGTGCCAGATGGGCCTCTTGTTCAACATGTGGGTGTTATTCCCCATAATTCAGTCAATGTTCAGGTTGAGGGGACTAAAGAGAATACTACATCTGCCCCTCAGCCCTATGTTTGTCCTATGGACACTGATACTATGGCTGCAAATGAAATGCCAGAAGGAATTCAAGTAGCTCAAATCCTAGGGCCCAGTATGGATTTAAAAGGCAAGGTAGATGCCCCTATTGCTTAGGTTTGCACCTCCACTGGTGGGCCAAGTAAAGGTATGGACAACTTTCATTCAACCAATTCACCTTCTTTGGAGTTCTATGAATTAGTACAAAATCATACCTTGGATATTATTGATGGTGCCCATTTGATTTCTGAGGAAGGTTTGGACCTGTGGATTCAACACTTTGCTCCAGCTACCCAGGGAGAAGCAAACACCTTCAAAATAGACATTCCTGTAAGTTGGTTTAACTTCATAATCCACCTTCTCCTCACTCCTGACAAATTTGGTTGGGTGATGCATCTGTTGAAATCTGAGCTGTGGAAAATGCTTACTGCAAACTATGACACTGAACAGACTATCTTATTCCATATACATGACAAACCTGCTACCTCACAGGCTCCAAGTTGTAAAGAAATCATGCTGGGTCTGGGAAAGGAAAATGAGGGTATAAGTCCTGCTGCTCACTCCTCAAGTGGAGCTGGAAGTCCACTCAAGCAAGTGTCCCCCAACAAAGTCATACAGTTGTCACTAGGTGAAGCTGTCTCAAGGAAAAGACGGGATAAAGAGCCAATTGTGGAGACCCAGGTGAGAAGAAGTGATAGAATTAAGAAAGATAACAATGGGTATAGGAGGAAATCATGTGATACTAGCTCTTGCTTACCTTGCAATTCTATTCCACCCATTGTGCATAATAAAGTGGTCAAAAATCTGACAAAAACTTTTTGCAAGGTGTCTGAGGATGAGGCACATGACATGCTTTCTAAGAGGCCCAAGAAGAAGGGCCAGGAGGATGTGGCCAAGGTCTCCAAGGCCACTGGAGATACAACCCCTTAGGATGTGCCTTGATGAATTGTCCAGTAACTAATAGTATCAGGAATATTTTGAGAAAGGATAGCTTGATAGTGGAATGTATGATGTCTGGTTTGCCTGATGTAAGCAGAACATGTTTAATGTCTGTACTGAATATTTGGTGCCCTCTTTTGTCTACTGCTATGATGATCTATTTGACTTTGCTCTGGAGTTGTGGTTGCCATGAAGACTTTGATAATATTGTGCTCTCTAGCAGGTCTGTTGTGTTTCATATGTTACTCATGATGTCTGACACCTCAAACTATACTGGGTCTCATTCACACAAATGCTATGCTTTGCATATTGTAGGATCGAAAGTATGTCTAGAGGGGGGGTGATTAGACTACTTGTAAATATAAAAAATTCTGCCTTTTGATCATGAACATTTTTTGGCAGATTCACAATAATGATCAAGACAAGCATCACCCTACACATGCAATTCTAGAGTATAGGCAGCGGAAAGTAAATTGCACATGTAGTAAAGAGAGGTGGAGAAGATCAAACGCAATTTGGAGACGCAATGATTTTTCCCGTGGTTCCGATAGGTAGTGCTATCGTACATCCACGTTGATGGAGACTTCAACCCATGGAGGGTAACGGCTGCGCGAGTCCACGGAGGGCTCCACCCACGAAGGGTCCACGAAGAAGCAACCTTGTCTATTCCATCATGGCCTACGCCCACGGAGGGCTAGCCTTACTCGGGTAGATCTTCACGAAGTAGGCGATCTCCTTGCCCTTACAAACTTCTTGGTTCAACTCCACATCTCGATGACGGAGGCTCCCAAGCGACACCTAACCAATCTAGGAGGCACCACCCTCCAAAAGGTAATAGATGTTGTAGATGATGATGAACTCCTTGCTCTTGTGCTTCAAATGATAATCTCCCCAACACTCAACTCTCCTCACTGATATGGCTGTGGTGGAAGAAAGGATTGAGTGGAAAGCAACTTGGGAAGGTTAGAAATCAAGTTTCATATGGTAGGAATGGAGCAACTTGATCTCAACACAAGGGTAGGTGGTTCTCTTCTCAGAAAGTGTAAGGTAGGAGTGGTAGTTCTTTCTGATGGCTCTCTCCACGAATGAAGAGGGGGTGGAGGGGTATATATAGCCTCCACACAAAATCCAACCGTTACACACATAATTGAGCAATCTCGGTGAGACCGAAGTTGAAACTCGGTCAGACCGAAAGTTCAAATATAGTGAACGTTGGGGTTTTCGGTGGGACCGAAAATACCATCTCGGTTTGTCCGATTTGAGTAAATATAGGAACTTGCCAGTTTCGGTGAGACCGAAATCATCAACTCGGTTATTCCGAAATGATGACAACTGTTACAGAAGCTTAGCAGCCCATGTTTCGGTGAGACCGAACTCAAACTCGGATTGACCGATTTTTCTAGGGTTTGGCTTATGGCTGAGGTGGTTCATCTCGGTGGGACTGAGTTTGGAAAATCGGTTTGTCCGAGATTACTTATGAGTGTGTTTGGTAGTGAAAGTTGCTGATAGTTAAGGAGATATATCACTAAGCACTTGAGCAACCAGATCATCAACACAACCTCATCCCCTTTTAATAGTATTGGCTTTTCCTATGGACTCAATGTGATCTTGGATCACTAAACCAAAAATGGAGTCTTGATCTTTTGCCAATGCTTGCCTTAGCATTTTGAGGGGTCCACTTCTTCAGTCATTTCCATACCCATATCACTGAACTTCTCTAAAATGATTCTCAAGTAACTATTAGTTCAATGATATATATGTTGTTATTAATTGCCAAAACCACCCGGGGATTAGTTGCACTTTCAATCTCCCCCTTTTTGGTAATTGATGACAACATATAGATCAAAGCTTCGACAAAAGATATAATCAATGAATAATATCGTCGCTTTGAGAAGTATGTGATAAGCAAGAGCTCCCCCTAAATTTGTGCATTATTTAAAATTTGCGTTTGAATGCAAATGCACAATCGATTAGGATTATGGGTCACTCTTCCATGTCACATACTTCTTGGTGGAGCGCACAAAATGATAAGAATGAATAACATGCACCCAATCACCAAGACATGAGTAAATGATCATACAAGATATGAAAAGCATATGATAATCATTAAGCACACATTAAAGCATAGTATGACCAAGCACTCATTAAGGTAGCATCAAACGTAGTATCAAGCACACTGAAAGTTTCGAAAGACCAAAAGAACCAAATGTATCTCAAAGAAACCGCAAAAGAACGAAAGAGCACTCTCTCTCTCGAAGCCCTATGATCTATACAATTTCTCCCCCTTTGGCAACAAGTTACCAAAAAGTTTGAAAAAGCATAGAGCTAAACGTCACTGTGGGCTCTGCTGGTGGCTCCTGCCTGGGTAGATGTCGGAGTAGATATGACGGCATCGGCGAAGACTTCAGCTGATGTCTGCGCTGGAGGAGTGGATGCTGGAGCTGTGGCTGGAGTGACTGCTGGAGCTGTAGGAGGTGCTGAAGTGGTAGCCCTGGAGTTAGTCACTGGGATAGCTGCTGATCGGGATCCTCTGGGAACCTGAGCAGTCTGGCGATGAGAGTCCTGGACTAGATCATCCTGCATGAGCTCTGCTCTGTCCTGCCTAGCTTCCTCCATGTCTGCCTCAAGCTTGTTGACGGTCACCTGAAGTTCAGTCAGCTTCACGTCCAGAGCGTGGATCTTGTCGTCAACAATCCTCTCTAGGCTCTCCTGAGATTGTTCAATGCTGGCCAGGCGTTGTTCAATCCTCTGGGTAGCTTCAAGAATCTGCTCTCCGAAGCTCTTTGGTTTAGCTGCTGCTGCTGCTGCCTCTTTATCAGCTTTGGCTTTCCTAGCAACTTCAATCTTGGCTTGACCTTCAACCGAAGTTGGATCCTCCTCGTCCATCACAACAACATTATCTTCATGCTCTGGCTGCAGTGGTAAGTGCTTCCTATCCAACATGAATTTGCCCGTGCCAAACTTGGCATTGATAAGCATCTGAATCTGCGGGGCAAATCCACATGACCTCTTTTGGTCAGCTGCAGTCCTCTTAATGGTCTCTACCATTAAGTCCATCACCTTGAAAGGTGCCTTCTCATCAAGTATGTGCAGCATGTTGATAGAATAGCCTCTGATCATGCGATGGTCTCCAGACTTGGGCATCAAGGTATGCCTCAGAATAGTGTTAGTGGTAGGTAGACCTGCCTGGAGATAGTACACTGAGCCAAGCTTCCACACTTCCAAATCTGCTGCGGGGATCTCCTTGTACATGTTCTTCATGGAATCATGGTTCTTCTTAGGAATCCCATAGACATCAATGTCGTCCTCTCTTTGCACTGGAGCATTCAGAAGTTCTGCCCATTCTTCAACAGACGAAGAAAACCTTTGACCTTCAGTCATCCAGGTGATCTTCCCATCAGGATAGAAGTGGGCTGTGGCATAGAACTGCATAATCATCTCGTCGTTCCAGTCTGTCAGCTTCTGACCCACAAACTCATCAACTCCACATGCAGTGAAGCTCTCATGCACATGGGGAAAGAAGTCTCGGTGCTCTTCACTGTCAATGTACTTCCAGTCAACGTACCTGGTGTCTGCAACAATAGGCTTCTTATCCATCAGCACAGTCTCATAGAAGTCCTGCTGCTCTCTGGTGTGGAATCTGGGGTCCACAGCAGTCCTTCTCCTCACGGCATATGGATCAGACTGTCTCCATAGCCTGAGACCTCTATCTTTCCTTGCCTTCATATCCTCGGCTTGAGGATGAGCATCGTTGTGGAGCGGCAGTTTTGGACGGAGCTTCAGCAACACATGTTCTTCTTCAGACTCAGACGGTGGCACATCACCTTTGTTCTTCTCAGAAGCTGGAATGTTCCTGGTTGTCCTCTTGGGCTTGGCAGTAGGCTTTGCTGGAGCTGCCTTAGCTTGAGCAGGCTTCTTGGGCTTTGAAGTGGCTTGAGCCCTAATAGCATCACCCATGAGCTTAGCCTTCTGAGGAGGAGGCTGGGGTGCTCCTTCTTCTTCTTCATCCACTGCTGCATCTGCATGAGGTTCAGCATACACTACCCTCTTCCTCTTGGAAGTTTTCTTCACTTTACTTGGGGCTGGCTCTCCCAAGTTTAGCTTCTTGGCAACAGCTGACTGCTTGACCTTGCTGGTGCCTTTCTTTGACTGATGCCCTTGGTGCTCTTTGGCAACAACTTTTCTCTTAGGCTTGGAGGTTACTTCCTCAGCAATGAAGTCAGAGTCCTCATCATCAGAATTTCTCTGCTTTCTGGTTCTGGTGGCTGCAGGAGGCAAGCCACTAGGTGTACTCCTCTCACCATCATCAATAAGACTACTAGCCTCAGGACTAGTATCTGCCTCAGGAATCTCTGCAAAAGGTGATTCTGACCTGTTCTGGCTGTCACTGGCATCTGACATGACTGACAACCTATGAATAGATAAGGTATAGGCAGAGTAGAAGAGTTATCACAAACTGCAGAGGTTTTTGCAAAAAAATGAGTTCAAATCTTAGTTTTGAGTTTTCACAGAATGCATTTCGGTCAAACCGATTTTCAGTTTCGGTGAATCCGAAGTGTATACAGAGGCTTACCACACCACTTTCGGTCAGACCGAAGTGGGTTTCGGTCCTGCCGAAACACTAGGGTTTCACTAAGACTCAACTTCGGTCACACCGATTTGCACGACTCAGTTAGACCGAAAGGTGCAGTGCAATGGCCAGAGGCCAAATCGGTCATTCCGAGTTTTCAAAATCGGTTTCACCGAGATGTGTTTCGTGGAAACCTAAACCTAAGAAGAATTTTGCTCGAAACTAGAAACGATCTGGTGTTAAGGAATTTTTCAATCGTGGCCAGAAATAGGGCAAACCAATCGTGCATTGAATTAGATGGGAAGCACGAGAGGGATCGAGACTCACCCTAACTTGGTGGAGTCCCTCTACGGCGGCAACAGCGCGGAGGAGAAAACCGTTGACGGCGGCGGAGACCTGCGGCGAGGGCGCACAGGCGACGACGGTGACGATCCGGAGATCAGGGCGACGGCAGCAGGGGACTTGGGGGCGAAAACGTTTGAAGGAAAAATCGCGCGCTGCCCTCAGTATTTATATCCCCTTGCTGTCGGTGGGACCGAGTTGAAAAACTCGGTGACACCGAGATGGATAACTGCTATGCAGTTACGCATATCGGTCACGCCGAGATTTAGAACTCGGTTTCACCGAGATGAAACCTAGATCAGTCTAAGCGTTTCGGTTGGACCGAGTGGGAGAAGTTGGTCTGACCGAAATTGACTTAGAAGGTTTTGGAAGTCAGCCTTAGACGGATCGGTGGCTCCGAGTGCTCCTCACTCGGAGGGTCCGAAAATGACTTGTTCAAAGTTTGTGATATAAGTATGAATAGCATTTGAGACAAGAAAGCATAGATAGCTAGGGGAGGTACTTAGGCATTCTTGTCCATCCATTTGGACAGAAAAATCAAAACAACCAAAACAACAAATGGATGTCCTCGAATGGATAAAATCATGCATTCAACATGCTCACACAATAAGATAGCAAATGAAATATGTGTCAAACATGCACAACCAAAACTCTAGCTACTAGCACACAATTTGTCGATGACTAGGTCATCTATATATGAGTATTTTGACTTAGGAGCCAAATGAGAACATTTGATCATAGGTCATACTCATCGTTTAAGCACAAGTGGGGTTACCACTTTTACATAAAGCATTGATGTGTTCACATCATTTGAAGAAGCTTTAGCTCAATTTTTAGAGCAAAGCTCCCCCTAGATGTGAGAACCCCTTTTAAAGGGTCAAACTAACCTTGGGTTGTCGTAGAAGACTTCATGTAGATGTTGAAGATGTGGATGCTCAATGTTGATGTAGATCATCAAGAGTTGGGAGCTATCCTTTGGATTAGGGCACTTTCAATACCTACATGGGTTAGTCCCACAAGGAACAAACAAGGATATCCATAGACATAGATTGGAGTTCACAAAAGATGATGTCCATGAAAGCAATGATTACCTTGTCCCTTGACTTACCAACAAGAGGGTTTGTGACTCCATGAACTAGTGCATGATGTGGAAGTTGATTGCACAAGTTGCCAAAATGAATGTGAGTGAAGTATGTTGGCGGAGTCACCCTCAAGAACCTTCTAGTTCTTCTTCTTTGGGATCCACATCATCTTGATGGGAATCCTTGGGGTTGTAGTTGAGCCTGACGAAGTAGAACTTGACGTGTCCTTGGGAACCCACTTGACCATGGCTTGAGGTGCTTCAATGAATGCATCAATCTCCTCTTGAAGCTTGTCCTTGGCTTTTAGCTTGTGGTCTTGTGGTGGAAGGTCACTTTGAGCTTGTTCCACATTGGAAGAAGTAGGATCATACTTCTCCTTTTGAGAAACAAACTGTGGAGTAGGGTATTGACCTTCTTCCCACTCAACACCTTCGGTGTTGAACTTTCGCTCAAAACCAATCCCTTGATTCTTCCGGTGCCTTCCTTGTTTGCGAACAATTTCCTCAAAGTTCTTGCTTCCGGCAAGACTCTTGTAGACACCTTTCTCTATGATTTCCTTCAATAAGCTATTTTCTTGCTCAAGTGTAACTTGGCTTGAAACATTGTTAGTGGAATCAAGAGAACTACTAGAAGTAACAACATTAGATTTAACATGGTTATTGTTACTACTAGAGGAAGAATTTTTCTTATGCTTGTCATGCTTAGTCTTAATAGGTGGCAAGAAATTAGACAAGAGAAGTCGTTTGGCAAGATATGAAGAACTCTTCTTTCGAAGATCGTCATTGATCGCTTTTAGAAACTCATGTTCTTGCTCTAGAGTGAGCTTCTCGAAGCGTAGCTTCTCATGAGATCTTAGGAGCTCTCTATGATCTTCTTGAGTTGTTTCATGAGCTAACTTAAGAGTGTTTAGTTCTTTAGTTAGACGCTCAATCTCCTTCATACCATTGTCATTCGACTCTTCTCGACTATAAAGACTACTAGCATTTTCATCGTTACTAAGCTCACTAGATTTATCATGCAAGAGCTCATCTTCACCAAGTAAGTCATCCTCATCACTATTGTAGTCAATGAATTCAGGGTGTGATACCTTGGGGCCTTTAGCCATGAAGCATCTTCCAATTCCCTCATTTGGTGAATCAAATAAGTCGTAGGAGTTGGAGTTGGAGGATACGAGTGCAAGACCGGCAACACCTTCATCTTGACTGTAGTCGGAGTCGGAGTGATAGCTTCCATCGGATTGATTGTCGGAGTCGGAGCCGGAGACCCATTCACCTACATGAGCTTGATGTCTTCTTCTTGTGTAGCTCCTTGATGACTTGTCTTTCCTTTCCGAATCCTTGCTTCTCCGAGAGGGTCTTCGTTCATAACGATCATCTCTACTCCTTCTCCTTGGAGATTCTTCTCTTCTCTTGTGGGGAGCCGTACACTCATTTGAGAAGTGTCCGGGTCTTCCACAATTGTAGCAGTTTCGATCACGGCTAGAAGATCTCTTTTCATCATATGATCTAGACTTTGAGCTTCTCTCTTTGCCTCTATTCTTATAGAATTTGTTGAAGTTTTTAACCATTAGGCTTATCTCTTCATTGGAAATTAACTTGTCACTTGAGGTTGTGGGAGCATCACTTGTCGCTTTGTAAGCACCACTTGACTTGTTGTGAAGCTCTTCCTTATCCTTAAGTGTCATCTCATGAGCAACAATTCTTCCAATGACTTCAGTTGGCTTGAGAGTCTTGTAGTTTGGCATCATTTGGATCAAAGTGCACACGATGTCGTACTTTCCATCCAAAGCTCTGAGAATCTTCTTAATGATGAATCGGTCGGTCATTTCTTCGCTTCCTAAGCCGGCAATCTCATTTGTGATGAGAGCAAGCCTAGAGTACATTTCAGCGACTCCTTCACCATCCTTCATCTTGAACTTGTCAAGTTGACCTTGAAGAATATCTAGCTTTGATTCCTTCACAGATTCGGTACCTTCGTGCATTTCAACCAAAGTATCCCAAATCTCTTTAGCATTCTCAAGACGGCTGATTTTGTTGAACTCCTCGGGACACAAAGCATTGAAGAGAATGTCACAAGCTTGAGCATTGTTTTGCAACATCCGCAACTCTTCCGGTGTAGCTTCGCGATCCGGAACTTTTCCTTCCTCGAAGAATTCACCTTGCATACCAACACAAATAATGCCCCATGCGGCTGGGTTATGACCAAGAATATGCATTTTCATTTTATGCTTCCAACTAGCAAAATTTGTACCATCAAAGTAAGGACCTCTACGATAATTACCCTCACTAGACGCCATACTCTCCTAGGTTGTGAAACCAAGCTTATGGAGTCCAATGCAATGGAAACCAAAACAATGGAGACCAAGGCTCTGGTACCACTTGTAGGATCGAAAGTATGTCTAGAGGGGGGGGATTAGACTACTTGTAAATATAAAGAATTCTGCCTTTTGATCATGAACATTTTTTGGCAGATTCACAATAATGATCAAGACAAGCATCACCCTACACATGCAATTCTAGAGTATAGGCAGCGGAAAGTAAATTGCACATGTAGTAAAGAGAGGTGGAGAAGATCAAACGCAATTTGGAGGCGCAATGATTTTTCCCGTGGTTCCGATAGGTAGTGCTATCGTACATCCACGTTGATGGAGACTTCAACCCACGGAGGGTAACGGCTGCGCGAGTCCACGGAGGGCTCCACCCACGAAGGGTCCACGAAGAAGCAACCTTGTCTATTCCATCATGGCCTACGCCCACGGAGGGCTAGCCTTACTCGGGGTAGATCTTCACGAAGTAGGCGATCTCCTTGCCCTTACAAACTTCTTGGTTCAACTCCACATCTCGATGACGGAGGCTCCCAAGCGACACCTAACCAATCTAGGAGGCACCACCCTCCAAAAGGTAATAGATGTTGTAGATGATGATGAACTCCTTGCTCTTGTGCTTCAAATGATAATCTCCCCAACACTCAACTCTCCTCACTGATTTGGCTGTGGTGGAAGAAAGGATTGAGTGGAAAGTAACTTGCACATGTAGTAAAGAGAGGTGGAGAAGAGCAAACGCAATTTTGGAGACGCGGTGATTTTTCCCGTGGTTCCGATAGGTGGTGCTATCGTACATCCACGTTGATGGAGACTTCAACCCACGGAGGGTAACGGCTGCGCGAGTCCACGGAGGGCTCCACCCACGAAGGGTCCACGAAGAAGCAACCTTGTCTATTCCATCATGGCCTACGCCCACGGAGGGCTAGCCTTACTCGGGGTAGATCTTCACGAAGTAGGCGATCTCCTTACCCTTACAAACTTCTTGGTTCAACTCCACATCTCGATGACGGAGGCTCCCAAGCGACACCTAACCAATCTAGGAGGCACCACCCTCCAAAAGGTAATAGATGTTGTAGATGATGATGAACTCCTTGCTCTTGTGCTTCAAATGATAATCTCCCCAACACTCAACTCTCCTCACTGATATGGCTGTGGTGGAAGAAAGGATTGAGTGGAAAGCAACTTGGGAAGGTTAGAAATCAAGTTTCATATGGTAGGAATGGAGCAACTTGATCTCAACACAAGGGTAGGTGGTTCTCTTCTCAGAAAGTGTAAGGTAGGAGTGGTAGTTCTTTCTGATGGCTCTCTCCACGAATGAAGAGGGGGTGGAGGGGTATATATAGCCTCCACACAAAATCCAACCGTTACACACATAATTGAGCAATCTCGGTGAGACCGAAGTTGAAACTCGGTCAGACCGAAAGTTCAAATATAGTGAACGTTGGGGTTTTCGATGGGACCGAAAATACCATCTCGGTTTGTCCGATTTGAGTAAAGATAGGAACTTGCCAGTTTCGGTGAGACCGAAATCATCAACTCGGTTATTCCGAAATGATGACAACTGTTACAGAAGCTTAGCAGCCCATGTTTCGGTGAGACCGAACTCAAACTCGGATTGACCGATTTTTCTAGGGTTTGGCTTATGGCTGAGGTGGTTCATCTCGGTGGGACTGGGTTTAGAAAATCGGTTTGTCCGAGATTACTTATGAGTGTGTTTGGTAGTGAAAGTTGCTGATAGTTAAGGAGATATATCACTAAGCACTTGAGCAACCAGATCATCAACACAACCTCATCCCCTTTTAATAGTATTGGCTTTTCCTATGGACTCAATGTGATCTTGGATCACTAAACCAAAAATGGAGTCTTGAGCTTTTGCCAATGCTTGCCTTAGCATTTTGAGGGGTCCACTTCTTCAGTCATTTCCATACCCATATCACTGAACTTCTCTGAAATGATTCTCAAGTAACTATTAGTTCAATGATATATATGTTGTTATTAATTGCCAAAACCACCCGGGGATTAGTTGCACTTTCACATATGTATGGAAACATACCAGGAGATGGGGCCTGGTATCACAAATTTTCCACCCAGCTAGTTAATCATGAGTAGAAACAGATCCTGGAACATCTTGAAATGGAACATTAGGGGTTTAAATTCTCCTGATAAATGGCTGGCCATTAGGAAAAAAATTGAGGAAAGTGTTGCTGGTATTTTGTGCCTTCAAGAAACTAAGAGGCAAGCATTTGATTTGGCATATATCCATAACTTTTGTCCACAAAGATTCAATAAATTTGAATTCCTGCCTTCTATTGAGGCATCTGGAGGGATTTTGAATGCTTGGAATGAGGCTCTTTTTAATGGACATTTGCTCTTCTAGAATAAGTTTTCACTCTGTATGCAATTCACTTGCACTTCAACCAACAAACCATGGATCCTCACAAACATTTATGAGCCTTGCAATCTTGAAGACAAATTGGAATTTATTGATTGGTTTACAAATGTCCAAATGCCAGATGATGCTGATTGGATAGTTATGGGGGACTTCAACTTCATTAGGTCACCTGAAGACAAAAATAGACCCGGTGGTGATGTTAATCAGATGTTACTGTTCAATGAGGCCATTAGTAATTTGGGGTTAATTGAACTACCTCTAAAAGGAAGACAGTTCAGTTGGAGCAATATGCAACAAAGTCCTCTTCTTGAAAAACTCGACTGGTTTTCACTTCTGCTGCATGGATGACTTCTTATCCTGACACAACTGCGCTGCCTCTTGCAAAACCAATATCAGACCATTTGCCTTGTGTAATTAAAATTGGCACATCTATTCCTAAGTCAGGGGTTTTTAGATCTGAAAATTATTGGTTGAAGCACAACTCTTTCAAAGATATTGTTCAAACTGCATGGAACATCCCTGTTGGTTATACTGATCCAGCTAAGAAAATTAATGCTAAATTCAAGAACTTGAGGAGAGCACTAAAACTTTGGGCAAAAAACCTTTCTTGTCTTAAAAAGCAGATTGATGAGTTGAATGAATGTATATTCCTATGGGACTTCTTGGAGGAATTTAGAGACCTCTCTATATCTGAGCATAACTGCAGGGAGTTTTTGAAACAAACACTTCTAACTGTCCTCAGTAATCAGAAGATTTATTGGAAACAAAGAGGTAAAATCAAGGGGGTCAAATTTGGGGATGAAAATACCAAATTCTTCCATACAAAGGCCTCAATTAATCACATGCATAACAAAATTGCAATGCTCATGAATGAGGACCAAGTGGAAATTACTAATCATGAAGGGAAGGATGCAATTCTTTGGGAAGCTTTCAAGAAGAGAATGGGACAATCAAATGGCCATACAATGCACTTCAATTTACAGGACCTGTATGATAACAGAGTGGATCCACAAATATTCCAAGACCTTGAGAGACCTTTCTCTCAAGAAGAAATTGAAGAGGTAGTTAAAAACTTACCCACGGACAAATCTCCAGGCCCTGATGTATTTAGTAATGAGTTTCTCAAAGCTTGTTGGGACATTATCAAGCTGGATGTTACTGATCTTATCATGGCCTTTCATGCTGGTAATGTGAATTTGGAGAGCATAAACACTTCATATATCACACTCATTCTTAAAAAGGAGGTACCTATATCCCCTAATGACTTTAGGCCAATCTCATTGCTTAATGGGGTGCTCAAAATTATTACTAAACTGCTGGCAAATAGATTACAAAAAGTCATTCTCAAGCTGGTTCATATCAACCAGTATGGATTCTTAAAGAACAGAGTAATTCAAGACTGTCTGGGTTGGGCCTATGAATATACACATCAATGCCATAAGTCAAAAGAAGAATTGCTTGTTATCAAACTGGATTTTGAAAAGGCTTTTGACACTATTGAGCATCAGGCTATAATTGATATCATAAGGGCTAAGGGATTTGGTGAGAGGTGGATAACCTGGATACACATGTTATTCCATTCTGCATCCTCTGCTATAATGTTAAATGGGGTGCCAGGGAAAAAGTTTTACTGTAAAAGAGGAGTAAGGCAGGGAGATCCCCTTGCACCTCTTTTATTCATATTGGCCGTTGATCTGCTTCAATCAATTTTAAATAAAGTCATGACTAGGGAACTAATAACACCTCCACTACAAGTGACCTCATGCCCTGACTTCCCTATTGTGCAGTATGCACATGACACTCTTGTCATTTTGCAAGCAAGTGCTAGACAGCTTGTATGCCTCAAAGCCCTACTTAACACATTTGCAGATGCCACATGCCTCAGAGTAAACTATGGGAAATCAATCATGGTGCCACTAAATATTGCAGAAGACAGAGTAGATATTTTCACTAACACTTTGCAATGTGCCAGAGGGCAATTTCCATTCACTTATCTGGGGATACCTTTGGGCATTTATAAGCCAACTATAGAGCAGTGTTTACCCATAGTCAATAGAATTTCTAAGAGGATTACTGGCATTTCTACTTTCATGACTCAGGCAGGGAAGATTTTGTTGGTCAAATCTGTGTTGGCTTCCTTAGTAGTTTACTTCATGTGTTGCATGGACATTCCCATTACTATTAAACACCAGATCATAAAGTACTTAAGGCACTGTCTATGGAGGAGCCCTGATTTGGAAGATAGGAGGCCAGCCCTGGTGGCTTGGCAAACAGTCTGCAGACCTAAAAATCAGGGTGGCTTGGGAGTTCTGGATATCTTCATACAAAATAAAACTTTGCTCATGAAAAACATTCATAAGTTTTACAATAGACATGACATCCCTTGGGTCAATCTAATTTGGAAAACATACTACAGCAATGGGCAACTTCCAGGAGACCAAAAAGTGGGCTCATTTTGGTGGAAATCCAATCTTGCACTCATTGACCAGTTCAAAGCTATAGCAAGATGCAATGTGGGAGATGGTAAAACTGCTTTGTTCTGGGATGATATGTGGGACCAATTCATTCTCAAGCACAAGTTTGATCATCTATATTCCTTTGTTAGAAACCCTCAGACAAGTGTTCAACAAGTGATCAATACTGAATATCTCCAAGACTTATTCCATCTGCCCCTAACTGCGCAGGCATATGAGGAGTTCCTTCAAATGGATGAGATGTGCATTTCCATGAGACAATCAGAATATTTAGATGCTCTGGATACTTGGAGTTACATATGGGGCAATGAATTCTATTCTTCAATTAAAGCCTATAATGTGCTAATTGGGCATAAACAAACCCCACCACATTTTTCATGGATTTGGAAAAGCTCTTGTCAATCCAAGCATAAAGTTTTTTTCTGGATGCTCCTGCATGACAGAGTAAACACAAGGAATCTCTTAAGGAGGAAAAACTTTGAATTGGAAGTTTACAATTGTGCAGTGAGAGACTGTCCTCAAGAGGAAACTCTGCACCATCTTTTTTGGGGATGTCCCTTTGCCATCAGATGCTGCGACTTTATTTGTCCTTCAAGAACACCAAACTTGTCAGTTCTGGAGGCATTTCAAGACCTCAAAGACAAACTCAGATACCCTTTCTTTATGGAGATTATCATATTGGGATCATGGGCCATCTGGATATCTAGAAACAACAAAATCTTTGATAATATAACTCCTTCATTTTAGGGCTGGAAACACATTTTTACTGAGGAACTCAAGCTCCTGAAACTCAGGATCAAGAAGAAATATGAAGTGCAATTCTCTGCTTGGTTGGATTCCTTGTTGTAATTTGCTTAGTTCTCCTTGCTTTTCTTGTTTTGTTTTTTTAGTTTTCTTGTTATTTGTTGTTTAGCTTTTTTTGGTAGTTTCTCTCCTTTCCTTGTTCTTTTGTTTTTTTAGTTGGGCTTAGCTCAAGCCCACCAGACTTCTGTTTTTTCCCTTTTCCTTCAATAAAAGTTGCAGCGGGGTGTTTACCCTACTGTTTATAGTCAAAAAATATCCCTTCACGGCCACTTGCAAAAGTGAGATCTGATAAATATAATAAGATAAATATTTTTGGTACTTTTGTTGTATAGATTGGAAAATAAAGATTGCAAAATAAATAGTAAACTAGAACTGCAGATCGTAAACTTATATAATGTAAAGTAGACCCGGGGGCCATAGGTTTCACTAGTGGCTTCTCTCATGATAGCATAAATTACGGTGGGTGAACAAATTACTGCCGAGCAATTGATAGAAAAGCGCATAGTTATGAGAATATCTAGGCATGATCATGAACATAGGCATCATGTCCGTGTCAAGTAGACCGAAATGATGTTGGGGAACGTTGCATGGAAAACAAAAAAATTTTCTATGTTCACCAAGATCAATCTAGTAGATGCAACTACGAGGGGAGAGTAGGATCCACATACCCTTGTAGATGGCTAAGCGGAAGCGTTAAGAACGCGGTTGATGGAGTCGTACTCGCCGCGATTCAGATCGCTGAAGATCCAAGCACCGAAGCAACGGTGCCTCCGCGTTCTTCACACGTACGGCTCGGGGACGTCTCCTCCTTGTTGATCCAGCAAGGGGTGGAGGAGAGGTTGATGGAGAACCGGCAGCACGACGGCGTGGTGGTGATGGTGGAGAAGAACTCCGGCAGGGCTTCGCCTAAGCACCGCGGGAGAAGAAGATGTTATGGGAGAGGGAGGGCAGCACCGAGGCACGAACTTGTGTTTGCTGCCCTCCCTTTGCCTCACTATATATAGGGGGGGTGGAGAGGTGAGGGGCGCCCTAGGGTTTCCCCTAGGGGCCGGCGGCCAGGGCAAGGGGAGGGGGCGGCGGCCAAGGCAGGGGGGGGGCGGCGGCCAAGGGCCAGGCCCTAGGGTTTCCCCCCTAGGTGCCTTGCCCCCCACTCCAAAGGGGTGCGGCTGCCCTAGGGGGTCCCACCCCCTTTAGCCGCATGAGGAGAGGGCCCAGGGGGTGGCGCACAGCCCCCTGAGGGCTGTGGTGTCCCCCCTTGTGGCCCATTAGGCCCAGAACTTCTTCCGGACCCCCCGAAACCCTTTCCGATACTCCGCCGATTTCCCGATGCTCCCCGGAACACTTCCGGACTCCGAAACCTTTCATCCTATATATCAATCTTCGTCTCCGGACCATTCCGGAGACCCTCGTCATGTCCGGGATCTCATCCGGGACTCCGAACAACCTTCGGTAACCATACACTTTTCTCACTAACAACCCTAGCGTCACCGAACGTTAAGTGTGTAGACCCTGTGGGTTCGGAAACCATGTAGACATGACTGAGACACTCCCAGGTCAATAACTAATAGCGGGATCTGGATACCCATATTGGTTCCCACATGTTTCTCGATGATCTCATCGGATGAACCACGATGTCAAGGATTCAGGCAATCCCGTATACAGTTCCCTTTGTCTCGTCGGTATGTTACTTGCCCGAGATTCGATCGTCGGTATCTCTATACCTAGTTCAATCTCGTTACCGGCAAGTCTCTTTACTCGTTACCGTAATACATAATCCCGTGACCAACTACTTGATCACTTTGAGCTCATTGAGATGACGTATTACCGAGTGGGCCCGGAGATACCTCTCCGTCACACGGAGTGACAAATCCCAGTCTCGATCCATGTCAACTCAACAGACACCCTCGGAGATACCTGTAGAGTACCTTTATAGTCACCCAGTTACGTTGTGACGTTCGGCACACACAAAGCACTCTTACGGTGTCAGTGAGTTACATGATCTCATGGTCATAGGAACTTATACTTGACATGCAGAAAACTATAGCGATATCTGACACGATCAAAAGCTATGTTAACGTTTGGGTCTCGTCCATCACATCATTCTCCTAATGATGCGATCCCGTTATCAAATGACAACTCATGTCTATGACCTGGAAACCGCGGTCATCTTTGATCAACGAGCTAGTCCTGTAGAGGCTCACTAGGGACACTAAGTCTGTCTATTCATCCACACGTGTATTCGAGTTTCCAATCAATACAGTTATAGCATGGATAATAAACGATTATCATGAACAAGGAAATATAATAATAACTCTTTTATTATTGCCTCTAGGGCATATTTCCAACAGTCTCCCACTTGCACTAGAGTCAATAATCTAGCATTACAAGGTAATGAATCTAACACCCATAGAGTCTTGGTGTTGATCGTGCTTAGCCCGTGGAAGAGGCTTAGTCAACGGATCTGCAACATTCAAATCCGTGTGTACTTTGCAAATGTTTATGTCCTCCTCCTTGACCGAATCGCGGATGGAATTGAAGCGTCGCTTTATGTGTCTGGTCCTCTTGTGAAACCTTGGTTCCTTGGCTAGAGCAATGGCACCAGTGTTGTCACAGAACAGAGTCATTGGGTTCAGTGCACTAGGCACAACTCCAAGATCTGTCATGAACTCCTTCATCCAGACACCTTCCTTTGCCGCCTCCGAGGCAGCTATATACTCCGCTTCACATGTAGAATCAGCTACGAAGCTCTGCTTGGAACTGCACCAGCTTATCGCTCCCCCGTTGAGAATATATACGTATCCGGTTTGAGACTTAGAGTCATCCGGATCAGTGTCAAAACTTGCATCGACGTAACCCTTTACGACGAGCTCTTGATCACCTCCATAAACGAGAAACATATCCTTAGTCCTTTTCAGGTACTTTAGGATATTCTTGACCGCTGTCCAGTGATCCATACCAGGATTACTTTGAAACCTTCCGGCCATACTTATGGCAAGGCTGACATCTGGTCTCGTGCACAGCATTGCATACATGATAGAGCCTATGGCTGAAGCATAGGGGACGACACTCATCTTTTCTCTATCTTCCGCAGTCACTGGGCACTGAGTCTTACTCAACTTTGTACCTTGCAATACCGGCAAGAACCCCTTCTTGGATTGATCCATTTTGAACTTCTTCAAAACTTTATCAAGGTATGTGCTTTGTGAAAGTCCTATCAAGCGTCTTGATCTATCTCTATAGATCTTGATGCCCAATATGAAAGTAGCTTCACCGAGATCCTTCATCGAAAAACTCTTGTTCAAATACCCCTTCACGCTATCCAAAAATTCTATATTGTTTCCAATCAGCAATATGTCATCCACATATAATATTAGAAACGCTATAGAGCTCCCACTCACTTTCTTGTAAATACAAGCTTCATTGTAAACTTGTATAAACCCAAACGCTTTGATCACCTCATCAAAGCGAAGATTCCAACTCCGAGATGCTTGCACCAGCCCATAAATGGAACGCTGAAGCCTGCATACTTTGTCAGCATTCTCTGGATCGACAAAACCTTCCGGTTGCATCATATACAACTCTTCCTTAAGAAAACCGTTAAGGAACGCTGTTTTGACATCCATCTGCCAAATTTCATAATCGAAATATGCAGCTATTGCTAACATGATTCGGACGGATTTTAGCATCGCTACGGGTGAGAAAGTCTCATCGTAGTCAATCCCTTGAACTTGTGAAAAACCCTTTGCCACAAGTCGAGCTTTATACACGGTGACATTACCGTCAGCGTCCGTCTTCCTCTTAAAAATCCATTTATTCTGAATGGCCTTCCGCCCTTCAGGTAATACTTCCAAAGTCCATACTTTGTTTTCATACATGGATCCCATCTCGGATTTCATGGCCTCTAACCATTTGTCGGAATCCGGGCCCACCATCGCTTCTCCATAGCTCGTAGGTTCACCGTTGTCTAACAACATGACCTCCAAGACAGGGTTACCATACCACTCAGGTGCAGTGCGTACCCTTGTCGACCTACGAGGTTCGGTAGTAACTTGATCAGAAGCTTCTTGATCATCATCATTGGCTTCCTCTTCAACCTCTGCAGGCTCCACAAAAACATCTTTCTGTGTTGCGCTACTTTCTGGTTGAAGCAGAGGTTCAATAACCTCATCAAGTTCTACCTTCCTCCCACTCAATTCTTTCGAGAGAAACTCTTTCTCGAGAAAGGACCCGTTCTTAGCGACAAACACTTTGCTCTCGGATCTGAGATAGAAGGTGTACCCAACTGTTTCTTTTGGGTATCCTATGAAGACACATTTGTCCGCTTTGGGTTCGAGCTTTTCTGGCTGAAGCCTTTTGACATAAGCATCGCAACCCCAAACCTTGAGAAAAGACAACTTCGGTTTCTTACCAAACCATAGTTCATACGGTGTTGTCTCAACGGACTTAGATGGAGCCCTATTTAAAGTGAATGCAGCTGTCTCTAACGCATACCCCCAAAACGATAGTGGCAAATCGGCAAGAGACATCATAGAACGTACCATATCTAATAGGGTTCGATTACGACGTTCGGACACACCATTACGCTGTGGTGTTCCAGGTGGCGTTAACTGTGAAACAATTCCACATTTTCTTAAGTGATCACCAAACTCATAACTCAGATATTCTCCCCCTCGATCAGATCGTAGGAACTTGATCTTCTTGTTACGATGATTTTCAACTTCACTCTGAAATTGCTTGAACTTTTCAAAAGTTTCAGACTTATGCTTCATCAAGTAAATATACCCATATCTACTTAAGTCGTCAGTGAAGGTGAGAAAATAACGATATCCACCGCGCGCCGTTACACTCATCGGACCGCACACATCAGTATGTATGATTTCCAATAAGTCACTTGCCCGTTCCATTGTCCCTGAAAACGGGGTCCTTGTCATCTTGCCCATGAGGCACGGCTCGCACGTGTCAAGTGATTCAAAATCAAGAGACTCCAAAAGCCCATCAGCATGGAGCTTCCTCATGCGTTTTACGCCGATATGACCTAGACGGCAGTGCCACAAGAAAGTGGTATTATCATTATCTACTCTACATCTTTTGGCATCAATGTTATGAACATGTGTATCATCACTATCGAGATTCAATAAGAATAAACCCCTAACTTCGGGTGCATGACCATAAAAGATATTACTCATATAAATAGAACAACCATTATTCTCTAACTTAAATGAGTAACCGTCTCGCAATAAACAAGATCCAGATATAATGTTCATGCTTAACGCAGGCACTAAATAACAATTATTCAGGTTCATAACTAATCCCGATGGTAATCGAAGAGCGAGCGTGCCGACGGCGATCACATCAACCTTGGAACCATTTCCCACGCGCATCGTCACTTCGTCCTTCGCCAGCCTCCGTTTATTCCGCAGTTCCTGTTTAGAGTTGCAAATGTGAGCAACCGAACCGGTATCAAATACCCAGGCACTACAACGAGAGTTGGTAAGGTACACATCAATAACATGTATATCACATATACCTTTGTTGTTGTTGGCCCCCTTCTTGTCTGCCAGATACTTGGGGCAGTTCCGCTTCCAGTGGCCGTTCCCCTTGCAATAGAAACACTCAGTTTCTGGCTTGGGCCCAGCCTTGGGTTTCTTCACTGGATTAGCAACTGCTTTGCCACCCTTCTTAGAGTTACCCTTCTTGCCCTTGCCATTCTTCTTGAAACTGGTGGTTTTATTGACCATCAACACTTGATACTCCTTCTGGATGTCTGCCTCAGCGACTTTCAGCATCGAGAACAGCTCGGCGATGGTTTTGTTCATCCCTTGCATGTTATACTGCTGCACGAAGCTCTTGTAGCTTGGAGGGAGTGACTGGAGAATTCTGTCAATGATAGCCTCATCCGGGAACACAAGTCCCAGATCAGCTATGCGGGTATAGTACCCAGACATCTTCAGTAAGTGCTCACTGACAGACGAATTCTCCTCCATCTTACAAGCAAAGAATTTATCGGTGGTCTCATACCTCTCGATCTTAGCATTCTTTTCAAAGATGAACTTCAACTCCTGGTACATCTCATATGCACCATGACGTTCAAAACGCCTTTGGAGTCCTCCTTCCAAGCCGTACAACATGGCACATTGCACTATCGAATAGTCATCCGAACGCGTCTGCCAGACGTTCAAAACGTCTGCAGGGGCTGTAGGAGCGGGGGGGTCACCTAGCGGTGCATTTAGGACATAAACCTTTTGGGCAGCTGTGAGGATGATCCTCAGATTGCGGAGCCAGTCCACAAAGTTGCTCCCATCATCTTTCAGTTTAGCTTTCTCTAGGAACGCATTAAAATTCAGGGGAGCTACTGCGCGAGCCATCTACAACAAAAATTTGCAAAGACATTTTAGACTATTGTTCATGATAAGTGAGTTACTACCTAATCAAATTATTTATAACTCCCACTCAAATTGACATCCCTCTGGTCATTCGAGTGTGACATGATCCAAATTCACCAACCCAAGTCCGATCATCACGTGAGATGAGGTGGTGTCAATGGTGAACATCAACATGTTGATCATATCTACTATATGACTCATGCTCGACTTTTCGGTCCTCCGTGTTCCGAGGCCATGTCTGTACATGCTAGGCTCGTCAAGTCTAACCCGAGTGTTCTGCATGTGCAAAACTGGCTTGCACCCGTTGTATGCGAACGTAGAGTCTATCACACCCGATCATCACGTGGTGCTTCGAAACGACGAACCTTCGCAATGACGCACACTCGGGGGGAACACAATTTTATCTTGAAATTTTAGTGAAGGATCATCTTATAATGCTACCGTCGTCCTAAGCAAAATAAGATGCATAAAAGGATTAACATCACATGCAAATCATAAGTGACATGATATGGCCATCAACTCGTGCTTTTGATCTCCATCTCCAAAGCACCGGCATGATCTCCATCGTCACCGGCGCCACACCATGATCCCCATCATCATGATCTCCATCATCGTGTCGCCATCGGGGTTGTCGGCGCCCACCATGCTCTTACTACTATTGCTACCGTTTAGCGATAAAGTAAAGCATTACAAAGCGCTTAATGATTGACACGCAGGTCATACAAAAATTAAAGACAACCCTATGGCTCCTGCCGGTTGCCGTATGCATCGACATGCAAGTCGATATTAACTATTACAACATGATCATCTCATACATCAAATATATCTCATCATGTCATTGGCCATATCATATCACATGCATACCCTGCAAAAACAAGTTAGACGTCCTCTAATTTGTTGTTGCATGTTTTACGTGGCTGCTATGGGTATCTAGCAAGAACGCTTCTTACCTACGCAAAACCACAACAGTGATATTCAAGTTGCTATTTAACCTTCTACAAGGACCGCCTTGTTCTATTCCGATTCAACTAAGATAGGAGAGACAGACACCCGCCAGCCATCTTATGCAACAAAAGTCACATGTCTGTCGATGGAACCGGTCTCATGTACGTGGACATGTAAAGTTGGTCCGGGCCGCTTCATCCTATAATACCGCTGAATCAAGAAAGACTAAGGAGGGCAGCAATTTAAACATCAACGCCACAAACCCTTTTGTGTTCTACTCGAGAAAGCATCTACGCAAGATCCTAGCTCATGATGCCACTGTTGGGGAACGTTGCATGGAAAACAAAATTTTTTTCTACGTTCACCAAGATCAATCTAGTAGATGCAACTACGAGGGGAGAGTAGGATCCACATACCCTTGTAGATGGCTAAGCGGAAGCGTTAAGAACGCGGTTGATGGAGTCGTACTCGCCGCGATTCAGATCGCTGAAGATCCAAGCACCGAAGCAACGGTGCCTCCGCGTTCTTCACACGTACGGCTCGGGGACGTCTCCTCCTTCTTGATCCAGCAAGGGGTGGAGGAGAGGTTGATGGAGAACCGGCAGCACGACGGCGTGGTGGTGATGGTGGAGAAGAACTCCGGCAGGGCTTCGCCTAAGCACCGCGGGAGAAGAAGATGTTATGGGAGAGGGAGGGCAGCACCGAGGCACGAACTTGTGTTTGCTGCCCTCCCTTTGCCTCACTATATATAGGGGGGGTGGAGAGGTGAGGGGCGCCCTAGGGTTTCCCCTAGGGGCCGGCGGCCAGGGCAAGGGGAGGGGGCGGCGGCCAAGGCAGGGGGGGGCGGCGGCCAAGGGCCAGGCCCTAGGGTTTCCCCCCTAGGTGCCTTGCCCCCCACTCCAAAGGGGTGCGGCTGCCCTAGGGGGTCCCACCCCCTTTAGCCGCATGAGGAGAGGGCCCAGGGGGTGGCGCACAGCCCCCTGAGGGCTGTGGTGTCCCCCCTTGTGGCCCATTAGGCCCAGAACTTCTTCCGGACCCCCCGAAACCCTTTCCGGTACTCCGCCGATTTCCCGATGCTCCCCGGAACACTTCCGGACCCCGAAACCTTTCATCCTATATATCAATCTTCGTCTCCGGACCATTCCGGAGACCCTCGTCATGTCCGGGATCTCATCCGGGACTCCGAACAACCTTCGGTAACCATACACTTTTCTCACTAACAACCCTAGCGTCACCGAACGTTAAGTGTGTAGACCCTGCGGGTTCGGAAACCATGTAGACATGACTGAGACACTCCCAGGTCAATAACTAATAGCGGGATCTGGATACCCATATTGGTTCCCACATGTTTCTCGATGATCTCATCGGATGAACCACGATGTCAAGGATTCAGGCAATCCCGTATACAGTTCCCTTTGTCTCGTCGGTATGTTACTTGCCCGAGATTCGATCGTCGGTATCTCTATACCTAGTTCAATCTCGTTACCGGCAAGTCTCTTTACTCGTTACCGTAATACATAATCCCGTGACCAACTACTTGATCACTTTGAGCTCATTGAGATGACGTATTACCGAGTGGGCCCGGAGATACCTCTCCGTCACACGGAGTGACAAATCCCAGTCTCGATCCATGTCAACTCACCAGACACCCTCGGAGATACCTGTAGAGTACCTTTATAGTCACCCAGTTACGTTGTGACGTTCGGCACACACAAAGCACTCTTACGGTGTCAGTGAGTTACATGATCTCATGGTCATAGGAACTTATACTTGACATGCAGAAAACTATAGCGATAACTGACACGATCAAAAGCTATGTTAACGTTTGGGTCTCGTCCATCACATCATTCTCCTAATGATGCGATCCCGTTATCAAATGACAACTCATGTCTATGACCTGGAAACCGCGGTCATCTTTGATCAACGAGCTAGTCCGGTAGAGGCTCACTAGGGACACTAAGTCTGTCTATTCATCCACACGTGTATTCGAGTTTCCAATCAATACAGTTATAGCATGGATAATAAACGATTATCATGAACAAGGAAATATAATAATAACTCTTTTATTATTGCCTCTAGGGCATATTTCCAACAAATGATTCTACATCTACTATTATTACTACACACATCAACCGCTATCCATCATGCGTCTAGAGTATTAAGTTCATAAGAACGGAGTAACACCTTAAGCAAGATGACATGATGTAGAGGGATAAACTCAAGCAATATGACATAAACCCCATCTTTTTATCCTCGATGGCAACAATACAATACATGCCTTGCTGCCCCTGCTGTCACAGGGAAAGGACACCGCAAGATTGAACCCAAAGCTAAGCACTTCTCCCATTGCAAGAAAGATCAATCTAGTAGGCCAAACCAAACTGATAATTCGAAGAGACTTGCAAAGATATTAAATCGTGCATATAAAAATTCAGAGAAGAACCAAATATTGTTCATAGATAATCTTGATCATAAAGCCACAATTCATCGGATCTCGACAAACACACCGCAAAAATAATTACATTGAATAGATCTCCAAGAACATTGAGGAGAACTTTGTATTGAGAACCAAAGAGATAGAAGAAGCCATCTAGCTAATAACTATGTACCCAAAGTTCTGTGGTAAACTACTCACACATCATCGGAGAGGTTATGGTGTTGATGTAGAAGCCCTCCGTGATTGTTTCCCCCTCCGGCGGAGCGCCGGAAAAGGCCCCAAGATGGGATCTCATGGGTACAGAAGGTTGCGGTGGTGTAAAAGTGGTTTTGTTGCTCTCATGGATGTTTCTAGGGTACAAGTGTATATATATAGGCGGAAGCAGTACGTTGGTGGAGCTACGAGGGGCCCACGAGGGTGGGGGGCACGCCTACCCCCCTAGGCGCGCCCTCCTGCCTCGTGGCCGCCTCGTGGCATTCCAGACTTCAGCTCCAAGTCTTCTGGATTGCGTTTGTTCCAAGAAAGATCCTCACGAAGGTTTCATTCCATTTGGACTCCATTTGATATTCCTTTTCTGCGAAACACTGAAATAGGCAAAAAACAACAACTGGCACTGGGCCTCCCGTTAATAGGTTAGTCCCAAAAATAATATAAAAGTGCAAATTAAAGGCCATTAAACATCCAAAACAGATAATATAATAGCATGGAACAATAAAAAATTATAGATACGTTGGAGATCTATCAAGCATCCCCAAGATTAATTCATGCTGATCCTCGAGTAGGTAAATGATAAAACATATTTTTTTATGTGGAATGCTAGCTAACATATTTATCAATGTAATTTCCTTTATTGTGGCATGAATGTTCAGATCCTAAAGATTCAAGACAAAAGTTTGATATTGACATAAAAATAATAATACTTCAAGCATACTAACAAAGTAAACATGTCTTTTCAAAATAACATGGCCAAAGATAGCTATCCCTACAAAATCATATAGTCTGGCTATGCTCTATCTTCATCACACAAAATATTTAAATCATGCACAACCCCGGTTTCAGCCAGCAATTGTTTCATACTTTAGTATTCTCAAACTTTTTCAACTTTCACGCAATACATGAGCCTGAGCCATGGACATAGCACTATAGGTGGAATTGAGTGGTGGTTTTGGAGAAGACAAAAAGGAGGAAGATAGTCTCACATCAACTAGGCGTATCAATGGGCTATGGAGATGCCCATCAATAGATATCAATGTGAGTGAGCAGGGATTGCCATGCAACTGATGCACTAGAGCTATAAATGTATGCAAGCTCAACTAAAGAAACTAAGTGGGTGTGCATCCAACTCGCTTGCTCACGAAGACCTAGGGCATTTTGAGGAAGCCCATCATTGGAATATACAAGCCAAGTTCTATAATGAAAATTCCCACTAGTATATGAAAGTGACAAAACAAGAGACTCTCTATCATGAAGATCATGGTGCTACTTTGAAGCACAAGTGTGGAAAAAGGATAGTAGCATTGCCCCTTCTCTCTTTTTCTCTCATTTTTTTTATTTTGGGCCCTTTTTTTAATGGCCTCTTTTTTTTCTCTCTTTTTTTTCATCTGGAGTCTCATCCCGACTTGTGGGGGAATCATAGTCTCCATCATCCTTTCCTCACTGGGACAATGCTCTAATAATGAAGATCATCACACTTTTGTTTACTTACAACTCAAGAATTACAACGTGATGCTTAGAACAAAATATGACTCTATGTGAATGCCTCCGGCGGTGTACCAGGATGTGCAATGGATCAAGAATGACATGTATGAAAAATTATGAAGGGTGGCTTTGCCACAAATACAATGTCAACTACATGATCATGCAAGGCAATATGACAATGATGGAGCGTGTCATAATAAACAGGACGGTGGAAAGTTGCATGGCAATATATCTCGGAATGGCTATGGAAATGCCATAATAGGTAGGTATGGTGGCTGTTTTGAGGAAGGTATATGGTGGGTGTATGGTACCGACGAAAGTTCCACGACACAGGCTAGCAATGGTGGAAGGGTGAGAGTGCGTATAATCCATGGACTCAACATTAGTCATAAATAACTCATATACTTATTGCAAAAATCTACAAGTTCTCAAAACCAAGCACTACAATCATGCTCCTAGGGGAAGGGTTGGTAGGAGTTAACCATCGCGCGATCCCGACCTCCACGCAAAGGAAGACAATCAATAAATAAATCATGCTCCAACTTCATCACATAACGATTCACCATACGTGCATGCTACAGGAATCACAAACTTTAACACAAGTATTCCTCAAATTCATAATTAATCTACTAGCATGACTCTAATATCACCATCTTCATATCTCAAAACAATCATCAAGTATCAAACTTCTCATAGTATTCAATGCACTCTATATGGAAGTTTTTATTATACCCATCTTGGATGCCTATCATATTAGGACTAATTTTATAGCCAAAGAAAATTACCATGCTTTTCTAAAGGAATCTCAAAATAATATAAGTGAAGCATGAGAGATCAATAATTTCTATAAAATAAAACCACCACCGTGCTCTAAAAATATATAAGTGAAGCACTAGAGCAAAATTTATCTAGCTCAAAAGATATAAGTGAAGCACATAGAGTATTCTAATAAATTCCGATTCATGTGTGTCTCTCCCAAAAGGTGTGTACAGCAAGGATGATTGTGGTAAACTAAAAATCAAAGACTCAAATCATACAAGATGCTCCAAGCAAAACACATATCATGTGGTGAATAAAAATATAGTCTCAAGTAAAGTTACCGATAAACGAAGACGAAAGAGGGGATGCCTTCCCACGGCATCCCCAAGCTTAGGCTTTTGGTTGTCCTTGCATTTTACCTTGGGGTGCCTTGGGTATCCCCAAGCTTAGGCTCTTGCCACTCTTTATTCCATAGTCCATCAAATCCTCACCCAAAAACTTGAAAACTTCACAACACAAAACTTAATAGAAAATCTCGTGAGCTCCGTTAGTATAAGAGAACAAACTACTACTTTAAAGTACCGTATTGAACTCATTATTTATTTATATTGGTGTTAAACCTACTGTATTCCAACTTCTCTATGGTTCATACCCCCTGATACTCCTCATAGATTCATCAAAATAAGCAAACAACACACGAAAAACAGAATCTGTCAAAAAACAGAATAGTCTGTAGCAATCTGTAACTTTCGAATACTTCTGTAACTCTAAAAATTATGAAATTAATTGGTGGACGTGAGGAATTTGTCTATTAATCATCTGAAAAAATAATCAACCTAAAATCACTCTCCAGTAAAAAATGGCAGCTAATCTCGTGAGCGCAAAAGTTTCTGTTTTTTACAGCAAGATCGCAAAAACTTCACCCAAGTCTTCCCAAAGGTTCTATTTGGAACAAACACGAATTAAGACATAAAACCACATCTAAACAGAAGCTAGATGAATTATTTATTACTAAACAGAAGAAAAAAAATCAAAGAACAAAAATAAAATTGGGTTGCCTCCCAACAAGCGCTATCGTTATAGCCATTAAGTTAGGCTTGAGAATTCAGTGATGCTCACATGAAAGATAGGAATTGAAGCACAAAGAGAGCATCATATAGCATGTGAAAATCACATCTAAGTCTAACATACTTCCTATGCATAGGCATTTTATAGGAAAACAAATTAGCAAGACAAGCAAGATCTAGCATATGCAAGGAAGAAGAAAGAAACAATAGCAATCTCAACATAACGAGAGGTAATTTAGTAACATGAAAAATTCTACAACTATATTTTCCTATCTCATAATAATTGCATGTAGGATCATAAGAAAATTCAATAGTATAGCTATCACATAACATATTCTCAACACGATCCACATGCATGCGAAGTTGACACTCTTCCAAAATAGTGGGATTAACATTAACTAAAGTCATGACCTCTCCAAACCCACTTTTATCAAAAATTTCATATGATTCAACATTCTCCAAATATGTGGTCTAAAGTTGACACTCTTCCAAACCCACTTTCAATATTATTGAAAACATTACTATCAATCTAACATTCATCATGGGGATTAAATAAGTTTTTAAGATCATAAGAATAACCACCCCAATCATGATCATTGCAACAAGTTGTGGACATAGCAAAACTAGCATCCCCAAGCTTAGGGTTTTGCATATCATTAAAACAATTGACATTAATATAATTTATAATAACATCATTGCAATCATGCTTTTCATCGAAGGAACTATCAAGTAAGGGTGCAATAGCAATGATCTCATGTTTAACATAAGGAACTATAGCAAATTCATCTTCATAAATATTGGCATCATGGCCACAAGAATAGAAAGCGTCATGTTCATCAAGGGATATTTCAATCAAATCATCAGAATCATAATTATCTATAGATTCATGCATATCATTATTTTGTTCCAAAGCAGCGGTCATTCTTTCAATAAATTCTTTGACATAGACATTATGAGCATAGTTTTCATAGCAATATTTAAGTATGTCAAAATTTTCAGATTTGTAGAGAGTAATATCATACATTTCAATCAAAGAAGTGACTTCATAAGCACCCTTAAAAGCAACAAATTCTTCAATTTGTTCGATATCGTAGTAACTATAAACACCCTTTGCATAAGAAGATAAGATTTCATTATCATTAAACTCACATAGGTAGGGGATGTGTTTTTTAGGGTTCTTAGAGCAATAAGTAAAATCATAAATTTCACAAAGATTCCAAGCATAACACATCAATCTGTTTATTTGATCCCATAAGAGTCTCCCTTTTTCAGACAAATGGTGATGCACAAAATGAGCATGCTCATCTAAAGATTTCCAATCAACTAGGCTAGTTGGGGTTTCAGCACGAGCGCATAAGGATCGAAGATGATCCAAGTAGAACACTTTAAGTGGATCCATATGAATAGATTTTTAGCAAGCAAAGATGCAAGCAAATAGAAGGCACATGGCAACACGAGCAAACATAAGATCGAACGAGAAAAAGGCAAACGAAAAGAAGGCAAATATTTTTGTGATTTTCTGAAAGCGTTTTAGAAGTGGGGGAGAGGAAAATGAGAGGCGAATGGCAAATAATGTAATGCGAGGGAGAAGATTTTATGATGGGTACTTGGTATGTCTTGACTTGGCGTAGATCTCCCCGGGAACGACGCCAGAAATCGGCAAGTTCACAGGAGATCAAATCTTGACTTGACTTGGCGTAAGTCTCCCCCGCAACGGCGCCAGAAATCCTTCTTGCTACCTCTTGAGCATGCGTTAGTTTTCCCTTGAAGAGGAAAGGGTGATGCGGCAAAGTAGCGTAAATATTTCCCTCAGTTTTTGAGAACCAAGGTATCAATCCAGTAGGAGACTACACGCAAATCGCCTAGTACCTGCACAAACAATCAAGAACCTTGCAAGAACGCGATAAAGGGGTTGTCAATCCCTTCACGGCCACTTGCAAAAGTGAGATCTGATAAATATAATAAGATAAATATTTTTGGTATTTTTGTTGTATAGATTGGAAAATAAAGATCGCGAAATAAATAGTAAACTAGAATTGTAGATCGGAAACTTATATGATGTAAAGTAGACCCCGGGGCCATAGGTTTCACTAGTGGCTTCTCTCATGATAGCATAAATTACGGTGGCTGAACAAATTACTGCCGAGCAATTGATAGAAAAGTGCATAGTTATGATAATATCTAGGCATGATCATGAACATAGGCATCATGTCCGTGTCAAGTAGACTGAAACAATTCTGCATCTACTACTATTACTCCACACATCCATCGCTATCCAGCATGCATCTAGAGTATTAAGTTCATAAGAACGGAGTAACGCCTTAAGCAAGATGACATGATGTAGATGGATAAACTCAAGCAATATGATATAAGCCCCATCTCTTTATCCTCGATGGCAACAATACAATACGAGCCTTCCTGCCCCTGCTGTCACTGAGAAAGGACACCGCAAGATTGAACCCAAAGCTAAGCACTTCTCCCATTGCAAGAAAGATCAATCTAGTAGGCCAAACCAAACTGATAATTGGAAGAGACTTGCAAAGGTATTAAATCATGCATATAAGAATTTAGAGAAGAACCAAATATTGTTCATAGATAATCTTGATCATGAACCCACAATTCATCGGATCTCGACAAACACACCGCAAAAAGAATTACATTGAATAGATCTCCAAGAAAATCGAGGAGAACTTTGTATTGAGAACCAAAGAGAGAGAAGAAGCCATCTAGCTAATAACTATGGACCCGAAGGTCTGTTGTAGGCTACTCACACATCATCGGAGAGGCTATGGTGTTGATGTAGAAGCCCTCCATGATTGATTCCCCCTCCGGTGGAGCGCCGGTCCCAAGATGGGATCTCACGGGTACAGAAGGTTGCGGCAGTGGAAAAGTGATTTCGTTGCTCTCCTGGATGTTTTTAGGTACAAGGGTATATATAGGTGGAAGAAGTACGTCAGTGGAGCTACGAGGGGCCCACGAGCGTGGGGGCACGCCTACCCCCTGGGTGCCCTCCTGCCTCGTGGCCGCCTCGTGGCGTTCCAGAATTCAGCTCCAAGTCTTCTAGATTGCGTTTGTTCCAAGAAAGATCCTCGCGAAGGTTTCGTTCCGTTTGGACTCCGTGTGATATTCCTTTTCTGCGAAACACTGAAATAGGCAAAAAAAACAGCAACTGGTAGTGGGCCTCTGGTTAATAGGTTAGTCCCAAAAATAATATAAAAGTGCATATTAAATCCCAAGAAACATCCAAAACAGATGATATAATAGCATGGAACAATCAAAATTTATAGATATGTCAGAGACATATCGCAATGATGTATGTCTATCCTATGATGTTTGAGTAGATCCGTTTTGTCCTATGGGTTGATTGATGATCGTGATTGGTCTGGGTTGCATGTTTTATTGTTGGTGTTGTACTATGGTGCTCTCCATGTCGCACAAGCCTGAGGGATCCCCGCTGTAGGGTTTGCAATATGTTCATGATTTGCTTATGGTGGGTTGCTAGAGTGGCAGAAGCTTAAACCCGAGTATGTTGGTTGTTTGCGTATGGGAGTAAAGAGGACTTGATACCTTATAATGCTACGGTTGGGTTTTACCTTAATCATCTTTAGTAGTTACTTATGTTTGCTAGAGTTCCAATCATAAGTGCATATGATCCAAGAAGAGAAAGTATGTTAGCTTATGCCTCTCTCTCATATAAAATAGCAATAAGGATTACCGGTCTAGTTATCGATTGCTTAGGGACAAATAACTTTCTTGTGACAAAAAACTCTCTACTAAAACTAACTTAGCTATGTCTTTATCTAAATAGCCCCTAGTTTATATTTACGTGCTATTTATTATCTTGCAAACCTATCCCGTTACAACTACAAAGTACTTCTAGTTTCATACTTGTTCTAGGTAAAGCGAACATTAAGCGTGCGTAGAGTTGTATCGGTGGTCGATAGAACTTGAGTGAATATTTGTTCTACCTTTAGCTCCTTGTTGGGTTCGACACTCTTACTTATAGAGAAAGGCTATAATTGATGCCCTATACTTGTGGGTTATCAGATATCAATTTATGGTATCAGTTTATAAATAACTCACTTCATGTAAAATACGAAATGTGCGAACTTGTTAAATGCCATTATAAAGACTAAGGATGAGTGTTCTATAATTTATGCAAAAGGGTCCTAGCAATTTTCTGTCATTTATGCAAAAGGATATCAGTTGTTCCAGTGATGATAAAATTATGACACATTGGTGTTTGGTTATGTGAAGCCGACTTCTCGGTACAAACATATGTAGCACATGAGGGTTTAGTTTTTGCATGTTAACTTGTTGTAAAAAACTCATAAGGTGTGTAAATAGTTCATGATTGCTTGTTTTGTACTTGCAGTTTCTTATCATCTGCTGTGAGTTTTGGTGTGCTTGTACTGGTCAGCCTTGAATGATGAAAATAGCCTTTGATATATTTTTCTTTTGCTAGCAAGCTTGGTATCCACAATCAGATAGCTTATCTTGGTCATAATTTTTGGTGTAATTTAGGGACAAGTTGAATCTGTACTTATACAGTTCATGTTGCAATAGAGAAATTTCACTCTGATGATAATAAGTAATGAGGAATTTCTTGTTTAAATTTATATGAGAATCATATTCCAAATGCATCCGAACAGAATCATTTGTTTTTAAATTAGAACGACGCTTGAAGAAACCATTTTCCTTCTTAATCTTACTTTAGTAGTGCTGCCTAAGTTTATCCCAAATTGCATCAAGGTGTTGTTGCAGTTGTCGACTAACTAGAGTGGTGAACCTTTTCACTAGTATTTCATCTCTACATGCGAACTTATTTATCCTTAAAAACAATGTTCCATACGGTTGTAGTATGAAACAATTTATTAAATTGTTCTATTCCAAAACATTGTTGTATTCCTAATTGTTTCTCGTAATTTAGGAAACATCAAGCCGCGGTTCTCGACCGATGTGTAGTAGAGAAAAGCCAGGAGTGACCGTTGTCTTCCAGCTTGCCTCTTGAGAAGTGTCGCCACCCCGGACATGATGATTTTAGAATTTGAAATTTAGATTTTTTAGGTATGTGTTGGAAATATGCCCTAGGAACAATAATAATTGTATTATTTATTTCCAAGTTTATAATTAAATGTTTAAACTCTATGCTATAATTGTTATGGTTCTTAAATATGTGATTAGGAGAAAAACTCATAAGCACATGTAGAGTTATAAACGATAAAACCTGATTGCCAGTCTCACCTCTAGGACTAGCTCAAGTGTTGTATGATGATTACGTTTTCCTGATCATGGATATACATTAAGAGTAACAAGGATGCGAACAACTTTGAGAATATGATGTTAGAAGAAGAATCATATTGAATGGACACAACTTGTATGTTATACTTTGAGAGGTCATTGTCACAAGTCTAAAGTTCATAGCACAAAGAATTAATTGTGATATACTCCTTAGAGCATGAGAGTATCAAGTCACTTCATGTCGGACGGTACACTTTGGGGTCGCTCCAACATCATGAGTAACACGATGATCATAGTGACAAGTTACATGCTTATCAAAAAGTGGGACAAGGGGCAGAGCTCGAGAGTGGGATTTTCTCCTCTAGCGATGGATAGATATTCTTATTGGCCCCTCGTGTGATGGCATCCATCATCGTTTGTCCAGACATAGGTGACTTACTCACAAGGACGCCAAACATGATAATGAGAAAGAAGAACAAAACTGGAAACGAGGAGATCGGTATATCCCACCTCAGGTTTTGTAAAGTATAGAGAAGCAAAAGGAATAGCATATGATAACCAACGGCTCACTCGAATATCATTCATGTGAGTATATGGTCAACATGGATGTCCATGGTTTCGCTGATGATTATTGAACAAACGAAAGTTTTATTCATGTCTATATTTCACCAAACGTGCAAGGTCACACACTGAAGATGAATTTGATTTGTTGAGTAGTAACTGAGTTAGGAGTATTGGAGAATATCACTAGAAAAGAGAGACAATATAAATCATTTCAAGAGAAAACCGGAAGTGTTTTGGAGGAAAATCAGGATACTTTTGGTCAACTTGAAAAGTTCCAGAGACTATAGGAAGTCCACCACAGGATATGGGGAGGGTCTCGGATTTATGGGAATATCCTATAATAGTCCTAGGGGAGCCTTGCACTTGTTCCATGGCAAGGCCCAAGGTGAAGTGCAAAATCTCAGCTATTTTGCTGCGTTTCATTTGTGTCATGTAAAACCATTTTTCATCACAAAAAATGCCCCACTGATGATTTCCAGCCGCACTGTCCGCGTGGAAGCACGAACACCTATGGGGCATGGGTACCCCTTTGTGGTTGATGTCTAGACACGCGTCTATTCTTGTAGACTATGTTGGGCCTCCAAGCGCAGAGGTTTGTAGGACAGCAGCAATTTCCCTCAAGTGGATGACCTAAGGTTTATCGAACTCAGGGAAGTAGAGGTCGAAGATGGTCTCTCTCAAGCAACCCTGCAACTAAGATACAAGAAGTCTCTTGTGTCCCCAACACACCTAATACAACTAGGAGTTGTATAGGTGCACTAGTTCGGCGAAGAGATGGTAAAATATGGATGATAGGAGTGGCAAAGCAAAGTAATATAAATCTGTAATAAAAAGTGCAGCAAGCAAACAAGTGGTAAACGTGAGCACAAATGGTATTGCAATGGTGGAAACAAGGCCTAGGCTTCATACTTTCACTAGTGGCAACACCCAACAACATTAACATAATCGAATCACATGATATTTCCCATAAAACATGCAAGGGGGACGCACCCGAAGGTCATTCCTTTGTGGTCAAGAGAGGACGAGAATTATGTAGGGCTACAAAAGCACACCTCAAAGTTCGTAGTTCTCAATCTATGGATTTCCCAATGTCACCACGGCCATCCAAAGAGAGTACCACAATCACCACAACATATCTAAAGGATAGTCAAAGACAAGCACCAAGAGACTCTCAATCTTCAATCCACACACAAAAGAGGAAATCACTCATGAAAATATTCTTCTAATCCATGTCCAATAGACCGCTGTCACCTTGGTCTCGGGGATTATACTAGATAAAGACAAGTGGGTACATCAATCCAATACATAGAGGAAGGGGAAATATCATGGGATCACCCTAGATTAACATAGCCTATGATCACAACGAAGATCACATCATGGGAGAGAGAATTGACCACATAGCTACTGGTAGAAACCTCAACCCCGAGGAGGAACTACTCCCGCATCATGGAGGGAGGAAGCAACGTCGATGGAGATGAATCCGGGGGCACTTCCCCGTCCCGGCAAGGTGCCGACATAGGAATTCTGGTCCCCCGAAACTTGATGGCGATGGCGGCGGAGATCGGAATTGCGTCTGAGAAAAGGGGTCTAAAATCAGGGTTTCCGCGACGGGTGTTAAATATATGCCAAAGGGGGTCACCAGAGGTGGAGATGGGTGCCCAGGCGGCCTGGCGCGGTGGCCAGGGGTGGGGCCGCCTGGGCAGGGCGCCTGGAGCCCCCCTGGCTCCCCTCTGGCCCCACTTCTGCCGCATGGAAGCTTCTGGAGCGCTGATTTTTTATATATTTTTCCCGGAATTTTTCTGGCAATTTAAGTAATGGGAAAACCTAAAATACAAAAACAGCAGAAAACAGAAACTGGCACTGGGGTGCACTGAGTTAATAGGTTAGTCCAAATATGATCAAAAGTGTATGGAAGTGTATAAATATCATAGCAATATCACACAAAAGAGGCATGGAGCAAGCAGAAATTATAGATACGTCTTGGAAGTATCAACATCCCCAAGCTTAATTCCCGCTCGTCCTCGAGTAGGTAAATGATAACAAGCATAATTTCTGTGGTGACATGCTATTAACCATATAAGAACTTTTCACAGTCACATGACAAATGCTTACTAAGATAAGGAATCTTTAGTAATTAAGTTGCCTCATGAGAATATCACAAATAACTGAAAGTTTTACAATATGATACTGAAACACTCAATAGATTTGTAGTGAGCATGGTGTGCAAACATGACAAAGTGATACCTCGCTTGCCCCCTTTAGTGAAGCAAAACATAAATGCAGGGGCACCTCCGAAGTTTAAGTGACGACTAGATACAATGATTTCAGAATAAACGATATCATAATCATGCAGAAGACAATGGTACTTTGGGACAATGCACATTACACTCAGAATGACAATCATGCTCTCAATAGTTGGTGCTTTGAAGAAAGAAGGTGGAGACTCTCGAACCGTGGCTTTTGATGGCAAGGTTGAAAACCCGTGGTCAGAAACAAAGACTAAGCATGTACCAGAGCTCTTGGCTTTAAAAATAGAAGTAAAAATTATTTTTTAGAGATGCATATTTCGTCAACGAATGCTAGTAGATAACTCAATTACTTCTCGAGCTGGACAAGTTTCGAGGAACGGCTCCCGCACGGGGACGATCACATCCCCTTAATCTCCTTTGTTTATCACTGCCAAAGTTTTCTGATTTCTCATGAACAAAGCGTGAAGGAGGGTTTGTTTGTTGTATATTTTTTAATGAGCCGGGCGCACTCTTTGCCAGTTCCTTCTCGTATTAGGGGTTTGCAGATTAGACATGCAATCCCGGGGTGAAGCTTGTCCAACTTAAAAAGATCACGAATTAACTACTACTTCCTCATGAGCTAAAACAGAGGCACAAAAGAGAAATGCTTTTGAATAACTTCGAGATGGTACAAGATAGTTTTCGTTAGGAATGGTAAGTAAATACCATGTATAGGAAGGTATGGTGGACTCATATGGCATAACTGGTTTAAAGGATTTTGGATGCACACGCAGTCAGTCCGCTTAGTACAGGCGAAGGTTAGCAAAAGACTGGGAGCGACCAACTAAGAGAGCAATGACGGCCATAATCATGCAGAGCGACAAAGCAACATTGAATCGGGCGTGGAAGTTATATCGCTACTCAGAAATTAAAGATCATCAAGGCTTGATAGACTTTCTTTACAGTCTTAAATATGCGTGAGCATATGCCAAGTCAATAAAATAAATTCTTGGAGGAAGATATCACTAAACCATACCACATCATAGGCAAACAAATCATGCTGGTACTTCAATAACACATTAAGAACCCCCCAGCTGTTTGAGACTAACCATAAGAAAACATGAACTACTAAGCACCATTATGCACATATCATTTTTATCATAGACATATCAACCAGTGCCACAGAAGCCAACTCTCTTAACAAGATAAGCATGATAACTCAAGAGAGTTCAACAACCAACTAAACAAAAGCTCTTTAAAAAGAAAAGCATGAAAACTAAGAGCTAAACATGACAGTAGCTATGGAAAGACAAAGAACACACACAGCAAAGATAAACATGAAAATCCTATGTTGTGTTCTAGGTTGAAGTTGAGCATGTTTCTCTCCCAAACAATGAAGGCTAGGATCTAACTTATTATGAACAGCAAGCAAAGCTAAAGAAAACTAAAAAGGAAACTAAGAGCAAGACGCTCCAAGCATAGCACATAACTCATGAAGTGATTAAAATATAGTGGAACGAAAGACGAACTGATAATTGTTGATGGAGAAGGGGATGCAAGGGGGAATCCCCAAGCTTGGATGCTTGAGTCTTCTTGAATATTTCTTGGGGGTGCACGGGGGCATCCCCAAGCTTGAGTGTTTGACACTCCTGAATCTTTTTATCATCTTCCCTCGCACACTTGAAAACTCCCTTCATACATAACTCATCATAATCTGATTAGCGAGGTTAGTACCCATAATAAAATAAATTTTCCTTGCTGGAAATAAGGATAATCTTGAAGATCTACTGTTTCTCAAGATTGCCAAAAGGTTTTTGCAAAGAAAAAGCAAGCTCAAGGTTTGCAAAACGAAGAAAAGGCAAAACAGGACAGAATCTGTGAAAAACAGACCAGCAGGTAGTAAGTAATGGTTTCGGGGCACTTCTGCAACTCAAATAAAAAAAACTCAGAACAGACGCCCGAAAGCCAATTGTATAGAGCACGCTGTCAAAAAAATTCAGACCAAAAAGATGATCTGGTGATTTTATACGAATTTTTCTGTCCAAGGACAGAATCTGTTTCCTGGACAGCACGTCACAACTTTTGAACTTTCTTGCAATCGGAGGCTAAACTTGGCACAAAGCTGAAAAGAAAAGATACAATGATGTTGCTACAGTAGTAACAAACATCAAGACCACTAAAAACTGAAAGCAAAGATAACAAGGGTTGTCTCACTAGAGCTCTTTCTTTATAGCCATAAAGATAGGCTTAAGACTTTAATGATGCTCTCGTAGGAATAAGAGTTGAAGAACAAAAGAGAGCATCAAGAAGCAAATACCAAACACATTTAAGTCTAACATGCTTCCTATGCATAGGAATATAGCAATAGAATAATTCATTGAAGCACAAAGCAATAAGCATAGGAAGACAAAACAAGTGCAGCTTCAAAACCTTCAACATAAAAAGAGGGAACTTGATATTATTGAAATATCTATAAGCATATGTTCCCTTCTCATAATAATTTTCAGTGGGATCAAAAATAAACTCAACAATATAAGCATCACATAAAGCATTGTTACCATGATACACATGCAAAAAGGTACTCTTACTCTCCACATAAGCATAATCTTTCTCGTTGGTAATAGTGGGAGTAGGACTATCATAAACAACATGAACACTGTAGATTAATTGTGTATTAGGAAGATGGTGTTCAACAAGGGAGTAATTCCCTCCATGATCATGACAAGTTTCATAAGGATAATTTCTCCTTATGTCATAGGTACCTTTATAATCACTATAGATTGGAGTTATAATATCATCATAGTAGAGAAGAGCATTATCATTGCTAGCAACTATATTTGTAAACATGTTATATTTATTCTTACTAGCAAAAGAATTATCAATTATCACATCACTAGTGGGTAAAGGATTTGCAATACTATCATCCCCAAGCTTAGAGCTTTCCATATCATCACTTTCAGAGTTGGTACCAAAAAGATTTTCAAGATCATAAGTAGCATTATCATCATTTTCCCAATCAGAATAAGTAACATGCATATCATAATCAAAATCAAAATCATCTTCAATAGTACCTACGGACGTATCATCAAGATGATAATTAAGGCAATAAACTTCACCTTCTTCTTTAAACTTACAACCGTTAGGATAAAAGTTGATGGAAGGAATATGCTCAGGCCAGGTTGATACCCATTCTTCTTCCTTCTTGCTCCTCTTCCTCCTCCTCTTCTTTTTATTCTTCTTAACCTTAGGAGGGAGTGGTTGGAGATGAAGCTTCTCCACATATCCTGGTTTATCATTAGAAACAATAGGGGAAACTTGGGAGAAACTCTCCTTTTTATTAGCAGAAATATAAGAGACATTTTTATACTTTGGTAAAGTTCCCTCCTTTCTAATCTTACTTATGTAATCATTTTCATGGCAATTAACAACACAATAGAGATGGCAATTTTGCAAAGTGTTTTTTATTCCTATGGCATTAACATCTAGCCAAGAAGTCTTTTCTGATAACTCTTCACACATCAAAAATAACATAAGCTCATCATAAAGATTAGAGGTGATCATGTTATCACACAACTGGTTAACAGTTATGTTTTGAAAGTGCATGCATTGAAAATTAAAGTGACCCTCTATACAGCAAAGTTCACAAGTAAAAGGATAAAGGTCACACAATTCTCTAGCAATTTCATTTAAATCTTTGACCCAAGTGATTGTTCTTTCATGCTTATGTTGCTTACAATACTTCTCTTCTTCAATCATAGGCCTTTCACAAGGTCTATCCACTCCACAAAAATTAACATGCTTATATAAAACTTTTTCAGGAATTGGATCATGCATGTTGCAATCATCATGAAAAATTTCATTTTCTTTGCAAATCTCTTTAAAAGGTTCAAGATGCTTGATCCAATCCTCCTTAGGCATATTAAGATGTGAAGCAAAAGATTTGAGGAAATCAACAAGGAGTTGAGAATCAATCCCAAACTTAGCACTAAACTTATTAAAACTTGAAGTTTCAACAAGGGACTTAATGCAATCATACTCATAAATTATACCTGACTCTTTACCTTTGTCGATCTCCCAATCTTTAGTGTTGCGTTGAATTCTTTCAAGGAGTTCCCATTTAGCATCAATCTTTTCGTTTGTGAAAGAACCCATAGAGGAAGCATCGAGCAAATCTTTATCCTGTCGAGAGAGCCTCGCATAGAAATTAGTAATAATCATATCTTTGGGGAGCCCATGGTTAGGACATTTTAGCATTAACGTTTTCAGTCTCCCCCAAGCTTGAGCTATGCTCTCTCCGTCATGAGGATAGAAATTATAAACATAATTCCAATTCTCATGGACTTCATGAAGAGGATAAAACTTGGAGTAAAAGAGAGACTGGATCTCTTCCCAATCCAGCAGGTGAGAGTCATCTAGTAGCCTATACCATTCCAATGCTTTTCCTTTCAGTGACAAGGAAAATAATTTCCTCATGACTCCATCTCTTGTCAAACCTGAAATCTTAAACAACTCACAAAGTTCTGTAAGTTTCAACAAATGAATACTAGGATTGACTGTCCCATCATAAAAATCATTCCTAATTATTTCAATTATCCCAAGTGGTATTTTGAACGGGATACATTCAGTAGGTGGAGGATACTTCTCTACCACGGGTGTGGTAAAGCGGCCTTCCCCAAGCAGCGAACTAAGAGTGCGGTTTTCCATAAACATACCTAGTGAAACTAAAAACAAGAAACGAAAAGATTTAATTACAAGATCTAAAGATATACCTTCAAGCACTTACTTCCCCGGCAACGGCGCCAGAAATAGCTTGATGTCTACACACGCTTCTATTCTTGTAGACTATGTTGGGCCTCCAAGCGCAGAGGTTTGTAGGACAGCAACAATTTCCCTCAAGTGGATGACCTAAGGTTTATCGAACTCAGGGAAGTAGAGGTCGAAGATGGTCTCTCTCAAGCAACCCTGCAACTAAGATACAAGAAGTCTCTTGTGTCCCCAACACGCCTAATACAACTAGGAGTTGTATAGGTCCACTAGTTCGGCGAAGGGATGGTAAAATATGGATGATAGGAGTGGCAAAGCAAAGTAATATAAATCTGTAATAAAAAGTGCAGCAAGCAAACAAGTGGTAAACGTGAGCACAAATGGTATTGCAATGGTGGACACAAGGCCTAGGCTTCATACTTTCACTAGTGGCAACTCCCAACAACATTAACATAATCGAATCACATGATATTTCCCATAAAACATGCAAGGGGACGCACCCGGAGGTCATTCCTTTGTGGTCAAGAGAGGACGAGAATTATGTAGGGCTACAAAAGCACACCTCAAAGTTCGTAGTTCTCAATCTATGGATTTCCCAATGTCACCACGGCCATCCAAAGAGAGTACCACAATCACCACAACATATCTAAAGGATAGTCAAAGACAAGCACCAAGAGACTCTCAATCTTCAATCCACACACAAAAGAGGAAATCACTCATGAAAATATTCTTCTAATCCATGTCCAATAGACCGCTTTCACCTTGGTCTCGGGGATTATACTAGATAAAGACAAGTGGGTACATCAATCCAATACATAGAGGAAGGGGAAATATCATGGGATCACCCTAGATTAACATAGCCTATGATCACAATGAAGATCACATCATGGGAGAGAGAATTGACCACATAGCTACTGGTAGAAACCTCAGCCCCGAGGAGGAACTACTACCGCATCATGGAGGGAGAAAGCAACGTCGATGGAGATGAATCCGGGGGCACTTACCCATCCCGGCAGGGTGCCGGCACAGGAATTCTGGTCCCCCGAAACTTGATGGCGATGGCGGCGGAGATCGGAATTGCGTCTGGAGAAAAGGGGTCTGGAATCAGGGTTTCCGCGATGGGTGTTAAATATATGCCAAAGGGGGTCACCAGAGGCGGAGAGGGGTGCCCAGGCGGCCTGGCGCGGCGGCCAGGGGTGGGGCCGCCTGGGCAGGGCGCCTGGAGCCCCCTGGCTCCCCTCTGGCCCCACTTATGCCGCATGGAAGCTTCTGGAGCGCTGATTTTTTATATATTTTTCCCGGAATTTTTCTGGCAATTTAAGTAATGGGAAAACCTGAAATACAAAAATAGCAGAAAACAGAAACTGGCACTGGGGTGCACTGAGTTAATAGGTTAGTCCAAATATGATCAAAAGTGTATGGAAGCGTATAAATATCATAGCAATATCACACAAAAGAGGCATGGAGCAAGCAGAAATTATAGATACGTTTTGGAAGTATCAGTGGTTCGGCATGGGGACAGCCGTCTTGCACAAAGAGCAGAAGCATCAGGTGACAACATGACGACGAACAACTCTCTTTTACCGAGGTCCATGCCGCTTTGCAACGTAAACCCCTACTCATGCTATGGTGGATTGATCTGGAGGAACACGAAGGCTGGACACGCTCTAACACGGTAGGGTTGCCTCGGGGAGAGCAGCGTGAGCATACAAGTGTTGGGGGAACCGAATGTTCGAACCCCTTGCTAGGTTGCCTCGGGCCTCCTTATATAGCTTAAGGGGCGACCAAAGTGAAAAAACAATCATTTTAGAGTGATTAGATAGCTAACAGTGCTATCATACCTAACTCTGGCAGTTAAGACAAAGTGCATTAAATGCACTGCTAGGTGTCGTGTCGAGGTTGATACCCGGAAAGCCTGCCGCGCCACTTATCTGCCTGTTCTTACCAGCTTGACACGCCTCCTGGACGTGTGTCAATAAAGCTAATATTTTCTCTCCCACGCTGCCACGTGCTTGATAGGATCCATCTGGTTGCTTTGTACCTTAACACCGTACCCATTAGTGACTCGGGTGCGGTGAGGTGGAGCAGTGGTGTCTTGGTGAAGTTTTTTCTTCAAGGGAGCTTGGCGGGGCTTGGTATTGGCGGCCCCGGCAACCCTGCCGGGGCAATCTTGATTCGCTCTTGGGTATGGCCTCGACCTGGCCGGGCTCTCCTGCCCGGCAAGGGAGGCTTTCCCAAGGCGTCCTTCTGCTAGCTTTGGTCTTCTTAATTCTCTCATTGATCTCGCGAAGAGCGGCTTCTCTGGCTTAACTTTGTGCATACATTGGTGATGTATGTCTGATCGCCATCATGCATGTGCATGAGTTCGGTCAGCAAACGTGAATGTTTGTTGCACCGACACATACCCCCACCACCACTGAAGCGTCACCATAGAATTAAAATCTTAACGGTGCCACTTCCTTTATCATGCAAGATCGTTGAGGGAGTCCTGGATTAAGGGGGTGGCCGGATTATTCGTTATGGGCTGGACTGGTGGGCCGTGAAGATCATCACTGAAGATTTTCCCCTGTATCCGGATAGGACTCCTATGTGTGTAGAATGGCAAGTTTATAGTCCGGGTGTAATGTCTCGTTCCTTTGCAAGATGATCGTGTACAACCCTAGGTCCCTCCGGTGCGTATATAAACCGGAGGGTTTAGTCCGTAGGGACAGAATCACAACTTCATGGGCTAGACTTCTAGGGTTTAGTCATTACAATCTCGAGGTAGATCAACTCTTGTAACCCTATATTCATCTAGATCAATCAAGCAGGAAGTAGGGTATTACCTCGATAAAGAGGGCCTGAACGTGGGTAAAACATCATGTCCCCAGTCCCCTGTTACCATCAATCCTCAGGCACACAGTTCGGGACCCCCTACCCGAGATCCACCGGTTTTGACGCCGACATTGGTGCTTTCATTGAGAGTTCCGATATGTCATCGACAGAAGGATTGATGGCTTGCTTCGTCATCAGCAACAGTGCCAACCCCCGGGGAGATTTTTCTCCCCGGACAACTTTTCGTGTTCGGCGGCTTCGTGCTACACGCCAACTCGGATGGCCACCTTGAGCAGGTTAACAGCTACGCCCCTGGTCATCGGGTTAGGTTTGGGAGTCCGAATTATGTTGCGGACGTCCGAGGAGACTTGATCTTCGAAGGATTCACGCCCACAGCTATCGCTCCCTAGCTACATGATGAAGGCATCTTAAATCTATCATCGGATCCCATCCAGGGATCAACACCCACGACCGCTCTGGCCCTAGATCCAGAGCAGGTCGCTTCGTCCAAAGACGGGAGGCTAAACCCCACCGGACTCTCGCCCTCCGTGGAACTATTAGCCGGAGGCTCAATAGCGATCGTGCCGCTCATAGACCCAGAATCGAACGGAGCTCTCTTCGTCACTGGGAAGCCAGACTCGTTGCCAATTGCGAGTTCCAAACTTTTGGGATCCACACTCTCCAGGCTCAACCAAGCGGTCGTCACCGAGCCTGATTTCGCAGACCCCCAAACTCTTGCCCAACTCTCGCTCTTAAACGAGGCGATGGACTTTCTGCAATATCTCTCCATTACGGAGGATTCACTGAGATCAGGGAATTTTGCAACCCATCCACAACCCACTTGGTAGCCACGGTCGAAGATTTAACCGATATACTAGCCTACGCTTCTGATGACTTTGATGGGATGGGCCACGATGCTGAAGTTGATCTAGGTCAAGACCCGCCTGTCACAGGGCGATGGACGGCCACTTCTACCTATGACGTATACATGGTGGACACACCCAAGGAGAAAGACGATGACGATGATAAGGATCCAGAGCAGGATAAGCCCGTCGATGAACCTCCTAAGCGCTGTCGCTAGCGGCGCCGCTCACGACCGCGTCGAGGAAAGGAAAGTAATACCGGCACCGGAGATAATGAAAACCCGGAGGAAGCCGAATACCCGTAGAGCCAGCGGTGGAGCAGGACGAGCGGGAGGATGGTCAATACAGTCCCGAACAACCCACCGATCACAATCATTCCAAAGACAGTAACTATCTGCATGTCTTCGAAGAGCATGTCAGCCTGGGAGATGAGGAATTCATCGTCCCATAGGAACCCCTCGAACAAAAACGCTTTCAACAACTGTTTATTGCCACAGCAAGGAGCCTGAAAAAACAGCAGCAACGGCTTAAAGCCGAGCAGGATACGCTCAATGATAGATGGAATGAAGTGCTAGACACTGAAGAGAGATATGGCTGCGAGCGCCAATCAAAGAGCTATCCCAAGTGCAAATTGCTGCCTCAATTTGACGACGAGGCCCTTGCGCCAATTCCGTCGAGGCACGATCAAGCCGATCAACCGGACCGCCCACCTCGTGAATGGGACAAAGCGGCTAGCAATGCAGTACACCAGCCCGCACCCCCACCATAAAGGAAAGGATACAATTGACTAAGGGCCATAAGTACGATCTATGTCAGGACCTGAATGAAAAAGCTGGTCAGGCCGGATCGATCTACAGATCAAGAGAACGTGCCCCCACGCGGGACGGAGGCTATCAAGCCAACCACGCCGGATACAATCAAGTTCGGGATCAACCGAACACGGATGTCGTCCGAACTACGTCACGATGTTGCATGATATAGGGGCGCTCCTCACCCCATGTGTTTTACCGATGAGGTGATGGATCACCAATTTCCGGAAGGGTTTAAACTTGTAAACATCGAGGCATATGATGGAACGACGGATCCCGCTGTATGGATCGAAAACTTTATTCTTTACATACACATGGCTCGTGGAGATGACCTCCTTGCCATCAAATACTTACCTCTAAAGCTAAAAGGGCCAGTTCGACACTGGTTGAATAGCCTCCCAGAGAACTCCATTGGAAGCTGGGAAGATTTAGAGGACGCTTTTTGGGATAACTTTCAGGGGACTTATGTCTGGCCACCGAATGCTGATGATTTAAGTCACATAATCCAGCAACCCGGGGAGTCAGCCCACAAGCTTTCGAATCGGTTCTTAACTAAAAAGAACCAAATTGTCAACTGTCCGAACGCAGAAGCCTTAGCAGCATTCAAACACAGTGTCCGAGATGAATGGCTTGCAAGACACCTCGGCTAGGAAAAGCCGAAGACAATGGCATCCCTTACTACACTTATGACCCGCTTTTGCGCAGGTGAAGACAACTGGCTAGCTCGTAGAAGCAACAGTACCAGCAACCCTGGCACTTCCAAAGTCAGGGACAGCACTGGGAAGCCGTGACGCAATAAGAACAAGCGTCAGAACATTGCCGAAGAAACAGATGACATGGCAGTAAACGCCGGATTCAGCGGCTCCAGGCCTTGTCAAAGGAAGAGGCCGTTCAATGGCAGCAGAGACAGTCCATCTAGCTTGGACAAAAAGTTAGAGAGACCTTGCCAGATTCATGGCACCCCTGACAAACCTGCAAACCACACCAACATAAATTGTTAGGTCTTCAAGCAGGCCGGCAAGTTCAATGCCGAACACAAGGGGAAAGGACCTCAAAGCAAGGACAAAGACGAGCCTCACCAACCGAACACTGGGGGGGGGGGAGAATAAATTTCCCCCTGAGGTGAAAACGGTGAATATGATCTATGCCACCCATATCACCATGAGGGAACGCAAGCGCACACTCAGGGATGTGTATGCTGTGGAGCCCGTCGCCCCCAAGTTCAACCCATGGTCGGCTTGCCCGATCACCTTTGATCGCAGGGATCACCCAACCAGTATCTATCACGGAGGTTCGGCGGCCCTAGTACTCGATCCTATAATCGATGGATATCATCTTCCTTGACTCCTTATGGACGGTGGCAGCTGTCTCAACCTGATATATCAAGACACTATCCGCAAGATGGGGATAGACCTGTCTAGAATTAAGACTAGCAACACTACCTTTAAAGGAGTGATACCTGGCGTAGAGGCTCGCTGCACGGGCTCATTAACACTAGAAGTAGTATTCGGCTCTCCAGACAATTTTCGAAGCGAGGAATTAATATTAAACATCGCTCCTTTCCGAAGTGGCTATCATGCGCTACTCGGAAGAACGGCCTTTGCCCGCTTTAATGCAGTCCCGCACTATGCTTACTTCAAGCTTAAAATGCCAGGACCTCGCGGGATCATCACGGTCAATGGAAACATGGAGCGCTCTCTCCGGACAAAGGAGGACACTGCGGCCCTAGCAGCCGAAGTTCAAGGTGGCATATTCAAGCCGAATAGTTCATCGGTCGTCAAGACCAGAGACACTACTAAGCGTGTCCGGCCCGCACTACAATAGGCAGCTCAGAAGAACCTAAGCTCGATTAGCAGCTACGCCTCCGCCGACTGCCTTACAAGGTGGCAGCATATGTACCTCGCGTACATAACTACACCCTTAAAATACCTTGGGCAGCGTTGGGGGCACACTGCAAAAACAGTCCATAGTTCGGCTTGACACTATTCGGACTCTAAAAGTATATTTTCTTTAAAAGTTCTTAAAAGAACCCACCTTATCTAGGTTGTGCAGGGCATTACTTTCCAAAGTTCCCCTTTTTTCACAGGCGGCCATCAAACCTCCCCCTTCAAGGACGTGCTACAAAGGAGAAACGGCGCAGATGTGCAATAGGCCCCGCATCAGAATTTCTTTTTTGCTAGATTTAGGCTCTGTGTAAACCCCTTTTCTTCTTCTTTTTTGGCATGTAAAATGCCCAAGATGTTATTGGCATTATCTGTAACCATGCGGTTCGCCGTCTTAAACGGGGTATAAAAGAGGCAGTTTGGTTCCAATTTTGTATGGAGTTTATTTTATTACCACCTGCATTCTCTCCCTACTTCATATTGCCACATGTGCCTCAAATCTGGATTTAATACCAGGGGCTATATTCTGCTTGGCACACTTCCAAGTCCGAACACCTATAGGGAACTGTTCGGCATCCTGGATATTGTGTTATATGCATCGGCTCCGAATCATGTCTTGGGTCTATAGTTGGGTTGCTCATCTCCTGTGCTTACCACCTTACATTCCGCATTGTTCGGCTAAGGTAGTAAAGGGAGAACTACTGCGATTGTATTTCTGGTTCATCCGGTTAAGTACCTGAGTAGAGAAAGCCGAGAACTGACTGTCATGATAAGCGAGAGCTTGTCGGCGATTCGACGACTTAGTGTTAAACTTTGATCATTAGTGATCTATCCCAGGGGTTGGTCTTCACCCAGCCGCGTAAAGTGGGCACCATAATTCGAATAGCCGCACACACACCAGGGGCTAGTACTTAGCCCCACAAGTCAAGCTGCTATGGCTAAGTGAAAGCAATAAAGCCGCATAGTCTGATTGCCTGGTTCGCTCCGCAGACACCTCCTCTATGGACCAAGACGTTGGATAAAGAGTGATCATGCGCAATACCGAACACCCCTGTAGTATCTACATGGGGGCTGAAGCCGACGACTGGAAACTTTCAGACATAATAAACGGCCGCACAGGAGGAAAAGTCGCATGAAATGTAAAAGCGCAAAATTATATACATATCGGGTCATAAGCTTAGTCTTTACGATCACTCAAAGGCCACATCCTTTGAGCACTGGCCCTCTATAATGCGGGCTCCTTCTAGGACATCATCGAAGTACCTTGAGGGCTACACCCGCCATGTTGTGCAGCTCGACCAGCTGCTTCAACTAGTCGTTCAGAGGTACTGGATGTTCTGGCACAAGAAATTGCGACTAGAACAACTTCTCCGTGCTATTTCCCTCCTGGGCTTTGAAGAATTGGGCGGCGTCGGCGATTCTCTTTAGGAGATCCACAAACGCACCTGGAGAACTCCACAACCGCGTCAGCGCAAGATACCTCAGACCTCCAAACATACTCTGCAGAAGAAAGGCCTTACCAATTGCTATCTGCCGCGCTTGTTTGATCTCCTCGCGAGCACTCCTGGACTCGACCTGCGCCTCCTTGGCAGCTTTAACAACCTTATCAAGTTCGGATGTTTGATCCAATGTGTTCTGCTCCAGCTCCTCACACTTGCGAATAGCATCTCGTAGTTCTTGTTCGACTTCGGCCACCCGAGACTCATGTCGCCGGCGGGAGGCCTGTTTGGTCTCTAGATCGACACTCGCTTTGTCAGTGGCCGCCTTGTTTATCACGACCTCCTTCTTGGTTTCTGCAAGTGCGCCCTTGAGTGTCTCGACCTTGGCTGCGCCAACTGTGACATAATCACACAACACAATGAGTTCATACTCTTAAAATCAAACACATTGTCTTTTGACATAATAATTTTTTGGAAGTCCGCAAACCTTGAGTTTCATCAAACCGCTTGTTCACGCGATCGAGCTCCACATAAGCTAATTGAAGCCTCAGATTGAGCTCGGAAACCTCTGTGGCCTGGGCGGATGCTGCCACCAGGGAAGCCTGTTCAAATATATGGCAATGTATGTTCTATTAAATGACAGTTCTTGGCGGAATGAATCTTTCCCATGATCGCACGCATGACGTTGCGGTGTTCCGCCACGATGGAAGCACCTTGCAGTGCTTCCTCCAACGTGTTCGGTGCCTCCGGATTAGTGGAGACGCCGTGGGAGCTGATGCTCCACCCTCTATCGTTGGGGGCTGCCTTCCCAAATCCGGAGCCGTGCCGGCCTCCACAATAGTGTTCGGCGGGAGCCCGGATTGCTTGGGCTCCCCGCCGTTGGTTGCCATAGGGATTGCTCCCTGATACGTCTCCAACGTATCCACTTTTCCAAACACTTTTGCCCTTGTTTTGGACTCTAACTTGCATGATTTGAATGGAACTAACCTGGACTGACGCTGTTTTCAGCAGAATTTCCATGGTGTTATTTTTGTGCAGAAATAAAAGTTCTTGGAATGACCTAAAAATCCACTGAGAATATTTTTAGAATATATAAAAATATTGGCGAAAGAATCATGACCAGGGGGGCCACACCCTGTCCACGAGGGTGGCGGCGCGCTTGCCCCCCTAGGCGCGCCCCCCTGTCTCGTGGGCCCCCTGAGGCTCCACCGACCTTGACTCCAACTCCATATATTCACTCTCAGGGAGAAAAAAAATCAGAGGGAAGGATTCATCGCGTTTTATGATACGAAGCCGCCGCCAAGCCCTAAACTCTCTCGGGAGGGCTAATCTGGAGTCCGTTCGGGGCTCCAGAGAGGGGAATCCGTCGCCATCGTCATCATCAACCTTCCTCCATCACCAATTTCATGATAGGCTTGCTGGACGGTGATGGGTTGGATGAGATTTTCCATGTAATCGAGTTAGTTTTGTTAGGGTTTGATCCCTAGTGTCGGTGTACTAAGGTAGGGGTACCTCAGTACCCCAACTTGTGCACGGGCAGTAGCGGCTTCCCGCGGCAGGGCCTACCACATGCTTGCCGGAGACCTTCCTGCTCCATATAAAGCCATTCAAAAACAAAGTATACAAGACAGAAGATCAAGACCCCGGCAAGTGGAGCTTGCCGGGAAGGCCGTCCCAGGCTCAAGATTACCTCACTCACGCAAGGCCCTGGCAAGAGGAGCTTGCCAGGAAGACTAGAAGATTACATCACAGAAGACACACCTCGGCGCAGCATGCGCCCCGGCAGGGCCCGGGGAGCGACAAGCTTCAGAGCCCGACAAGCTTCCGGGCCCGGCAAGGTCAAGACCCCGGCAAGGTGCTTGCCGGGGAGAGTTGCGCTGTGTGCCCGCGCTCCAGCTCATTGGTCCAGCGTCGCCCTGGGGCCGTTCCAGGGACGCGTGGCGGATGGCTGTGCAGCCTGGGGGACACGGTGGCACTCCACGGTGATAAAGTTGTCACCGTGGCAAACGGAGACGCAAGGGCGGGCGCTTTTGGGGTCGACGGCGACGGGCATTAAATGCCCTTGTCCCCCACTGTCAAAGTAGGTGATGACCACTATTCATGCACTGTTCATCCACTGTTCCCGCACTGTTACAACTACCACCGCTATTACATTTTTACCCCTTTCTCCTACGTTGACACCTGTCGGTGACCCCTTGAGCTATAAAAGGAGGCCCATGCACAACGTAGAAGGGGTTCGGAACCTAGATCGCTCACTCGCTCGGTGTAGCTAGTTCCTCAAGCTCCCGAGCTCCAACACTCAATAACAAACTAAGCAGGAGTAGGGTTTTACGCGTCCATCGCGGCCCGAACCTGGGTAAACTGCCCGCGTGCTCACCACGATCTGCTCTTTGTGCTCCCTCCGCTCCCTTACCGCACGAACAAGGGGCTCCGGTCCCATAGGTGCTCGTGGTGGTCAGTTTCCCCCGACATCTTTGGCGCGCCAGGTAGGGGGCGTCGAGGTTGTGCGAACCTGATCCGGCATTCACGCGGGCGCAATCTTCATCAACCTCTCCAACTTCATCAGCTTCATCAACAACAGCAACATGGCCCCGAAGAAGAAAGCTTCGGAGGTCGCAGGCCCGTCTGCGTCTCATCCGCCGCCACCGGAACCAACGGTGGGCGGGGGAGACGCCGTCGGAAGGGTGGTCGCCGGCGAGGAAACTCGCGGCGCCACCAAATCCAAGGACAAGACGGATGACCGAGCCTCGGTCTCCGTAGATGCGCCACGTCCATCTCAGCAAACAACAACCCAGCAGCGCTATGCCACAGGAGGTGGCATCCGCTTGCTAGGCCAAGGACAAACCGGAGGCTCGCGGGATGCTCCGGGCCATCGTCCTCGCACGAGCAAGGCGCGGTCGCCGGGGCGGGACCCTGCTCTTTCTAACCCAGTTAGGAGTCCGAGCATATCCCGCTCCTCGCGCCGCTCGCCCCCGCTCCCCTCCTCTCCAGCAGAAGCGCTCGCAAGGGCGCAATTGCTCCTCGACTTCCCTCCAGCGGCAGACAAGGCCGAAGACTGGAGGGCGACCATCCAGAGCCTGATCGCCTTCGCCAACAATGATACGCCGCAGCAGCCAGCGACCTCGCGGCCACGGCAAGTCGAAAAGATGAAGGCCGACGGCGACAAGACCGCCGGGGGTGCAACCACCGTGCACTCCCCGCCGCGGAAGCAAAAGACGCCGCCCCGCCGTATCAACATCGACGACGACTCCACGGCGTCGTCGGATCCGCGGGCTCGTCGGGACCAGCGCCAAGTCCTTGATGACCGGCGACAAGAAGACGCTCGAACGACGATCGAGCGCCGCCGAGAAGCTCGGCGACAATCAGATCAGCGAGCTGGGAACGCTGTCGACACGTGCGCGCCCGGTGAACCAGGCGACTTGCCGTACGCGGCAGGTTGCCCTGCGTTTACCCGTGAGCTGCGGCGCGTCCAGTGGCCCAGCATGAAGAACTTCAAGCCCGACGTACCGGAGAAGTACGACGGCAAGACGTACCCCTCGGAATTCCTCAGCATTTACACCATCGCGGTGCAGGCTGCCGGGGGGCGCGACGAGAAGATACTGGCGAACTACTTCCCGCTGGTGCTTAAGCCAAACGTACGTTCTTGGCTTATGCACTTGCCGGAAGGCTCCATTTCTTCTTGGGCGGACCTTTGCCACCAGTTTGTTGGTGCCTTCACGGGCGGCCACAAACCCCACGGCCAGGAGAGTGATCTCCACATCTTGGCCCAGAAGGAAGGAGAACCTCTGCGCAAGTACATCCAGCGCTTCAGTCGCGTGCAGCACAACATCCCCGACGTCCACCCTGCTGCGGTTATCAGTGCGTTCCACCAGAACGTACGTAACCGCCGCATGCGTGAGGAGATGGCCATGACCAAGATACGGGATGTCAGCGAGCTCTATGCTCTGGCTGATAAGTGCGCGCGCGCCGAGGAGGGGAGGAGACTCCCCGGAGAGGATGCTGGCGCAGGGAGAAGCGACAGCGACGACGCCGCCCCGGCAAAGAAGAGCCGGCGGCGGAACAACAGAAGGAAGAACAAGAAAGAAGTGCTTGCCGCCGAGAAGTCCGGCAAGGAGGCTCCCGCCAAGCAAGCACAGGCTGGCGGCTCCGGCAAGGAGCCTGCCCCTGTAGCGGCAGCCGACAAGCAGGACGGCTCCGACAAGCAATACTGCAAGATCCACCGCACCAAGGGCCACGACCTCTCCAACTGCAAACGCGTCGAGTACCTCGTCGAGCAGCAGAAAGCTGAGTACGAGCGTCGCGACAAGGAGAAGGCCCAAGGTGGCGGAGGAGAACCGAGCAAGAAGCGGCCATTCAATGGCCGGGGAGGACGCCGCGGCAAGGCCAAGCAGCGGCAAGGTGACCGACCTCCCCGGGGCCGCGACAAGGATGAAGAAGACGACGACGACGACATAGAGGATGAGGATAACAGCGAGCAGGAGTTCCAGAAGGCCACGGAGGTCCTGTGCGTCGACGGCGGCGCCTCTCTGCACACTTCCCACCGCCAACTCAAGGAGTGGGTGCGGGAAGTGAATGCAGCAGAGCCGCCCGTGGAGTCGCGCAGGCTCCTCAAATGGTCCAGCACGCCCATCATTTTTTATCTTGAGGATCACCCTGACCGCACCACTGCGGTCGGGTGCTTGCCGATGCTGGTCTCACCCACCATCCGCAACCTCAAGGTCACCAAAATGTTGGTTGACGGCGGGGCCGGGCTGAACTTGATCTCCTCTGCTGTGATCAAGAAACTCCAGATCCCAGATGGCGAGCTCGAAGAGACCGGTTCTTTTCAAGGAATAAACCCGGGAAGGAGCAAGCCCAAGGGGAAGATAACTCTGCCGGTGACCTTTGGCGGGGAGCTCAACTTCAGAACTGAGCGCATCACATTCGACGTCGCCGATATCCCATTACCATATAATGGGATACTCGGCCGTCCCGCCCTCGCCAAGTTCATGGCAGCTTCCCACTACGCCTACAACGTACTCAAGATGCCGGGGCCGATAAGCGTCATCTCTGTCCACGGCGACAAGAAGGAAGCGCTTATCTGCGCCAACAAGATCTACCGGGACGCAGCAGCCGCGGCGGAGAGCAGTACACTTGCCGCTGAAGCTCCCGGGGGGAAGAAGACGAAGACCAAGTCCGGCAAGTGCTCTGGGACCCACTCCGGCAACCGCACCTCTTCGGAGTGCTGCGTGGCCGTCGAGGACGTTCCATCGAGCTCCACCGGCAAGTGTAAGAAGGGAATGGCCGCTCCTCCGGCAACCAAGAAGGTGTCCGCCAAGGAGGACGGCACTGGTGGTACCTTCACCATCAGTGCTACACTTGACAGCAAATATGAAAGCGCGCTCGTTGCTTTCCTGCGGGCGAATGTCGATGTGTTTGCCTGGCAACCATCTGACATCCCCGGTGTTCCCAGGAAGGTAATTGAGCACAAGCTTGCTGTTTGTCCTCATGCGCGGCCCGTCAAGCAGAAGGTCAGGAAGCAAGCCGTGGAGCGCCAAGAATTCATTGCCGAAGAGATCAAGAAGCTAGAAGCAGCAGGCCTAGTTAGAGGCGTGATCCATCCGACGTGGTTGGCAAACCCAGTCGTCGTGCGTAAGGCCAACGGGAAGTGGAGACTGTGTATAGACTTCACTGATGTGAATAAAGCATGTCCCAAGGATCCATTTCCCTTGCCGCGCATTGACCAGATTGTTGACTCCACTGCCGGATGTGAGCTGCTCTCTTTCCTTGATGCATATTCAGGCTACCATCAGATTTTCATCGCCAAGGAAGATGAAGAGAAGACTGCATTTATCACTCCATGTGGCACTTATTGCTTCATACGCATGCCATTTGGACTGAAGAATGCAGGATCAACATTTGCAAGGGTAGTGCACACTGCTTTTGAGCCACAGATCCACAGAAATGTAGAGGCTTACATGGATGACATCGTGGTGAAGAGCAAGAGCAAGGATACCTTGATCCAAGATTTGGAAGAGACATTTGAGAATCTGCGCAAGATCCAGCTTAAGTTGAACCCCGAGAAGTGCATCTTTGGAGTCCCCTCCGGCAAGCTTCTCGGGTTCTTTGTGTCACAGAGGGGGATTGAAGCCAACCCCGACAAGATAAAAGCCATCGAGCAGATAGAAGCCCCGAAGCGCGTCAAGGATGTCAGAAGACTTGCAGGTTGTGTGGCTGCCCTCAGTAGGTTCATTTCAAAGTCTACAGAGCGCGCCCTTCCTTTCTTCAAAATCTTGAAGAAGGCAGGCCCTATGAAATGGACTCCGGAAGCGGAGGCAGCGCTGCAGGACTTGAAACGGTACCTATCCTCCACCCCAATACTTGTCGCACCTAAACCACAGGAGAAGTTGCTGCTGTACCTAGCGGCGACCAGCCAGGCGGTTAGTGCTGCGTTAGTAGCGGAGAGGGAGGCCGACGAGGAGTCAGCACCACCGGCAAGCGAATCCAGCGACAAGCAGGGGGCTCCTCCGACAAGCTCTGGCCCCGACAAGGACAACTCTGCGCAGGAACAAGGAGAAGTGCGGAAGAAGATGGTGCAGTGCCCAGTGTATTTTGTAAGCTCCCTTTTACAAGGGGCTAGATCAAGATACTCTGGGGTGGAGAAGTTGCTTTTCGGCCTCCTCATGGCCTCGAGAAAGCTGCGCCATTACTTCCAAGCACATGAGATAACAGTGGTCACTCGCTTTCCGCTGAAGAGGATATTACACAATCCGGAAGCGACAGGCAGGATCGTCGAGTGGGCACTGGAGCTGTCAAGCTTCGGACTCAAGTTTGAAAGTACTTCGACGATTCAGAGCCGAGCTTTGGCAGAATTCATAGCTGAATGGACCCCGACGCCCGATGAAGAAGTTCCAGAGACAAGTGTACCCGTACAAGAAGCGACAAGTGAATGGGTAATGTACTTTGATGGTGCCTTCTCGCTGCAAGGCGCCGGTGCCGGCGTAGTATTCATCGCGCCCACCGGAGAACACCTCAAGTATGTTATCCAGATGCACTTTCCCAGGGAGCAAGCGACAAACAACACTGCTGAGTATGAAAGCTTGCTTGCCGGCCTCCGGATTGCGGCCGAACTTGGGATCAGGAAGCTGATTGTGCGGGGAGATTCTCAGTTGGTGGTCCGGCAAGTCAACAAGAGTTACCAGAGCCCTTTGATGGAAGCTTATGTAGATAAAGTGAGGAAGCTTGAAGAACACTTTGAAGGTCTGCAAATGGAGCACGTTCCAAGAGCTCAGAATGACATTGCAGATGGCCTCTCAAAGTGTGCTGCGATGAAGTTACCTGTGGAACCAGGGACCTTCCTGCTCAAGCTGACTCAGCCATCCGTTACACCATCAATTGGGCAGCCCAAGAAGAGAAAGTTGGTCTCCGGCGACTACTTGCCGGCGGATCTTCCCGAGGCCGCCGCTAAGGTCCCCAAGATCAACGATCAGAACGCTGAGGAACAGTTTGCTCCTGCAAATCCTCGGGTCTGTACAGTTGAAGCAAGCGTTCCCGACAAGCCTCGCCGCGGCGAGCTTGCCGGGGGACCATCAGCTCCGGCAGAGCCAGAGGTTCTTGCCGTAGAAGCTGAGGTTCCCGCAGCGGCCCTCGAGCCTTTAGTCCTTGCCGTTGAGCCCCAGGCTCCGGCATGGGCGCAGCAGATCGTCCGTTTTCTGCAAACTGGAGAACTTCCCGACGACCCAGAAGAGATAGAGAAGATAACGAGGCAGTCAAGTATGTACCAGTTCGTGGATAACGAGCTGTACAGAAGAAGACTCAACGGTGTCAGGTTGAAGGGCATCTCCAGGGAAGATGGACAGAAGCTGTTGGCAGAGATACACGGAGGGATATGCGGCCACCACATTGGCGCAAGGGCGCTTGCCGGGAAAGCTTTCCGGCAAGGGTTCTTTTGGCAAGAAGCCCTCCAAGATGCAACTGCACTAGTAACCAAGTGTGAAGCGTGCCAGTTCCATGCGAAGCAAATTCATCAACCAGCTCAAGCTCTCTAAACAATCCCTTTGTCCTGGCCCTTCTCGGTCTGGGGGCTCGATATCCTCGGCCCTTTCCCTCGCGCTGTCGGGGGCTTTGAGTACTTGTACGTTGCAATCCACAAGTTCACAAAGTGGCCAGAAGTGGAACCAGTGAGAAAGGTGACAGCACAGTCAGCGATCAGGTTCTTCAGGTCGATTGTTTGCCGTTTCGGAATCCCTAACAGGATCATCACCGACAACGGTACACAATTCACTAGTCGCACCTTCATGCAATACGTCCAAGACCTTGGCGCCAAGGTCTGTTTCGCTTCTGTTGCTCACCCGAGGAGCAATGGTCAAGCGGAGAGGGAAAATGCTGAAGTGCTGCGCGGACTCAAGACAAGGACCTTTGACAGGCTGCGCAAATGCGGAAGAAACTGGATAGAGGAGCTACCGGCGGCTCTTTGGTCAATCAGAACGACACCAAGTCGAGCCACCGGACAAGCACCCTTTGCTCTAGTCTATGGAGCAGAGGCAGTTCTCCCCACAGAACTCGTATACGGATCTCCTCGGGTGCTCGCTTATGATGAGCTAGAGCAAGAGCAACTGCGACAAGATGATGCATTGCTCCTCGAGGAGGAACGTCTCCAGGCTGCTGTACGAGCTGCTCGATACCAGCAAGCCTTGCGTCGCTATCATAGCCGCAAGGTTAAGGCCAGGAGTCTCGAGGAAGGCGACCTTCTTCTTCGGCGTGTTCAGTCCGCCAAGAATTCCAACAAGTTGACGCCGAAGTGGGAAGGCCCTTATCGGGTGAGACAAGTCACAAGGCCCGGCGCTGTCCGCCTTGAGACCGAAGAAGGCTTACCGGTGAGCAACTCCTGGAACATAGAGCATCTTCGCAAGTTTCACCCATAAGGCGCGGTTGCCGTGATCCGCTCCGGCAACCACCTTTTGTACAAGCTTTGCCGCTGTTGCATGTAACCCTTTGTACAAAGCCGGGCGCAGACCCCGTGCATCAGTAAAGCTTTTGTGTTTTGCGCTATTTGCCTTTTCCACGCTTTTCTTCGCTATTTGCATGCGTTATTTGGCATCTTGTGCAACACACATATCCGGTAAGCACTAGCACGCCGAAAGGCCATATACTTGTTTCCCTCTTCTTTTTCCTTGCCTCTTAAGCAGAAGGAATGTTCCTCGCGCACAAGTTTGCCGGGGGGGAAGGAGAGGGAAGATGAAGCAAATGCTGTTCAAGAAAGAGAAGCCTTGTCGGAGAAGCAAGCAATATACGAAAGCTAAGTTATCAGAATTTGAGCTGTTCAAATTTTTTAAAAAAATTTAGTTATCTTCCTTGAACAACCACACTTTGTATGGAAAACCTGTGCGCGGAGGAACCTACCCGTGGCTAGCCGCACCCTTATCTTGTCTTCGAGTACACTCAACGACTTAAGTGAGCTGCGACAAGTGTCGCGCCCTTGCTTCGTTTCCGAGTTCACTCAGCAAGCTAAGTGCGTTGCGACTAGCTGCGGCAAGGTTGCTTGCCGGTGAGGCCTTGGCCAGCAGGCTGCTCGGAGTCCAGTACTCGGCGCTCGCGACAAGGGCCCCTTGCCGGCAAGTTCCCTAAAAGCGTAGGGTTGAAGACATACAAAGTAGAGGACCAAAACAAGGGAGATAACACTGCATTAATTGATCAAAATAAGATAATATATTACAAGGGATAACTTGTCGCAATGACTAATAAGTTCATGGCACACTATGCAGCAACAAAAGAGATAAAGAAAAGGAGGCCTAGTCTACGCGGTCGCCTTCAATCCTGGAGATCTTGTTCACTTTAGCGATAATATGGGCGACCTGCGCCTTCAGCGCCTCCATATCCGCGTCGGCCGGCAAGCTGCGGAGAACGTGGGCGAGGTTTATACCAGGATTGCGGTATACTATCTTCGTCAGAACGCGCTCCAAGGTTCCCGTGCAGAGCTGGCGCGACTCCTCGGCCAGTTGCGTGGGGAGCTTCTTCTGAAGATCTGCAAGAGCCGGCGCGATCCCTCTGAAGAAGAGACTAAGCTTGGCGCTGTGGGGGAGGTTTGGATCCGGAGAGTATATGAGATGCTCGACCTTCAGCGCCATCAGCTCCTTGTCGATGTTAGCCGCAGAAGCCACCAAGTCTTCGGTCCATACCTCGACGGTTTGGCGGAAGTTGTTGACCGCTGTGGTGGCGCTCTCCACCAAGCCTCGCTCCTTGCGGAGCTCTTCCTTCAGCTTGGTTTCGCGGTCCCGAACGGCGTCAAGAGAGTCCTTCAACGTGGAAACCTTCAGTTCCAGATCTGCAATTGAATCCTTGGCGGCCTTCAGCTCGTCGCCCTGCTTGGAGAGGCGCACCTGGAGTTCAGAGTTAGTATGGGCGTCCTTCTCGCGCTCTGAGTTCAGCGCGGTGACCCTCTCCGTGCTCGCCTTAAGGAACTCCTCCAGCTGCGCCACTTTAGCCTCAAGGTCTTTCTTGGCGGTCTCTGCTGTGGCGGCGGCGGCCTTCGCCTCCTTCAGCTCTCCGCCAAGGGCCTGCTCCCGGGCGGTAAGGTCTTCCTCGTGAGCGTCGAGGTTGACCTTCCGTTGGGTGAGCTCTCCTTCTCGCCGGGACAGCTCTTCTCCGGCGAGTCGCTGCTGCTCCTCGGCCTCGGCCTTCTCCAAGAGCCACTCCTGGTATTCCCCGGCGAGCTTCTCGCGCTCCTCCGCCACGTCGCGGAGGGCCGCCTGGTTGGCGGCGCGGAGCTCCGCCGCGCGTTTCTCCATGTCGGCGGCGGCCTTGGCGGTGAGGGCCTCCCGAGATTCAAGTTTCGCCTGCCTGGCCCGGTAAAGGGCCAGGAACCGATGAAGCAATTTCTCCTCCTCGGGCTCGTCGCTCCCGCCAGGCGCCTCGACGATCTTCAGACCCGCGGAGGCGAGGACCTCTCCATCAAAGGCCTCTCCCTCCTCGGGGGCTCGCGACGAGGATCCCCACGGCACTTGGATGAAGACGCCGTTGGGAGCCTCAAGATAGTAGGCGGACTGCTCCTTCTCGATGGAGGGGTCGGCGGCCGGCGCAGCGCTTGACGCTCCTGCCGCCTCCGGGCCGACAGTATGGCCGCCGTCCCCCTCCTCGGCCGCTGCGTCTGCGTTCACAGCAGTCTCCTCCGCAGCAGGCTCGGCGGCTCCTGCCGTGTCCTCAACGACAGGGGCGTTGCCGCCGTCGCCCTGCGTGCCCTCCTCCTCGACGATGATTTCCGTCTCCATCTGCTCTGGGGGAGGAGGATCTAGAAGAAGAAGAAAAAGAAGAAGAAGTTCAAGCAAATATCCAAAAAAGACGAATCCAAGAAGACCAGATTACAAAGCTTACCTTGGCGGACTTCGTCGACGGCGGGCTCCCTCGCCGGGGAGCTCTGCCTTGGCGGGGTGGCCGCCCTAGCCGGGCTGCTCGCCCTTGGCGGGGTACTCGCCCTTGGCGGAGTACCCGCCCTTGGAGGAGCGCTCTCCCTCGCCGGAGAGTTCGTCCTTGGCGGGGACGGCGGGGCCCGCGGCTCCTCGGGAGTGGTCTCCGGGCGCCCCTGTGGCTGCGGCTCCACCTCGGCACAAGACAATCAAGACAAACAAGAACAACAAGATATTAGCATAAACAAAACCCTCAAGCGCGCCCAACAAGCGGAAAGATTGAAACCAAACTTACGCTGGGGGCTGCGCTGGGGCTGCTCCTCGGAGCAGCGCTCGGGTCCGGCAAGCTCGTCTCCGGCGCGTCCCCGGTCGCTGCGACGGGCGAGTCATCCGCGACCTCGACCACGGGAACCTTGGCCTTCTTCGCCACTCGCTGGGCCAGGGTCCTGAAATCAAAGCAAGAAGCAAGATCAGAATCATCGAAGGAAGAATCAAGACAAAGTTAAAGAAGATACAAAACTTCAAGTCCTTACTCCTGTTCCTCCTCGTCGTCGTCGTCGCTCAGGGCGGAGAAGTCAAACGCCACCTGAGGCGCGTCCACGCGAGGAGCGGGAGGAGAAGGCTCCCTCGGGCGCTTGGCGGTCCCCGGGGCTGGGGGCTGCGAAGACCCAGCCCCTATGGACGCCGAGGCCCGGGGAGTGGGCGGAGCAGCTGCTCCGCTCTGAGAAGACCCTCCTCCGCTTGGCGCTGACGTCCGGGGCGCCTCCGCCGTATCCTGTGTGCGGGGCGCCTTCGCCGCGGGTGATGCGCCGGGCGCTCCCGTTGCGGCTTGGCTCCCCCGGGTAGCTCGCGCCGCCCGGCGAGCTGGTTGTTGTCGGGGCGCCTGCGCCCTCGCCCCCGTCGTCGCCTTGCGGAGGCGCTTCAGCGGAGATCGCCTGGGACTTGCCCGAGGCGGGGAGGTCTCCGATGACGAGGAGACGTCGTCGTTGTAGAGCCCCAGAGACCCATCGGAGTCCTCGCCGGCCCCGGCGTCCTCCTCCTCCTCCTCTTCGGTCGGCTTGCTGGGCCCAGCGCCCTGCCCTGCTGCCGTGCTCCCTCCAGCGCCTCCGCTCCCTCCGGCGCCTCCGCTCCCTCCGGCGCCTCTATTTCCTCCGGCGACGCCGCTCCTCGCGGCGGCCTCGGTTACGACCCCGGGGATCCCCGCATGTCTTAGAGAGGGGACCCCGGCGAGCTCGTCGGGCGGAAGCTTCAGCAGCCTGCGGATCTCCGCCTCCTCTGCTTGGCAGGACGCTTCCGCAGCCTCTGCCTCTTCAACCGTGAAGCCAAACTCTCCTGCCGCTGCGGCTGCGGCGGCCTCTTCTACCCGAGAGGCTATATAAGCAATCTCCCGGTCAGTGGTGTCCCGAGTGAGCCCCTTGATCTCATCCTTGTTCTTCGCCACCTCCACCAGGTTGTCGAAGAAGCTCATGATGGCGTCTGGCTTGGGCGCTATCCATGTTGGATCCACGCCATGCGAGTCGCATGCGGGCATCATTGCGCGTAGGGGATCTCGGGCCGTGCTGTTGCAGAGGGGCACCACTCCCCAGGGAGCTCTGAACCACTCTAGGTGGGCCGGGTCGTGCTTAAACAGTTCCCGGACCATCCCCTTCAGCTCCAGCGACGTGAAGTTGAAGTTCAGTCCGGGGCGCAGTCTCATTATGTCTGCCGCATTGCCATATTCCCATGCTGGCCTCTTCCTCTCCTGAAGAGGGGCGATGCGGCGGCGGAGGAAGTCTGCCCCCACTTCTCCCATGGTCAACTTAGCTACCCGGAGACGAAGAATTCTGACAAGGGCGACGTTGAGCTTGATGTCGTCCGAATCCAGGTCGCTCCAGTCCCTGCCGCGCACTATGGCAGTTGTGCGCGGCGCGGTGAAGGGCTGCGGCTCGTCCTCTACTATCCAGCACCAGTCTGCGCGCCACTCCTCCCACTTGCCGCGGAGCTCTCCTTGCAGGTAGGACTCTTTCTTGTTCAAGGGGAAGACCCAAGAGATTCCTCCGGAGAGGGGAGCGCCGGCCTCTACTCTAGGCGTAAAGAAATGCCTAAACAACGCTACATTCGGATAGATCCCAATATAGTTTTCGCACAGATGTGCGAAAACCGCCATCGTAAGGATGGCGTTGGGGGTGAAGTCTAGAAGGTGGAGGTTGTAGGTGTTCATGATGTCGCAGAAGAATTCAGAAAAGGGAGGACAAAGGCCGCAGTGGAAGAAAACAGCGAAGAAGTAGTACCCGCCGGGGTAGATATCCTTGGCGGCGGCGGGATAGGCTCTGGTTCGAGGATGCGCCTTGGTCTCCTTGGCCCAGAACAAGTAATACTTGTTCCAGAGCTCCCGCGCGCTGAGCCTCGGCGAGAAGACGACATTCCTCTTCCGCAGAAGAGCAAGCCTCGCCGCCTGCTCGGATTTCTCCTTCTTGGTCTTCTCCGCCTTCGCCTTCTCGGTCTTCGGGGCCATGGCGGAGGCGGCGAGGGAAGGAGGACGGAGAGTCCGGCGGCGCCGCGGGTGCGAAGACGGCGGAGGAGGTGTGGAGGCGAAGCGCAAAGGGGAATTTCTGGAGATCGAAGAAGAAGCAATGAAAGCGTAGGAGGGGAACCGCTCCTGCTTCCTCTGCTTTTATGGGGAAGTGGGGGACGTTTCGCTCTTTCCATTAAAAGAACGTGGCCACGTTCCCTCCCACGACGCCGCAAGCGACGCGTGCCGTTACAGAGGGACGCGGCGGATGCGGAAGTGGATTCGGCGTGCCGTGGGCCGCGCGTGCCCGTGCACTGTTTTGGGCCTGGCCCAACAGCGCTCGGCACCGTGTGTGGCCCAGGCCCGGGGGCTCCTGTCGGTGTACTAAGGTAGGGGTACCTCAGTACCCCAACTTGTGCACGGGCAGTAGCGGCTTCCCGCGGCAGGGCCTACCACGTGCTTGCCGGAGACCTTCCTGCTCCATATAAAGCCATTCAAAAACAAAGTATACAAGACAGAAGATCAAGACCCCGGCAAGTGGAGCTTGCCGGGAAGGCCGTCCCAGGCTCAAGATTACCTCACTCACGCAAGGCCCTGGCAAGAGGAGCTTGCCAGGAAGACTAGAAGATTACATCACAGAAGACACACCTCGGCGCAGCATGTGCCCCGGCAGGGCCCGGGGAGCGACAAGCTTCAGAGCCCGACAAGCTTCCGGGCCCGGCAAGGTGCTTGCCGGGGAGAGTTGCGCTGTGTGCCCGCGCTCCAGCTCATCGGTCCACGCGTCGCCCTGGGGCCGTTCCAGGGACGCGTGGCGGATGGCTGTGCAGCCTGGGGGACACGGTGGCACTCCACGGTGATAAAGCTGTCACCGTGGCAAACGGAGACGGAAGGGCGGGCGCTTTTGGGGTCGACGGCGACGGGCATTAAATGCCCTTGTCCCCCACTGTCAAAGTAGGTGATGACCACTATTCATGCACTGTTCATCCACTGTTCCCGCACTGTTACAACTGCCACCGCTATTACATTTTTACCCCTTTCTCCTACGTTGACACCTGTCGGTGACCCCTTGAGCTATAAAAGGAGGCCCATGCACAACGTAGAAGGGGTTCGGAACCTAGATCGCTCACTCGCTCGGTGTAGCTAGTTTCTCAAGCTCCCGAGCTCCAACACTCAATAACAAACTAAGCAGGAGTAGGGTTTTACGCGTCCATCGCGGCCCGAACCTGGGTAAACTGCCTGCGTGCTCACCACGATCTGCTCTTTGTGCTCCCTCCGCTCCCTTACCGCACGAACAAGGGGCTCCGGTCCCATAGGTGCTCGTGGTGGACAGTTTCCCCCGACACCTAGTATCCATTATGTTCTAAGATTGATGTTGCTATGACTTTGCCATGCTTAATGCTTGTCACTAGGGCCCGAGTGCCATGATTTGAGATCTGAACCTATTATGTTTTCATGAATATATGTGAGTTCTTGATCCTATCTTGCAAGTCAATAGTCACCTACTATGTGTTATGATCCGGCAACCCCGAAGTGACAATAATCGGGACCACTCCCGGTGATGACCGTAGTTTGAGGAGTTCATGTATTCACTAAGTGTTAATGCTTTGGTCCGGTACTCTATTAAAGGAGGCCTTAATATCCCTTAGTTTCCAATAGGACCCCGCTGCCATGGGAGGGTAGGACAAAAGATGTCATGCAAGTTCTTTTCCATAAGCATGTATGACTATATTCGGAATACATGCCTACATTACATTGATGAACTGGAGCTAGTTCTGTGTCACCCTATGTTATAACTATTACATGAGGAATCGCATCCGACATAATTATCCATCACTGGTCCAATGCCTACGAGATTTTCACATATTGATCTTTGCTTAGTTACTTTTCCTCTGCCACTTTAACAATTACCACAAAACTGCTACTGTTACTTTTGCCACCGTTACCGTTACTTCCATACTACGTTGGTACTAAATACTTTGCTGCAGTTATTAAGTCTTTCAGGTGTGCTTGAATTGACAACTCAACTGCTAATACTTGAGAATATTCTTTGGCTCCCCTTGTGTCGAGTCAATAAATTTGGGTTGAATACTCTACCCTCGAAAATTGTTGCGATCCCCTATACTTGTGGGTTATCAAGACTATTTTCTGGCACCGTTGTCGGGGAGCATAGCTATATTCTTTGAGTCACTTGGGGTTTATATCTGTTGATCACTATGAAGAACTTGGGAGACGAAAAAACCAAGATGTTTCCCTCAACTACGAGGGGAGGTAAGGAACTGCAATCTAGCTCTGCACTTGATTCACCCTGTGTTATGAGTGAATTTGCGACACCTACACCTGTTATTGAATCTGATATGTCGCATGTTCTTGATGATGCCACTTATGCTATGCATGATACTTATGATGAAACTACTTCTATGCTTGATAATATTGTGCCACTAGGTGAATTTCTTGATGAACAACTTGCTAGGGCTAGAGAGATGAAATTATTGAAACCGATAATATTGATGAAAGTGATGATGAAGATTCTCCCCCTAGATATGAATTGCCTGTTGTGTTTGAGGGTTATGTTATGGATGAAGAAACTGCTAGAGATCTTTTAGCTTGCAATGATAGCTATGATCGTAAGAAATTGTTAGCTAAGCTGAAAGAGAAGTCCTTGTATGCTAGAATGAAATATGACCATGCTTTTGCTACTTCACCTATCTGTATTTCTGATAAGGATTATGATTTCTATGTCGATCCTGAGTTAATTACTTTGGTTGAATCTGATCCTTTCCATGGCTGTGAATCTGGAACTGTTGTGGCACATCTTACTAAGCTGAATGATATAGCCACCCTATTCACCAATGAGGAAAAAAATTGTTACTATTATATCCTTAAGCTATTTCCGTTCTTGTTAAAGGGTGATGCTAAAACATGGTTTAATTCTCTTGATCTTGGTTGTGTGCGTAGTCCCCAGGATATGATTTATTACTTCTCTGCTAAATATTTTCCCACTCATAAGAAACAAGCTGCCTTAAGGGAAATATATAATTTTGTGCACACTGAAGAAGAGAGTCTCCCACAAGCTTGGAGGCTTCTTCGATTACTTAATCCTTTGCCTGATCATCCTCTCAAGAAAAATGAAATACTTGATATCTTTTATAATGGACTAACCGATGCTTCGAGATACCACCTGGATAGTTGTGCTGGTTGTGTTTTCAGGGAAAGAAATGTTGATCAAGCTGAATTGCTATTGAATAATATGTTGAGTAATGAGAATAATTGGACACTTCCTGAACCAACTCCTAAGCCAACTCCAAAGGAAAGGGGTATTCTATTTCTCAGTCCTGAAGATATGCAAGAGGCAAAGAAATCTATGAAAGAAAAAGGTATTAAAGCTGGAGATGTTAAGAATTTACCACCTATTGAAGAAATACATGGTCTTGATAACCCGACACGGGTAGTAAAGATAAAATCTCTCTATAGATTTGATGAAGGTGATATCCCTCGTAATAAGTCTGCTAGCCAATGCTTAGATGAGTTTGACAATTTTATTGTTAAACAAGAAAACTTCCATGCTTATGTTGGTAGAAAATTCAAACGTAATGCTTATATGATTGAACACTTGAGTGATTATATGTCTAGAGTTAAAGGTGAACTTAAACTCATTAGTAAACATGCTTCTATGGTTACCACTCAAGTAGAACAAGTGCTTAAAGCACAAAATGATTTGCTTAATGAATTAAATAATAAAAAAATGATAATGCTATTAGAGTTATGACTAGAGGGGGTAGAATTACTCAGGAACCTTTTTATCCTGAGGGCCACCCTAAGAGAGCTGAGCAAGATTCTCAGAGAACTAATGTTGATGTACCTAGTCCTTCTAAGAAGAAGAAAAAGAGAAATGATAGGACTTTACATGCTTCTAGTGAACTTGTTGTAGACATACCTGAGAATCCCAATGACATTTCTATTCCTGATGATGAAACACAATGTGATAATGAACATGAACCTAGTGAAAATGTTAATGATGATGTTCATGTTGATGCTCAACCTAGCAATAACGATGATGTAGAGATTGAACCTGTTGTTGATCCTGATAACCCACAATCAAAGAATCAACGTTATGATAAGAGAGACTTCATTGCTAGGAAGCATGGTTAAGAAAGAGAACCATGGGTTCAGAAACCCATGCCTTTTCCTCCTAAACCATCCAAGAAAAAGGATGATGAGGATTTTGAGCGCTTTGCTGAAATAATTAGACCTATTTTTTTGCGTATGCGTTTGACTGATGTGCTTAAAACAAATCCTTATGCTAAGTATATGAAAGATATTGTGACAAATAAAAAGAAAGATACCAGAAGTTGAAATTTCCACCATGCTTGCCAATTATACTTTTAAAGGTGGAATACCAAAGAAACTAGGAGATCCAGGAGTACCAACTATACCATGCTCCATTAAAAGAAACTATGTTAAAACTGCTTTATGTGATCTTGGAGCCGGTGTTAATGTTATGCCTCTCTCTTTATATCGTAGACTTGATTTGAATAAGTTGACACCTACTAAAATATCTTTGCAAATGGCCAATAAATCAACTGATATACCTGTCGGTATTTGCGAGGATGTGCCTATTGTGGTTGTAAATGTTACTATTTTAACGGACTTTGTTATTCTTGATATTCCCGAGACCGGTAGTATGTCGATTATCCTTGGTAGACCCTTTTTGAATACTACAGGGGCTGTTATTGATTGCAACAAAGGCAAGTCACTTTTCATGTTAATGGTAATGAGCATACGGTATACTTTCCGAGGAAACAACCTCAAGTCCACAGTCTCAATTCTATTGGAAAAATTTCAACGATAATTAGTGGAGGTTTTGAATTTCCTCTTCCTACTGTCAAGAAGAAATATGATATTCTTATTGTTGGGGACATGCATATCCCCGTTGAGGTAACCTAGTGTTATTCGAAAATTCTCCGGTTTCATGTTATTCGGAAAGAGTTTGTTAACAAGACTTGATCAACCTTGTTAGTGGATTCCTTTTGATGAGCATGAGATGGATGAAGTTAGAAAGCACAACTCTCTGTACCCTCCTTTTACTTTCTGTTATTTAGATTAAATAAAGCAAAAATAGTATTTTCTATCTGTTTTCTGAATTATCCTTGCAATAAAAAATACCCCGAAAATAAAAGTTCTCCAAATGGCCCGAAAATGAATTCTGTTTTTTGTAGAATATTTAAGAAATATTGGCACTGAGAACACACTAGGGGGTGATACGTCCAAAACGTATCTATAATTTCTGCTTGCTCCATGCCTCTTTTGTGTGATATTGCTATGATATTTATACACTTCCATACACTTTTGATCATATTTGGACTAACCTATTAACTCAGTGCACCCCAGTGCTAGTTTCTGTTTTCTGTTGTTTTTGTATTTCAGGTTTTCCCATTACGTAAACTGCCAGAAAAATTCCGGGAAAAATATATAAAAAATCAGCGTTCCGGAAGCTTCCACACGGCCGAAGTAGGGCCGGAGGGGGGCCACCAGGGCTCCGGGCGCCCTGGTGGTGCGGCCCCCCTCCTGGCCGCGCCGGGGGGCGCCTGGGCCCCCCAGGTCTCCGCTGATGCCCCCCTTTGGCATATATTTACACCGCGTCCCGAAACCCTTGAGGACGGAACCCTTTTTCGCGATCTCATCTCTGTTCCGCCGCCGCCGCGCTTCCAAGATCGGGAGCGCCAGGAGAACTCTTCCCGGCACCCTGCCGGAGGGGAGGATCACCACCGGGAGCCTCTCCACCACCATGGACGCCTCCCGGATGAGTTGTGAGTAGTCTCCCTTGGACCATCGGTCCATGACCAGTAGCTATGTGATGTTCTCCTCCCCTTCTTGTGCTTCACTAATTAGACCTCGTGAGCTTCCCTACATGACCGAGGCACATATGTAATCCTTATGCTGTTGCTATGATGAGTTTGCTGGGATCCGATGGATTGTGAGATTATGTTCAGATTGTGTTTGAGTAATATATTTGATTTACCTCTTTTATATTTATGTTCGTGAGTAATTCTTGCATGTTCTCCGTTGCTATTTATTGCTTTGGCCAAGTAGTAGGTAGTGACTCCAAGAGGGAACGTTATGCTTGATTGTGGGTTCATGCCCCTCGATGACTAGCTTGAGTGACAGAAACATGAGTCTAGGGGATGTGTTGTTGCCACAAGGGGGAAAACAACGGTGCTTGTACTCGCGGGTACAAGGATTGTTTACTTTACGCAAAGTTCTTTTAATGCAGTTGTCTGTTGCTTTGAGTTTACACTATGGGTGGGACTCGCAACTTAATACCAGCGAGATGTTCTGGATAGATATCTAAAGGTGGATGATTAGTAGTAGATGCAGATGGATTTCGGTCTACTTGCCTTGGCGTACCACCCATGAACCTCTACCTTTCTTGCAACATAGTTAGCATTGGTTTGCGCACATAATTTTGTCAATTGCCCAGCTGTAATTCGTTTACCTCACATAGCTGTTTTATCGTCTTTTGGGAGAGAGACATCACTAGTGAACATCATGGGACCCCGGTCCATATTACCATCACTGATCACATCCGCTATTTACTTTCTGCTTTTACTTACTAGTTGCAATTATAACTATCACTATTATCTCTTGCGTTTGATCATTTTTAAACGACAAGGCCGGAGGGATTGACAACCTCTCTGTACTCGTTGGGAGCAAAGTTATTTGTATCTGTGTGCAGGTCCATTTGATTGCTAAATATCTGGCGCTGTTAGCAGTTGACACCTTCTTGTTGAACCTTGGAGTCTCAGGGGAAATCGATCCTTGGTATCTTGCCAAGGGAAAATGTCGGTGTACTAAGGTGGGGGTACCTTAGTACCCCAACTTGTGCACGGGCAGTAGCAGCTTCCCGCGGCAGGGCTTACCACGCGCTTGCCAAGGCCCGCTCTGGTCCCTATGAAGCCATTCAAGAACAAAGTATCCAAGTTAAGGGACAAGACCCCGGCAAGAGGAGCTTGCCGGGAAGGCCGCACCAGGCTCAAGGGCATCTTTTCCGCACAAGACCCTGGCAGGAGGTGCCTGCCAGGAAGGCCAAAGGATAACACCGCAGAAGATACATCGCGGCGCATCCTGCGCCCCGGCGGGGCCCGGGAAGCGGCAAGCTTCCGGGCCCGGCAAGATAGCGGCCCCGGCAAGGTGCTTGCCGGGGGAAGCTCACACTGTGTGCCTGTGCTCCAGCTCATTCGGCCACGCGTCGCCCTGGGGTCCTTCTGGGGGCACGTGGCAGATGGCTGTGCAGCCTGAGGGACACGCTAGCGAGCCGCGGTGACGAGGCTACCGCCGTGGCGAACGGAGACGCATGGACAGACGCTTTTGGGGTCGACGGCGACTGGCATTCAATGCCCTTGTCCCCCACCGTCAAGGTTAGGTGAAGACCACTGTTCATCCACTGTTCATGCACTGTTACAACCACCACCAGTTTTACGTTTTTACCCTCCTCTAACGTTGACACCTGTCGGTGACCCCTTTGAGCTATAAAAGGAGGCCCATGCACAACGTAGAGGGGGTTCGACCCTAGAAGCTCGCTCACTCTCTCGCTCGGTGTAGCTGGTACTGTAGATCTTCAAGCTCCCGAGCCCGAAAACCCAATACAACCAAAGCAGGAGTAGGGTTTTACGCGTCCGCGCGGCCCGAACCTGGGTAAACTGCCCGCGTGTGCTCCTCGATCTGCTCTCCGTGCTCCCTCCGCTCCCTTACCACAACGTAGAAGGGGCTCCGGTCCCATAGGTGCTCGTGGGAGGACAGTTTCCCCCGACATCTTTGGCACGCCAGGTAGGGGGCGTCGAGGTTGTGCGAACCTGATCCGGCGCTCACGCGGGCGCAACCTTCAGCAACCTCTCCAGCTTCATCAACTTCATCAACTACAACGACATGCCTTCGAAGAAGAAGGCTTCGGAGATCGGAGGCCCGTCTGCGTCGCTCCCACCGTCACCAGAACCAACGGTTGGTGGGGTAGACGCTGGCGGAGGGGTGGACGCCGGCGAAAACACTCGTGGCGCCGCCAAATCCAAGGACAAGACGGACAACCGGGCGTACTCCAAGGCCTCGGCGTCCGTGCACGCACCACGTCCCTCTCAGGAGGTGCCAGACCAGCAGCGCCGTGGTACCAGAGGTACCATACGCTTGCTGGGACGTGGACAGACCGGCGGGTCGCGGGATGCTCAAGGCCAACGTCCTGGCACGAGCAAGGCGCGGTCGCCGGCGCGAGAACATGCTCCTTCTAACGCAGTTAGAAGTCCGAGCGTGTCTCGCTCCTCGCACCGTTCGCCACTGTTTCCCTCCTCTCCAGCAGAAGCCCTGGCCAGGGCTCAGCTGCTCCTCAACTTCCCTCCAGCGGCAGACAAGGCCGAAGACTGGAGGGCGACGATCCAGAGCCTCATCGCCTTCGCCAACAACGACACGCCGCAGCAGCCGGCAACGTCACGGCCGCGGCAAGTCAACCAAACGAAGGCCGATGGAGATAAGACCGCCGGGGGTGCAACCACCGTACACTCCCCGCCGCGGAAGCAAAAATCGCCACCCCGCCGGATCAACGTCGACGACGACTCCACGGCGTCGTCGGATCCGCGGGCTCGCCGCGATCAGCGCCAAGTCCTAGACGACAGGCGACAAGAGGACGCTCGAACTCGCATCGAGCGTCGAAGAGAAGCCAGACGACAGTCTGATCAGCACGCCGGGACCGCTGTTGACATGCACGCGCCCGGTGAACCAGGCGACTTGCCGTACGCGGCAGGCTGCCCTGCGTTCACCCGAGAGCTGCGGCAAGTCCAGTGGCCCAGCATGAAGAACTTCAAGCCCGACGTACCCGAGAAGTACGACGGCAAGATGCACCCCTCGGAGTTCCTCAGCATCTACACCATTGCGGTGCAGGCTGCCGGGGGACGCGACGAGAAGATCCTAGCCAACTACTTCCCGCTCGTGCTTAAGCCAAACGTCAGATCTTGGCTTATGCACTTGCCGGAGAACTCCATCTCTTCATGGGCGGATTTGTGCCACTAATTTGTATGCGCCTTCACGGGCGGCCACAAACCCCACGGCCAGGAGAGCTATCTCCATATCCTCGCCCAGAAGGAGGGAGAGTCCCTGCGCAAATACATCCAAAGGTTCAGCCGCGTGCAACACAACATTCCCGATGTCCACCCTGCCGCGGTTATCAGCGCGTTCCACCAGAACGTGCGTAACCGTCGGATGAGGGAGGAGATGGCCATGACCAAGATCAGGGACGTCAGCGAGCTTTACGCTCTGGCTGACAAATGTGCACGTGCTGAAGAGGGGAGGAGACTCCCCGGAGAGGATACCGGCGCAGGAGGAAGCGACAGCGAGGATGCTCCCCGGCAAGGAAAGGCCGGCGGCGGAATAACAGGAAGAAGAAGAACAAGGAGGTACTGGTTGTCGAGCAGTCCGGCAAGGAGGCTCCCGCCAAGAAAACACAAGCTGGTGGCTCCGGCAAGGAGGCCGCCCCTGTAGCGGCAGCCGACAAGCAGGACGGCTCCGGCAAGCAGTACTGCAAGATCCACCGCACCAAGGGCCATGACCTCCAGAACTGCAAGAGAGTAGAGTACCTCGTAGAACAGCAGAAGGCTAAATACGAGCATCGCGACAAGGAGAAGGCCCAAGGAGGCGGAGGAGAACCCATCAAGAAGCGGTCGTTCAATGGCCGGGGAGGACGCCGCGGCAAGGCCAAGCAGCGGCAAGGCGACAGACCTCCCCGGGGCCGCGACAAGGATGAGGACGAAGATGACGATGAGGACATGGATGAAGGAGACAACAGCGAGCAGGAGTTCCAGAAGGCCACGGAGGTTCTGTGCGTCGACGGGGGTGCCTCTCTGCACACTTCCCACCGCCAACTCAAACAGTGGGTGCGGGAAGTGAATGCAGCTGAGCCACCCGTCGAGTCGCGCAGGCTGCTGAAATGGTCCGGCACGCCCATCATCTTTGACCTCAAGGACCACCCTGACCGCACAACGGCGGTCGGGTGTTTGCCGATGTTGGTTTCACCAACCATCCGCAACCTCAAGGTCACCAAGATGTTGGTTGACGGCGGGGCCGGCCTCAACTTGATCTCCGCTGCTGTGATGAAGAAACTACAAATCCCTGACAGCGAGCTCGAAGAAACCGGGACGTTCCAAGGGATCAACCCGGGAAGGAGCAGGCCGAAGGGGAAGATCACGCTGCCAGTGACCTTTGGTGGGGAACTCAACTTCAGGACGGAGAGGATCACGTTCGACGTCGCCGATATCCCATTGCCATATAATGGGATACTTGGCCGTCCTGCCCTCGCCAAGTTCATGGCAGCTTCCCACTACGCATACAACGTACTCAAGATGCCGGGGCCGATAAGCGTCATCTATGTCCCCGGCGACAAGAAGGACGCGCTTATCAGCGCTGACAAGATCTACCGGGATGCAGCAGCCGCAGCGAACAGTAACACACTTGCCGCTGAAGCTCCCGGGGGGAAGACCAAGACCAAGTCCGCAAGAGCTCCGGGGCCCACTCCGGCAAACGCACCTCTTCGGAGTGCTGCGCTGCTGTCAAGGACGCACCGTCGAGCTCCACCGACAAGTGCAAGAAAGGAATGGCAGCTCCACCGGCAACCAAGAAGGTGTCCGCCAAGGAGGACGGCACTGGTGGTACTTTCACCATCAGTGCTACACTTGACCCCAAATAGGAAAGCGCGCTCGTTGCCTTCCCGCGGGCGAATGTTGACGTGTTTGCTTGGCAACCGTCTGACATCCCCGGCGTTCCCAGGAAGGTAATTGAGCACAAGCTTGCTGTTTGTCCTCATGTGCTGATGAGGACATGACTACCTTGGATACGACCAAAAATATTGCATACATGTATATTTGTGATGTGATTTCTAATGCAAACTATGCAACAATTTATTTATGTTATCCAGAACAAAAATACTTCACAGACTTTTGTGCCATGTCTAATTCCAGGTGCATGGGACATTTGTACAATTCACATATGAAGATAAGGGAAAAAGAGAAGTTTAGGGGCTGTTCAAAAAGTTCTCTCACGTCACTTTTGGGCCAAGAGAAGATAGAGTCCAAGTGTCTCACGTTCTGCATCCAGATTCGGACTGCACAGACATACCTGACTCAAAACGGCAAGAACTCCTTCATACGGACTCCGAATTGGGTGATTCTTTTTTTGTTGGAAACTAGATTTCATACACTTTCCAACCCAATTGGAATCACCTTCAAATTCGTCCGGAGCATTGAGATCTCGACGAAACAATCTGACGCTGCAGCAGAATCCGAGTCAAACTACAAGTCCAAAGGTGTTACGTCACCTCCACTTGGGCCCATGAGCCTTGTACGACCTAGGGTTAGTTTTAGGCTGCCTTGGGACGTCCTTCCACCTCCTTGGCCGCCACCCCTTGCTCCTATATAAGTAGATCCATCTAGTAGCTTTTTCTTAGGGATTTGTTTAGTCAAAAGTTAGCCATTGCAACTTCGTGTACTTCGTTTGTGTCCAACGACCAGACCAAGACCGCTTTTGGATCCCCACATTTATCAATACTTCATCTATATTTGCAATATTCAGATTGCTTTATCATATTCTTGCTTGTTCTTCGATTGCATGCAGGAATAGACCTTCGTGGTAAGGCTGATCGTGCTTCTGGCATCGTCAGTAACCCCTGGAGATTGGTTTAGCGATTGCTAAGGCGCAACGTCGTGCACGTTTGTAGTCGGATCGTCAAAGTCGTCTCCACCAAATCGATAGTTATCATCTCATCGAAAGATCGGGCCCCTCGCCTCTATCAAGTGGTATCAGTTTTCAGGTTGCTCGGTGAGAATTTCCAGTTATTCCTAGATTAGATTTATTTTCTAACCTATTGTCCAAGGACAAGCCACAAAAAAAAGTTAGATCTATTCATCCTTTGTCCTAGCCAGTCTGAGCCTTTGCAATTTTCTTTTCATTGTTTGCATTATTGAATTATCGGTTGCATCGGCGTGTCGAGTTGCTGGTCTTAGTGTCTAGTTCGTTAGAGTTTTCAGTTCTGTTCACATTAATCACGTCGCCGCTGCATCGTTATCCCTTCCGCTGTCCACCACCTCATCCATCAATTTCCACCTCGTGCAACCCATCGTTCATTGTCACAATCATAGTTGAAGTCGTTTGCATCTTTGCTTGATCGAATCTGCATCTTATCTAGTTTGTCTTGGAAAGAGGGAGAAAGAAAAAAAAAAGACAGAAAAAAAAGTAAAAAAAAGAGGAGATAAAGAAAAAAAAAGTGTTAGAAAAAAAAAGAAAAAGAAAAAGAAGGAAAAGAAAGTTGGAGAGAGTGTTGTTGTATATTCTGCCTGGCAGTTGTTTTCATCATTATCTTTACTGCCGTTGTGATCTTCACTTATATCTTGCTGTTCAGAGCTACTTCGTATCCTTTATTGATGCTAGTTGTGCTATACCGTGACATCATTAGTGTTCTAGGCTCGCGTCTCTAGTCCGGTCTAGCCTAGGACCAGCATAGTACCGTCGTTGAGCGTTTATTCAACATTGCATCTCTGAATTGATTATTGCTAATCTTTTGCTACCATATAAAGCCAACCCAGCTCCACATATTTCTACACCGTGTTACGTACGTTCACCTGGCAATCGCTTTACTCAATCTTTGGAGTTATTTGACACCGCTGGTTGCCTATCACCAGTTGCTGCATGGTAAGAACTTGTAAGATATTGATATTTGCTTTACCGTGAGCGCTTTACCACCACATCCTAGTAGTTCATAGGAACATTATTCTCGAATTTTGTTTTTTTTTCAACTAATCATGACAGGATCCAGAGTCAACTCATGGGCTTTGTCGATCGCGGGAGATGTGCCACCACCTAAGGACATACCACAACCATCACGAGAGGTGCACAAACATCCAAATGCACATGATCAGGTTAATGTTTCTATACCACCGTTTAATGGCCGTTTTAGACCTGCTTTATATATTGAATGGGAGTTTGACATAAATAATCTATTTGCTTCCCATAGTTTTGATGAACGTAAAAAAGTTAAGGTTGCGGTTGGTTCTTTCGCTGGTTATGCTTTAGTTTGGTGGAGTGAATATTGTCGGTTACACCCTAATTATATACCTACTACTTGGATTGATTTGAAAGTTGCCATGCGACATACATTCGTCCCTGCTTATTATACTCGTGACATGCTTACAAAGTTGCAACATTTAAAACAAGGTAGTGACACCGTAACGAAATATTATGATGATTTACAAACTACCTTGTTGCATTCCTCTTTACAAGAAAGTGAAGACGATTTTATGGATAGATTTTGGGCAGGATTAAATCGTGATATTCAGGAGTTACTAATTCATGAAGAGTGTTATCCTATGGACCATTTGTTTCGTCTTGCTTGTAGTGCTGAACAGGAAATAAAACAACGTATTGTCCGTAAGGAGAATAAACGCCAGGTGCACATTCGAAGAAATGATACGGTTGTTCCTTCCACTACTAGGCGTACTATGACAGACACATCCGTTGTTGTGAGGACTACATTACCTCCACCATGTGACACATCACCTCCGACAGTGCCTACATCATCTGAGTTGATCATAAGAGGTAATGACAAAGGTACCGATTTTCCACCTCCACATGAGTATGGTGAATGCCTTGTCAATTTAAATGAACCATGCGATGAGCTATCCACTACTTTGATCACACCAACTATTTTAGAGGAATATGTTCGTGATTTGACTTTGCCATGTGATCAAAAAATTGTGAGTGAACCAATTGAATTAACTATTGATGCGAAAGAACCATTTGAATCAGGGAATAAATCAGATTTGGATCAAATACGTGTGAAAATAGTTGTGCCTATGTTTAATCATTTTGATATGACCTCTAATCTTGGTGATGGTTCATCAAGGTTGGGATGGTTTAATGATGAGCATTGCCAATCTTTTGTAACGATTAAGAGCTTCACTTATATGTGCAAATTGAGTTGCAATATTTTCATGCCTTCTACTTCTTGTGATAATATTTTGGCGTTATATTTTATGAACTACGAAAGTTACTCATCTATACATGTGTCATATGTGCGAAAATTAAGGGAAGTAAAAATGGATGACATATACATATACAACATGTACACCTTGTCTATTTTCTTACCCACATTTCAGATTAAGCAACGCCGAGGACGGCTTTATTTTCAAAAAAGGGAGGATGATGAGGACATGACTACCTTGGATACGACCAAAAATATTGCATCCATGTATATTTGTGAGGTGATTTCTAATGCAAACTATGCAACAATTTATTTATGTTATCCAGAACAAAAATACTTCACAGACTTTTGTGCCATGTCTAATTCCAGGTGCATGGGACATTTGTACAATTCACATATGAAGATAAGGGAAAAAGAGAAGTTTAGGGGCTGTTCAAAAAGTTCTCTCACGTCACTTTTGGGCCAAGAGAAGATAGAGTCCAAGTCTCTCACGTTCTGCATCCAGATTCGGACTGCACAGACATACCTGACTCAAAACGGCAAGAACTCCTTCATACGGACTCCGAATTGGGTGATTCTTTTTTTTTTGGAAACTAGATTTCATACACTTTCCAACCCAATTGGAATCACCTTCAAATTCGTCCGGAGCATTGAGATCTCGACGAAACAATCTGACGCTGCAGCAGAATCCGAGTCAAACTACAAGTCCAAAGGTGTTACGTCACCTCCACTTGGGCCCATGAGCCTTGTACGACCTAGGGTTAGTTTTAGGCTGCCTTGGTACGTCCTTCCACCTCCTTGGCCGCCACCCCTTGCTCCTATATAAGTAGATCCATCTAGTAGCTTTTTCTTAGGGATTTGTTTAGTCAAAAGTTAGCCATTGCAACTTCGTGTACTTCGTTTGTGTCCAACGACCAGACCAAGACCGCTTTTGGATCCCCACATTTATCAATACTTCATCTATATTTGCAATATTCAGATTGCTTTATCATATTCTTGCTTGTTCTTCGATTGCATGCAGGAATAGACCTTCGTGGTAAGGCTGATCGTGCTTCTGGCATCGTCAGTAACCCCTGGAGATTGGTTTAGCGATTGCTAAGGCGCAACGTCGTGCACGTTTGTAGTCGGATCGTCAAAGTCGTCTCCACCAAATCGATAGTTATCATCTCATCGAAAGATCGGGCCCCTCGCCTCTATCATGTGCGGCCCGTCAAGCAGAAGGTCAGGAAGCAAGCTGTGGAGCGCCAAGAGTTCATTGCCGAGGAGATAAAGAAGTTGGAAGCAGCAGGCCTAGTTAGAGGCGTAATCCATCCTACGTGGTTGGCCAATCCAGTTGTTGTGCGCAAGGCCAATGGGAAGTGGAGACTTTGTATAGACTTCACTGATGTGAATAAAGCATGTCCCAAGGATCCATTCCCTTTGTCGCGCATCGACCAGATTGTTGACTCCACCGCCGGATGCGAGTTGCTTTCGTTCCTCGATGCATACTCAGGTTACCACCAGATATTCATGGCCAAGGAAGATGAAGAGAAGACTGCATTCATTACTCCATGTGGCACATACTGCTTCATACGCATGCCCTTTGGATTGAAGAATGCAGGATCGACATTTGCAAGGGTGGTGCACACTGCTTTTGAGCCACAGATACATAGAAATGTAGAAGCCTACATGGATGATATAGTGGTCAAGAGCAAGAGCAAGGATACCCTGATTCAAGATTTGGAAGAAACCTTTGAGAATCTGCGCAAAATACAACTCAAGTTGAACCCCGAGAAGTGCGTCTTCGGAGTTTCCTCCGGCAAGCTTCTCAGGTTCTTCATATCCCAGAGGGGGATTGAAGCCAATCCCGACAAGATAAAAGCCATCGAGCAGATTGAAGCCCCAAAGCGTGTCAAGGACGTAAGGAGACTTGCTGGTTGTGTGGCTGCCCTCAGCAGGTTCATTTCAAAGTCTGCAGAACGCGCCCTGCCTTTCTTTAAAATCTTGAAAAAGGCAGGCCCTATGAAATGGACTCCGGAAGCGGAGGCAGCGCTGCAAGACTTGAAAGGATACCTGTCCTCCACTCCGATACTTGTCGCACCTAGACCACAAGAGAAGTTGCTGCTGTACCTAGCGGCAACCAATCAAGTGGTTAGTGCTGCGTTGGTAGCGGAAAGGGAGGCAGATGAGGAACCCACATCCCCGGCAAGCGAATCCAGTGACAAGCGGGGGGGCTTCCCCGACAAGCTCTGGCCCCGACAAGGAAAAGTCAGCGCAGGAACAAGGAGAAGTGCGAAAGAAGATGGTGCAGCGCCCAGTGTATTTCGTGAGTTCCCTCTTGCAGGGGGCTAGATCAAGATACTCTGGGGTGCAGAAGCTACTTTTTGGCCTCCTCATGGCCTCAAGGAAGCTGCGCCATTACTTCCAAGCACATGAGATAACAGTGGTCACTCGCTTTCCGTTGAAGAGGATATTGCAAAATCCAGAAGCAACAGGCAGGATCGTCGAGTGGGCACTGGAACTGTCAAGCTTTGGACTCAAGTTTGAGAGTACTTCAACCATACAGAGCAGAGCTTTGGCAGAGTTCATAGCAGAATGGACCCCAACACCAGATGAGGAAGTCCCAGAGACAAGCATCCCCGTCCAAGAAACAAGCCAAGAGTGGATAATGTACTTTGACGGTGCTTTCTCGCTGCAAGGCGCCGGTGCTGGCGTGGTACTCATAGCGCCCACCGGGGAGCACCTGAAGTACGTTGTTCAGATGCATTTTCCCAAGGAGCAAGCGACAAACAATACTGTCGAATATGAAGGTTTGCTTGCCGGCCTCAGAATTGCGGCCGAACTTGGGATCAAGAAGTTGATTGTACGGGGAGACTCACAATTGGTGGTCTGGCAAGTTAACAAGAGTTACCAAAGTCCCTTGATGGAAGCTTATGTCGATGAAGTAAGGAAGCTTGAAGAACACTTTGAAGGCTTGCAGATGGAGCACGTTCCAAGAGCTCAGAACGATATCGCAGATGGCCTCTCAAAGTGTGATGCAATGAAGTTACCTGTGGAACCAGGGACCTTCGTGCTCAAGCTAACTCAACCATCCGTTACACCATCATTTGGGCAAAGCAAGAAGAGGAAGTTGATCTCCGATGACTACTTGCCGGCGGATCTACCTGGAACCGCCGCCAAGATCCCCAAGATCAACAATCCAAATGCTGAGGAACAGTCTGCTCCTGCGGATCCAAGGGTCTGTACAGTTGAAGCAGGCGTTCCCGACAAGCCTTGCCCCGACAGGCTTGCCGGGGAACCTTCAGCTCCGGCAGAGCCGCAGGTTCTTGCCGTAGAAGCTGAGGTTCCCGCAGCAGCACTGATGCCTTCAGTCCTTGTTGTTGAGCCTCAAGCTCCAGCATGGGCACAGCAGATCATCCGTTTTCTTCAAACCGGAGAACTTCCCGATGAGCCAGAAGAGATAGAGAAGATTACCAGGCAGTCAAGTATGTACCAGTTCGTTGACAACGAACTATACAGAAGAAGACTCAACGGTGTCAGACTAAAGTGCATATCCCGGGAAGATGGACAGAAGCTGTTGGCAGAGATACACGGAGGCATATGTGGCCACCACATTGGCGCAAGGGCACTTGTCGGGAAGGCGTTCCGGCAAGGGTTCTTCTGGCCAGAAGCCCTCCAAGATGCAACTGCACAAGTAACCAAGTGTGAAGCGTGCCAGTTCCATGCCAAGCAAATTCGCCAGCCGGCTCAAGCTCTCCAGACAATCCCTTTGTCCTAGACCTTCTCGGTCTGGGGGCTCGATATACTCGGCCCCTTCCCCCGCGCAGTCGGGGGCTTTGAGTACTTGTACGTCGCAATCGACAAGTTCACAAAGTGGCCAGAAGTGGAACCGGTGAGAAAGGTGACAGCACAGTCAGCAGTGAGGTTCTTCAGATCAATTGTTTGCCGTTTAGGAATCCCCAACAGGATCATCACCGACAACGGCACACAGTTCACAAGCCGCACCTTCATGCAGTACGTCCAAGATCTTGGCGCCAAGGTCTGCTTTGCTTCCGTTGCTCACCCGAGGAGCAACGGTCAAGCAGAAAGGGCAAATGCTGAAGTGCTGCACGGGCTCAAGACAAGAACTTTCGACAGGCTGCACAAGTGCGGAAGAAACTGGATAGTGGAGTTGCCGGCGGCTCTTTGGTCAATCAGGACGACACCAAATCGAGCCACCGGACAGACACCATTTGCTCTTGTCTATGGAGCAGAGGCAGTTCTCCCCACGGAACTCGTATACGGGTCTCCTCGAGTGCTCGCTTACGATGAGCTCGAGCAAGAGCAACTGCGACAAGATGATGCATTGCTCCTTGAGGAGGAACGTCTCCAGGCTGCTGTACGAGCTGCTCGATACCAGCAAGCTTTGCGCCGCTATCATAGCCGCAAAGTCAAGGCCAGGAGTCTCGAGGAAGGCGACCTTGTTCTTCGGCGTGTTCAGTCCGCCAAGAATTCCAACAAGTTGACGCCGAAGTGGGAAGGCCCTTATCGGGTGAGACAAGTCACAAGGCCCGGCGCTGTCCGCCTTGAGACCGAAGAAGGCTTACCGGTGAGCTACTCCTGGAACATAGAGCATCTTCGCAAATTTCACCCGTAAGGCGCGGTTGCCGTGATCCGCTCCGGCAACCACCTTTTTTACAAGTCTTGCCGCTATTGCATGTAAACCTTTGTACAAAGCCGGGCGCAGACCCCGTGCATCGGTAAAACTTTTGTGCTTCGCAATGCTTGTCATTTCATGCCTTTCTTTTTACTTGCATACATCATCTGACACCTTGTGCAGCATGCATCCCTGGTAAGCAAGAACAAGCCGCAAGGCTCAATACTTGTGTCTCTTCCTCTTTTCCTTTCTCTCTTAAAACAGAAAAAGTGTTCCTCGCGCACAAGTTTCCCGGGGGGAAGGAGATGGAGGCAGGGACCATGTGTTGTTCAAAGAAGAAAAGCCTTGCCGGGAAGCAAACAACCCATGAAAGCTAAGTTGCCAGAATTTGAGCAGTTCAAATTTTTAAAATTTTAGTTGTCTTCCCTGAACAACCACACTTTGTATGGAAAACCTGTGCGCGGAGGAACCTACCCGTGGCTAGCCGCGCCCTTACTTTGTTTCGAGCACGCTCAACGGTTTAAGTGAGCTGCGACAAGTGTCGCGCCCTTACTTCGTTTTCGAGTTCGCTCAGCAAGCTAAGTGTGCTGCAACTAGCTACGGCAAGGTTTCTTGCCGACAAGGCCTTTGCCAGCAGGCTGCTTAGAGTCCAGCACTCGGCGCTCGCGGCAAGGGTCCTTTTGCCGGCGAGTTCCCTAAAAGCGTAGGGTTGAGGGCATAAAAAGTGAAAGGACTGAGCAAGGGAGATAACACTGCGTCAATTGCCCAAAATAAAAGTATATATTACAGAGATAACTTGCCGCTGTTCTAATCAACTACTGCCTATGACTTAATCTACAGCGGCAAAGGAAGCAGAAAGAAGGAAGTCTAGTCCCTGCGGTCTTCGTCAATCCTCTGGATCTTGCCCACCTTGGCTACGATGTGGGCAACTTGCGCCTTCAACGCCTCCTGGTCAGCTTCGGGCGGCAAGGTCCGGAGGACGTTGACGAGGTTGGTGCCGGGGTTGCGGTAGACGATCTTTGACAAGACCCGCTCCATGGTGCCCATGCAGAGCCGACGCGCCTCGTCGGCCAGCTGCACGGGGATCTTCTCCCGCAGCCACGCAAGAGCCGGTGCTACTCCCCTGAAGAACAGACTCAGTTTGGCGCTGTGAGGGAGGTTCTCGTCCGGGGAATATACGAGGTGCTCCGCCCTCAGCGCCATCATCTCCATATCAATGTTGGCGGCGGAGGTGACGAGTTCATCAGTCCACTGCTCCACTGCCCGGTTGAAGTTGTTCTGCGAGACGGCGGCGCTCTCCACCAAGGCCCTTTCTTTGCGGAGTTCGTCCTTCAGCTTCGTCTCGCGGCCCCGGGCGGCGTCGAGCGAGTCAGTGAGGGTGGAGACCTTCAGCTCTAAATCAGCAATGGAGTTCCTGGCGTCAGTGAGCTCTTTGCCTTTCTCGGAGAGGCGGATTTGCAACTCCGAGTTGGTATGAGCGTCTTTCTCCCGCGCCACATTGAGCGCGGTGACTCTTTCTTCGCTCGCCTTCAAGTACAGCTCCGTCTGCGCCACCTTGGCCTCCGGATCCTTCTTGGCGGTCTCTACGGCAGCTGCAGCATCCCTCGCCTCCCACAGAGCCCCGCCAATGGCCTGCTCCCGGGCGGTGAGGTCGTCCTCGTGGGCGTCGAGGTCGACCTTCCGCTGGTTGAGTACTCTTTCCCGCCGAGACAGCTCCTCGGCGGCCAATCGCTGCTGCTCCTCGACCTCGGCCTTCTCGAGGACGAATGCCTGCTGCGCCCCGGCAAGCTCTTCACGCTCCTCCGCCAAGTTGCGGAGGACCGCCTGGTTGGCGGCACGGAGCTCCGCAGTGCGCTTCTCGAGGTCAGCTCCAGCCTTGGCAGCCAGAGCCTCCCGAGACTCCAACTTCGCCTGCCTGGCCCGATACAAGGCCAAGAGCCGACGAAGGAGTCTCTCCTCTTCGGGCTCGTCGCTGCCGCCAGGCGCATCCACGATCTTCAGCCCGGCGGAGGCGAGAACCTCCCCATCAAAGGCCTCTCCCTCCGCGGGTGCTCATGATGAGGACGCCCACGGGACTTGTATAAAAACCCCGTTGGCGGCCTCCAGATAGACGCCCTGCCCAGTCGCGGAGGCGGAAGGGTCGGCGGCCGGCGCAGCGTCCGGCGCTCCTGCGGCCTCCGGGCCAGCAGTGCAGTCGCCGGTCCCTTCCCCAGCCGCGGCGTCTGCGGTCGGGGCAGTCTCTTCAGCGGCTGGCTCATCGGCTCCAGCCATTCCCTCGGCGGCAGTGGCGTTGCCGCCGTCGCCGTGCACCTCCTCCTCAGCAGTGGTCTCCGTCTCCATCAGCTCTGGAGCGGGAGGATCTAGCAGAAGAAAAAGAAAAGAAAGAATCAAGCAAATATCCAAAAAAGACGAATCCAATAAGAAGAAATTACAAGGTTTACCTTCGCGGATCTCTTCGACGACGGGGTCCCTCGCCGGGGAATTCTCCCTTGGCGGTGGAGTAGTAGCCCTTGCTAGCGGAGGGATGCTTGCGCCCTCCCTTGGCGGGGTGCTCACCCTTGTCGGGCTGCTCACCCTTGGCGGGGTACTCGCCCTTGGCGGAGTACCCGTCCTTGGCGGACCACTGTCCCTCGCCGGGGAGCTCATCCTTGGCGGGGAAGGTGGGGCAAGCGACTGGTCGGGGGCGACTTCCTGGTGCTCCTGCGGCTGCGGCTCCACTTCTGCACAAGACAACAAAATATTAGTAACGATAACAACTTCAAGCGCGCCCGTCGAGCAGAAAATTGAACACATAGACTTACGCTGGGGGCTGCGCTGGGGGCTGCTCCCTGGAGCAGCAGGCTGGTCCGGCAGGTTTGCCGCTAGCGCATCCTCCGTCGCCACGGCAGGCTCGTCGTCCTCGATAGTGACCACAGGGATCTTGGCCCTCTTCGCCATCCGCTGGGTCAAGGTCCTGGAAACCAAACAAGATCAGAACCAAGCGAGAGAAATCAAGACAAAATCAATGGGAACAGAAAGTGCAGGAGCTTACTCTTCCTCCTCGTCGTCGGAGCTAAGGGCGGAGAAGTCGAACTCTGCCTGGCGCGCTCCAGCGCGAGGAACTGGAGGAGAAGGCTCCCTCGGGCGCTTGGCGGGCTCCGGGGCTGTGGGCTGTGAAGACCCAGCACCGGTCGTCGCCGAGGCCCGAGGGGCGGAAGGAGCACCAGAGCCGCTCCGGGAAGATCCTCCTCCTCTTGTCGCTCGAGCTCGGGGCGCCTCATTGACAACTTCGCTCGTCGTGGGGGCGCGCGCCGCGCGGCGTTTCGGCTGTTGTCGAGGCGCCTGTGGCCTCGCCGGCTCGGCGGCCTTGCGGAGGCGTTTCTTCTGCTGTTGCGGAGGGCTTGGTGGCGGCGGAGAGTTCTCCGGGGATGATGAGGCGTCGTCGAGATTTAGAGACCCGCCAGAGTCTTCGTCAGAATCTCCGGACTCGGCGTCCTCCTCCTCCTCGGCAGGCCCGCTGGACTCGGTACCCTGCCCGGCAACCTCGCTTGCCCCGGCAAGCTTCCCGGCAGGCTCCCCGGCGAACTCCTCGGGCGCAATCTTCAGGAGCTTGAGGATTTCTGCCTTCTCAGCCTGGCTCACAGCGTCCGCCGCCTCTGCTTCATCCATAGTATATCCGAATTCGCCCGCAGCCGCAGCTGCGGCGGCCTCCTCCATCCTGGAGGCAATATATGCTACATCCCGGTCGGTGGTGTCCCGGGTGAGGCCCTTCTTCTCCTCGGCGTTGCGGGGCTTCTCGACTAAGTTGTCGAAGAAGGCTTGCACGGTTTCCGCTGGAGGCTCCAGCCAGGTGGGGACGACTCCATGTGAGTCGCACTCGGGCATCACCGCGCGGATGGAGCTAAGGGTGGTGTTGTTGCATAGAGGCACCACCCCCCGGGAAGGTTTGAACCACTCCGGGTGGTTGGGGTCGTGCTTAAACAGTTCCCGGACCATCCCCTTTAGCTCCAAGACAGTAAAGTTGTAGTTCAACCCGGGGCGCAGCCTCATGCGGTCCGCCGCATTGCCGAATTCCCAAGCGGGCCTCTTCCTCTCCTGCAGAGGGGCAATGTGGCGGCGGAGGAAATCAGCTCCAACTTCTCCCACAGTCAGATTGGCGGCCCGGAGACGAAGGATCCTGGTGAGGGCGATCTGCAACTTGCTGTCCTCCGGGGCCAAATCGCTCCAATCCTTGCCGCGCACTATTGGAGTTTTGCGCGGCAAGGTAAACGGCTCGGCCTTATCTTCCAGAACCCAGCACCAGTCGGCCCTCAACTCCTCCCACTTTCCACGGAGCTCTCCTTTCAAGTACGCATCCTTCTTGTTCAATCTAAAGATCCAGGAGATGCCGCCGGATAGCGGGGATCCGGACTCTACTCTAGGCGTGAAGAAATGGTGGAAAAGAGCTACATTTGGGTGGACCCCAACATAGTTTTCGCACAGATGTGCGAAAACAGCCATCATAAGGACGGCGTTGGGGGTGAAATCTAGGAGGTGGAGGCCGTAGGTGTTCATTACATCGCAAAAGAACTCCGAGTACGGAGGGCACAGACCACAATGGAAGAATGCGGCAAAGTAAAAGTACCCGCCGGGGAACATGTCGATGGCGACGGCAGGGAGGACTCTGGTGCGGGGATGGGCTTTCGTCTCCCTCGCCCAGAACAAGTAGTACTTGTCCCGCAGCTCCCGCGGGCCGAGCCTCGGCGGGAAGACCACCCTCTTTCTCCGCATGGCAGCCAGCTTCGCCGCCTGCTCGGACTTCTCCTTCTTCGTCTTGTCGCCCTTCGGGGCCATGGCGGGGATGGCGGGAAGGTCGACGGCGCTGCGGACGCTGCGGACGACAGAGGAGGGGGTGGAGCTCAGCTCTCTGTCGACCCTTGCGGAGGCAAGGTGCGGCGGGGGTTTCTGGAGATTCAAGACAGAATGAAGGCAATGGAGGGAAACTGCCCCTGCTTCCTCTGCTTTTAAGGGGGGAGTGGGGGACGTTCCGCATTTCCCATTAAAGAACAGGCCACGATCTCTCCCACGACGCCGCAATCGACGCGTGCCGTTAGGGAGGGATGCGGCGGATACGGAAAGGGATACGGCTCGCCGTGGGCCGCGTGTGCCCGTGCACTGTCTTGGGCCTAGCCCAACAGCGCTCGGCACCGTGTGTGGCCCAGGCCCGGGGGCTCCTGTTGGTGTACTAAGGTGGGGGTACCTTAGTACCCCAACTTGTGCACGGGCAGTAGCAGCTTCCTACGGCAGGGCTTACCACGCGCTTGCCAAGGCCCGCTCTGGTCCCTATGAAGCCATTCAAGAACAAAATATCCAAGTTAAGGGACAAGACCCCGGCAAGAGGAGCTTGCCGGGAAGGCCGCACCAGGCTCAAGGGCATCTTTTCAGCACAAGACCCTGGCAGGAGGTGCCTACCAGGAAGGCCACAGGATAACACCGCAGAAGATACATCGCGGCGCATCCTGCGCCCCGGCGGGGCCCGGGAAGCGGCAAGCTTCCGGGCCCGGCAAGATAGCGGCCCCGACAAGGTGCTTGCCGGGGGAAGCTCACACTGTGTGCCTGCGCTCCAGCTCATTCGGCCACGCGTCGCCCTGGGGTCCTTCCGGGGGCACGTGGCAGATGGCTGTGCAGCCTGAGGGACACGCTGGCGAGCCACGGTGACGAGGCTACCGCCGTGGCGAACGGAGACGCATGGACAGATGCTTTTGGGGTCGACGGCGACGGGCATTCAATGCCCTTGTCCCCCACCGTCAAGGTTAGGTGAAGACCACTGTTCATCCACTGTTCATGCACTGTTACAACCACCACCAGTTTTACGTTTTTACCCTCCTCTAACGTTGACACCTGTCGGTGACCCCTTTGAGCTATAAAAGGAGGCCCATGCACAACGTAGAGGGGGTTCGACCCTAGAAGCTCGCTCACTCTCTCGCTCGGTGTAGCTGGTACTGTAGATCTTCAAGCTCCCGAGCCCGAAAACCCAATACAACCAAAGCAGGAGTAGGGTTTTACGCGTCCGCGCGGCCCGAACCTGGGTAAACTACCCGCGTGTGCTCCTCGATCTGCTCTCCGTGCTCCCTCCGCTCCCTTACCGCAACGTAGAAGGGGCTCCGGTCCCATAGGTGCTCGTGGGAGGACAGTTTCCCCCGACAGAAAACTACCGCTACACTGCATCTCAAACCTTCCACTTGGGGTAACCAACGAGGGGCGAGAAGCCATCAAGCAAAGTTTTCTGGCGCCGTCGCCGGGGACTCCACTCTTCAAGATAGGGGAGTTGCACGCTATCTTTTACCTTTGCTTTTTAGTCTTGTTAGTTTACCTTTCAGTTTTTGCTTCAGTATCCTTTATCGAAAATCACAAAAATAGTTATCTTGCTTGCTTGCTGCTATGGGTTCCACCGAGAACACCAACTTGTGTGACTTCACTAGTCATAACAACGATGACTTTATCTGCACACCTATCACTACACCTGCCACTTCAGCACCTTCTTATGAAATTAAACCTGCTTTACTGAATCTAGTCATGAAAGATCAATTCTCCGGTGCTGGAGATGATGCTGCTTTACACTTAAACAATTTTGTTGAACTCTGTGATATGCAAAAGTACCAAGAAATAGATGGTAATATTGTTAAGCTTAAGCTTTTTCCTTTCTCCTTGAGAGGAGGAGCTAAAATTTGGTTTCAATCTTTGCCTAGAAATAGCATAGATTCATGGGACAAGTGCAAAGATGCTTTTATTGGAAAGTACTATCCACCTGCTAAAATTATCCAACTAAGGAGTAACATAATGAATTTCAAACAAATGGGTAATGAACACGTTGCCCAAGCTTGGGAACGTATGAAGTATCTTGTCAAGAACTGCCCTACTCATGGTTTGACTACTTGGATGGTTATCCAAACTTTTTATGCAGGCTTGAACTTTACCTCGCGGAACTTGTTAGATTCGGCCGCGGGAGGAATCTTTATGTCAACTACACTTGGTGCTGCCACGAAGCTTCTCAATGATATGATGACCAATTATTCCCAATGGCACACCGAACGCGCTCCAACAGGTAGGAAGGTAAACTCTGTCGAGGAGATTTCCTCCCTAAATGAAAAAGTTGACTTGATCATGTCTCTACTTTCGAAGCAATCTTCTGTTGATCCTCGTGATGTTCCTTTAAATTCTTTGATTGCTCAAGATCAAGTAGATGTGAACTATATCTCTAGAAGCAATTTCAATAACAATGCTTATAGGAGTAACGTTGGTAGCAATCCTAGACCGTTCCCCTCTAATTCCTATGGGAACAACAATGCTTATCCTAGCACCAAGAACTCCACTTCTGAACTAGAGAGTATGCTTAAAGATTTCATTACTACCCAAAAAGCCTTCAATAAGAGTGTAGAAGAAAAACTAAACAAACTAGATAATCTCTCTTTGAAGGTAGACAATTTAGCCCATGAGGTAGAATTGCTTAAAATTAGAACTTCTCCTCTTGAGGAGAGGAAGGTCACTCCTATGAATGCTATTCAAGTGCAAATTAATGAAAACATTAGGATGTTGGCTAAACTTAAAAAGAGATGGGCTAGAGAAAGGGAGGAAGAAGATAGAATTAAGAACTTCCTATCCACCACACTGTTGCTACTATCCAAGTTGTTGAGGATATCCAAACTCTTAGCACCCAATGCACTCCTGGTCCCATTGGACCTATTAATGGTGATGCTATGACCATAGAAACTACCAAATAAGTGAACCTAAAGGACACTACTACCACTTTACTTGATAGTAGTGACCTTGATTTTGATAATTGCACCCTTACCGAAGTTATTGATTTCCTTCACAAGATGTCTAGAGATCCCCGCACTAGCACGCTTAACCTTGCATTCATAGAGCATATCACTAATGCTCTCATCAAAGCTAGGGAGGAGAAACTTAGAGTAGAAGCCTCCATACCTAGAAAGCTAGAAGATGGTTGGGATCCTATGATTAAAATTAAATTGAATAACTTCTCTTGGTATGCTTTATGTGATGTTGGAGCTAGTACCTCCGTTATGCCCAAAAGAATATATGATATGCTTAAATTGAAACCTTTTGATTCTTGTTCTTTTGGTGTTCGTCTTGTTGATTCTTCCATAAAGAAACCTTTCGGGAGGATCGACGATGTTCTTATCATTGTCAATGACAACTACGTTCCCGTTGATTTTACTATTATGGATATTGAATGTGAACCTTCTTGTCCAATTATTTTGGGATGTCCTTTTCTTCGCACCGTTGGTGCCATCATTGACATGAAAGAGGGGAATGTAAAATTCCAATTTCCTCTCAAGAAAGGGATGGAACACTTCCCTAGGAAGAAGATTAAGTTACCTTTTGAGTCCGTTATACGGGCTAGCTATTCTTTTACTCTTGATAAAACTTGATCTCTTTGCATTATGCCTAGCTTAAAGGCATAAAAGAAAGCGCTTTTGGGAGGCAGCCCACAATGAATAAAATTTTATTTTGTTTTTGTTGTGTCTTGATGTTGTTACTACAGTAGCATCATCATTGTATCTTTACTTTTCAACTTTGTGCCAAGTATAGCCTCTGATTGCAAGAAAGTTCAAAAGTTGTGACGTGCTGTCCAGGAAACAGATTCTGTCCTTGGACAGAAAAATTCGTATAAAATCACCAGATCAATCTTTTGGTCTGAATTTTTTTGACAGCGTGCTCTATACAATTGTCTTTCGGGCCTCTGTTCTGAGTTTTTTGATTAGAGTTGCAGAAGTGCCCAGAAAAAATCATTTACTACCTGCTGGTCTGTTTTTCACAGATTCTGTCCTGTTTTGCCTTTTCTTCATTTTGCAAACCTTGAGCTTGCTTTTTCTTTGCAAAAACCTTTTGGCAATCTTGAGAAACAGTAGACCTTCAAGAATATCCTTATTTACAGCAAGGAACAATTATTTTATTATGGGTACTAACCTCGCTAATCAGATTATGATGAGTTATGTATGAAGGGAGTTTTCAAGTGTGCGAGGGAAGATGATAAAAAGATTCAGGAGTGTCAAACGCTCAAGCTTGGGGATGCCCCCATGCACCCCCAAGAAATATTCAAGAAGACTCAAGCATCTAAGCTTGGGGATGCCCCCGTGCATCCCCTTCTCCATCAACATTATCAGTTCGTCTTCCGTTCCACTATATTTTTATCACTTCATGTGTTATGTGCTATGCTTGGAGCGTCTTGCTTTTAGTTTCCTTTTTAGTTTTCTTTAGCTTTGCTTGCTGTTCAAAACGAGTTGGAACTCTGCTTTCTTTGTGTGGGAGAGAAACACGCTCCACTTCAACCTAGAACATAACATAGAATTTTCATGTCTATCTTTGCTGTGTATGTTCTTGGTCTTTCAATAGCTACTGTCATGTTCAGCTCTTAGTTTTCATGCTTATCTTTTTAAAGAGCTTTTGTTTAGTTGGTCGCTGGAAGTCTCTTTATTTATCATGTTTATCTTGTTAAGAGAGTTGGCTTCTGTTGCACTGGTTGATATGTCTATGATAAAATGCTACGTGCATAATGATGCTTAGTAGTTCATGTTTTCTTATGGTTAGTCTCAAATAGCTGGGGGGTTCCCAATGTGTTATTGGAATACCAACATGATTTGTTTGCCTATGATGTGGTATGGTTTAGTAATATCTTCCTTCAAGAATTTATTTTGATTGACTTGGCGTATGCTCACGCATATTTAAGACTGTAAAGAAAGTCTATCAATCCTTGATGATCTTTAGTTTCTGAGTAGCGATATAACTTCCATGCCTGATTCAATGTTGCTTTGTCGCTCTGCATGATTATGACCGTCGTTGCTCTTTTAGTTGGTTGCTCCCAGTCTTTTGCTAACCTTCGCCTGTACTAAGCGGACTGACTGCTTGTGCATCCAAAATCTTTTAAACGAGTTATGCCATATGAGTCCACCATACCTTCCTATACATGGTATTTACCTGCCATTCCTAACGAAGACTTTTATGTACCATCTCGAAATTATTCAAGAAAAGCATTCCTCTTTTTGTGCCTCTGTTTTAGTTCATGAGGAAGTAGTAGTTAATTCATGATCTTTTTAAGTTGGACAAGCTTCACCCCGGGATTGCATGTCTAATGTGCAAACCCATAATACGAGAAGGAACTGGCATAGAGTGCGCCCGACTCATGAAAAAATAATACAACAAACAAACCCTCCTTCACGCTTTGTTCATGAGAAATCAGAAAACTTTGGCAGTGATAAACAAAGGAGATTAAGAGGATGTGATCGTCCTCATTCGGGAGCCGTTCCTCGAAACTTGTCCAGCTCGAGAAGTAATTGAGTTATCTGCTAGCATTCGTTGACGAAACATGCATAATCAAAAAATAATAATTTTTAGTTCTATTTTTAAAACCAAGAGCTCTGGTACATGCTTTGTCTTTGTTTCCGACCACGGGTTTTCAACTTTGCCAACAAAAGCCACGGTTCGAGAGTCTCCACCTTCTTTAAAGCACCAACTATTAAGAGCATGATTGTCATTCTGAGTGTAATGTGCATTGTCCCAAAGTAGCATTATCTTTTGCATGATTGTGATATCGTTTACTCTGAAATCATTATATCTAGTCATCACTTAAACCTTGGAGGTGCCCCTGCATTTATGTTTTGCTTCAGTAAAGGGGGCAAGCGAGATATCACTTTGTCATATTTGCACACCCTGCTCATTACAAATCTATTTGATGTTTCAGTATCATGTTGTAAAACTTTCAGTTCTTTGTGATTTTCTCATGAGGCAACTTAATTACTACAGATTCATTGTCTCAGTAAGGTTTTGTCATGTGACTATGAAAAGTCCTTATATGGTTAATAGCATGTCACCACATAAATTATGCTTGTTATCATTTACCTACTCGAGGACGAGCAGGAATTAAGCTTGGGGATGTTGATACGTCCAAAACGTATCTATAATTTCTGCTTGCTCCATGCCTCTTTTGTGTGATATTGCTATGATATTTATACACTTCCATACACTTTTGATCATATTTGGACTAACCTATTAACTCAGTCCACCCCAGTGCCAGTTTCTGTTTTCTGCTGTTTTTGTATTTCAGGTTTTCCCATCACGTAAACTGCCAGAAAAATCCTAGAAAAATTATATAAAAAATCAGCGTTCCGGAAGCTTCCACACGGCCGAAGTAGGGCCGGAGGGGGGCCACTAGGGCTCCAGGCGCCCTGGTGGCGCGGCCCCCCTCCTGGCCGCGCCGGGGGGGCGCCTGGGCCCCCCAGGTCTCCGCTGATGCCCCCCTTTCGCATATATTTAACACGCGTCTCGAAACTTTCGAGAACGGAACCCTTTTTCGCGATCTCATCTCTGTTCCGCCGCCGCCGCGCTTCCAAGATCGGGAGCACCAGGAGAACTATTCCCGGCACCCTGCCGGAGGGGAGGATCACCACCGGGAGCCTCTCCACCACCATGGACGCCTCCCGGATGAGTTGTGAGTAGTCTCCCTTGGACCATGGGTCCATGACCAGTAGCTATGTGATGTTCTCCTCCCCTTCTTGTGCTTCACTAATTAGACCTCGTGAGCGGCCCTACATGATCGAGGCACATATGTAATCCTTATGCTGTTGCTATGATGAGTTTGCTGGGATCTGATGGATTGTGAGATTATGTTCAGATTGTTTTTGAGTAATATATTTGATTTACCTCTTTTATATTTATGTTCGTAAGTAATTCTTGCATGTTCTCCGTTGCTATTTATTGCTTTGGCCAAGTAGTTGGTAGTGACTCCAAGAGGGAACGTTATGCTTGATTGTGGGTTCATGCCCCTCGATGACTAGTTTGAGTGATAGAAACATGAGTCTAGGGGATGTGCTGTTGCCACAAGGGGGAAAACAACGGTGCTTGTACTCGCGGGTGCAAGGATTGTTTACTTTACGCAAAGTTCTTTTAATGCAGTTGTCTGTTGTTTTGAGTTTACACTATGGGTGGGACTCGCAACTTAATACCAGCGAGATGTTCTGGATAGATATCTCAAGGTGGATGATTAGTAGTAGATGCAGATGGATTTCGGTCTACTTGCCTTGGTGTACCGCCCATGCTTTGAACCTCTACCTTTCTTGCAACATAGTTAGCATTGGTTTGCGCACATAATTCTGTCAATTGCCCAGCTGTAATTCGTTTACCTCACATAGCTGTTTTATCATCTTTTGGGAGAGAGACATCACTAGTGAACATCATGGGACCCCGGTCCATATTACCATCACTGATCACATCCACTATTTACTTTCTGCTTTTACTTACTATTTGCAATTATACCTATCACTATTATCTCTTGCGTTTGATCCTTTGTAAACGACAAGGCCGGAGGGATTGACAACCTCTCTGTACTCGTTGGGAGCAAAGTTATTTGTATCTGTGTGCAGGTCCAAGTTGATTGCTAATATCTGGCGCCGTTAGCAGTTGACACCTTCTTGTTGAACCTAGGAGTCTCAGGGGAAATCGATCCTTGGTATCTTTGCCAAGGGAAAACTACCGCTACACTGCATCTCAAACCTTCCACTTGGGGTAACCACCGCGTTGTCTGGAAGCCTACCCACTCCTCCTCTTTCTTCAACTGAGCGTGGAACACGTCCACGATCCTCCCCGGCTCGATCACAGGCACCAGAACAGCCTCTGGCCTCGCCTGCAACCTCGCCGGCGCACGAGTCCACGGTGGACCATGGGCGCGGCTATATAAGCCCTCCCGAGCTCCCCACTCAACACCAGCAGCCTTCCCTCATCCCCTTTAGTCCTCCAGCACCGCTAATTCATCCCCGAAGAGCCCCAGTGCTCGGGATCGACCGGAGCTCCGCCGCGTCGGGCCACCGGCGATCTCGCAGTACGGGCCTCCTCCGCCCTTCCTTTTGCCCGATTTGGAACCACCACAGCTCGCTGATGCTTTCCCCTCCATTTTCCCCTTCTGCAGCTGCCGGAAACGAGCTAGCCAGCAGGTTCCCGACGACCCTCTGCCGTCCCACCTCGCCGCCGACGAACCCGACCTCCCCGGCGAGCCGCACCACCCCCACTACCTCCGCGACTCGTCGCTGAACCCGTCCCTGCCCTCCGTTGGCTTCGCCGTGGCCGGAATCGTCGCCGGTGAGCTCGTCGTCGCCGTGGCCGAGAGGTTGAAGATGACAGGCGGGCCCCGCATGTCATCCTCACCGCTCCCTCTCTCCCCTCGCTGCCGCTGACCACTGGGCCCCGCCCGTCAGGCTTAAAACCCTGACGTGCGCGCGCTGGCGCCCGAGCGGCTGGGCTGGATGCCCTGGGCCGTGCACTGTGGCCGCTCTGGCCCAGTGGCACAGGGCCATTTATTTTTATTCTTTCTGTAATTAATTCAATTAATTTTACAGAAATGAATATTAGTCCAAATGAAATAATTCCAACTCCTAAAATCTTGTAATATTCCAACCTATTTATGTTGGGGAACGTAGTATTTTAAAATTTTCCTACGATCACGCAAGATCTATCTACCAGATGCATAGCAACGAGAGGGAAGAGTGTGTCTACGTACCCTCGTAGACCGGGAGCGGAAGCGTCAAGTGACGCGGTTGATGTTGTCGAACTTCTTCGCGATCCAACCGATCAAGCACCGAACGTACGGCACCTCCGCGTTCAGCACACGTTCAGCTTGATGACGTCCCACGAGCTCTTGATCCAGTTGAGCTTCACGGGAGAGTTTCGTCAGCACGATGGCGTGGTGACGGATATGATGTGTTCACCGGCGCAGGGCTTCGCCTAAGCTCCGCGACGGTATGACCGAGGTGTGATTCTGTGGAGCGGGGCACCGCACACGGCTAAAACAATTCAACTTGTGTGTCTTTGGGTGCCCCCCTGCCCCCGTATATAAAGGAGCAAGGGAGGGAGGCCGGCCGGCCCTTCCTGGTGCGGCTAGGGAGTGGACTCCTACTAGGAATAGGATTGCAATCCTATTCCTAGTAGGATTCACCAAAAGAAGGAAGAGGGAAAGGAATAGGAGAGGTGGCGCCCCCCCCCCAATCCTAGTCCAACTAGGAACCCTAGGTGGGGCGCCGGCCAGCCCTATGGGCTGCCTCTCTCTTTCCCTTTAGGCCCACTATGGACCATCCCCTCTCGTAGGGGGTTCCGGTAACCCCCTCCGGCATTCCCGATAAATCCGAAACTTTTCCGGAACACTTCCGGTGTCCGAATATAGTCGTCCAATATATCAATCTTTATGTCTCGGACATTCCGAGACTCCTCGTCATGTCCGTGATCTCATCCGGGACTCCGAACTACCTTCGGTACGTCAATACTCATAAACTCATAATACCGATCGTCATCAAACGTTAAGCGTGCGGACCCTACGGGTTCGAGAACTATGTAGACATGACCGAGACTCATCTCCGGTCAATAACCAATAGCGGAACCTGGATGTTCATATTGGCTCCTACATATTCTACGAAGATCTTTTATTGGTCAGAACCGCATAACAACATACGTTGTTCCTTTTGTCAAACGGTATGTTACTTGCCCGAGATTCAATCGTCGGTATCTCTATACCTAGTTCAATCTCGTTACCGGTAAGTCTCTTTACTCGTTCCGTAACACATCATCTCGTGACTAACTCATTAGTCTTTTGCTTGCAAGGCTTATTGTGATGTGTGTTACCGAGAGGGCCCAGAGATACCTCTCCGACACTCGGAGTGACAAATCCTAATCTTGATCTATGCCAACACCACGAATACTTTCGGAGACACCTGTAGAGCATCTTTATGATCACCCAGTTACGTTGTGACGTTTGATAGCACACAAGGTGTTCCTACGGTTATTCGGGAGTTGCATAATCTCATAGTCATAGGAACATGTATAAGTCATGAAGAAAGCAATAGCAGTTAAACTAAACGATCATAATGCTATGCTAATGGATGGGTCTTGTCCATCACATCATTCTCCTAATGATGTGATCCTGTTGATCAAATGACAACTCATGTCTATGGCCAGGAAACATAACCATCTTTGATCAATGAGCTAGTCTAGTAGAGGCATACTAGGGACATACTGTTTTGTCTATGTATTCACACATGTACTAAGTTTCCGGTTAATACAATTCTAGCATGAACAAAAGACATTTATCATGATATAAGGAAATACAAATAACATCTTTGTTATTGCCTCTAGGGCATATTTCCTTCAATTTAATGGTGTCACTTTCACACATATCCATGAAACTTTTCTATTCTGTTCAAATTTAAATTCAAATTTGAGCAATAAAACTCCTGTTCTAAAATCATTGGATTCCATTCTGTCACTCCAAAACTCCAACTAAGCATTTTCTCCATCTTAGTTTCCCCTCTAGTATTTAACAAAAATAAGTTGACATTTTTCTGAGCACTTTGATTTTTCTGTTTTATTTGTGGTCTTATTTTTCCGTTGTTATTATGCGACGTATAGATATCGTATTTGATGAAGTTGCTGAAGAAGGAGAAGGAGAAGGATTTGAAGACTTTGAAGACCAAGCCAATCCAGGCAAGCAGCCCTTTGACCATGATACACTTGTTCTTCGGAACCCGTTTGTTTCCGATGCATGATGATAGCATTACGATGGTGACCTAGTTGAACCACCACATGTTGCATGCCTTGATCTTGATCTTATGTGCTAGATGCCATGCAAATAGTTAGTTGTGATGCTTAGTGATGCATGTGTGACATGAACCTTCGTGGTTGAAATCTTTGCATAAAACCCCGTCGGGTGCCATTCATGCCCGAGGGAGATGATGAGTTGGGTAGCCACTTGATGACGAAGTGGTGTACTGAGACAAGTGTGTGTTTTTCAAACGGATTGGTTTAAGTTGCGACCGTTATTCCAACCATACATGTGCAACCACTCTACCCCTTATGGGACGGGGCGTTATTGATTACTTAGGCCGATACTAGCATGGTGCCCGCATCACTAGTGACGGGGAGACTTGAGGTCTTTCCCGGGACGGGGTCGTGCTTGGATAGACGACCATGACTGTTTTCGCAGGGCACCGGACACACCGTTGGTCCCTTCGGGTACGCGTGACATTGAAATTAGGGCAAGTCCCGTGATCTATTGTTTGTACTCGAGGGCCGTGTACCAACGAGTGGACTCTATGTTAGTGTCATCACCGGGTGCTTCCCCCGAGTACTTGAGGTACTGCGGGATCGTGGGTGACACGAAAGCTTCCCGGATCTTGTGGGTAAAGTGTACAAACCTCTGCAGAGTGTAAAACTATTCGAATAGCCGTGTCCACGGTCAAGGACAGTTGGGTAACCGCTCTTGGGCTACGTCCAATGTTTGCGAAACCTTGTATGGGTGTATGATGAGTCAAGGTGGTGACTTGACTTGATGAGATGAATCATATTCATGTTGATATCGGTAACCTGTCTTCGAGGTTGCACGAGTTTATTGATGCATAAATTTGATGGTAGAATATTTATTCTAGCCCATTGCTAGATTTCTCATTATTGTTCTATTGCACTGTTACTTTGAACCAAATCATGGGTTGCTTGCGAGTACATTCAAAGTACTCATTGGCTTGCCACTGGTTAATTAATTGGCCAGGCATGGAGGAACAGGAATATGAGGAAGAGTTCTTTGGAGACGAGAATGCGAACTAGGACGCTATGCCAGTCAGAATGCCTGTAGGGTTAAGGCAGATGGCATGGGTTCTACCTATCATCGAAGACTTCCGCTATTTGAGTTATTTGCTATTCAACCCGTGAGGCTTTATCTATGTAAGACTTGGCCATAATGGCCTTAATTTGTGTAAGACGATATGCATGGATGTAAGACTCTTATTATTCAGCTTCTGTGTGTTCAGTGAGCATTGATCTCTGGGATCACTGTACACGTGCATTCGGTGATCTCGACTTCTAAGTCAGGGTCCCCACAGAGCTGGTACCAGAGCCATCCTGACTGTAGGAAGCCTTAGTTAGCATGGGCGTTAGTTAGATGAGACCCCTTTTTCAAAAACCTTCTGAACCTCTCTTCTTTTCTAAACCTGAGATTTCATTAGCTTATTAACCTTCCTATTCCACCTTTGTAGATCGCCGCTGTACCCGAAGAGCACCTGACCACTGGGTTTCCCTTGCTTCTCGAGGATAGCCTCCAGGAGTGTCAGTTCCACCGAGCGCCCATCCTCACCTACCTTGAGCATTGGGTTAGCGACACTAAGGTGGAATACCATGTGGAAATGATCGTGAAGGCAAACGATCCTCCCACAAGTTGGTTCTTCGAGGGACCCCAGATGGCAACACTACCACTCGCTGTCGAGGCTGCTGCACTCAAGGCACTAACCCGTCTCCGCGAGCTTCTTCCGGAGATGGCAACCAAGATGACAACTCGCTTCTTGCCTTACCGGAAGGAAGGTGAAGAAGAAAGCAGCGCTCTAGCTCCTCCACTGAAGGAAGGAATCTCGCTTCGGTTCCAGACCTACTTCAGTCTATGTGTCGACAGCTTGGCACAGGACTTGGCCTCGGAATCAATGAAGCTTCGAAAAGAACTTCACAAGACCAAGGCACTTCTTTGCCGAGCTCAAGAGAAGACTAATAGGATCAAGAAGGAAGGAGCACCTTCCGGATAGTCCGCTATCGCATACCGAGGCGGAAGGCCCTCCAAAGATGTGTCTTCTAAGAATGAAGAACCACCTCAGCGACGCCGGATGACGGCAAGGGAATATCGCAAGATTTTCCCTGCACCACCGACGAAGCACCGTCGTATCCAACTCCTCCACTCCCCCACACCCTCAAGTGACAAGGGGGCCCAGACAGATGAAGACAAGGAGGAAGACCCAGAAGAGCCGGAATACGCGACCGAGCATTCCGCCGCTTAGGCATTATTCGCTACTCGGATATGCCAGTTGTGACCTCTACGGTAGGATAGGTCGTGTAACCCCTGTGCGCAGTCGAGTCCTTGTATGGTTCATATGAAACCATCTAGTGTTTGCTTTTGTTGTGTTTGGATGTATGTCGTATTCTCCCTTCGGGAAGTTGTAAGCGACTGCATCACCCGTTTGGATTTTAATGAATGTGTTTTGGCCTTTCGGCCCTTGCATGATTTGATTAGTGTCACACCCACCCCCTTACTAGGCACCCATATATCTTGCTTTCCCTCTTCCAAGTCATAAGACCTTTTACCACTCCAACAGGATGCCTGTTGTAACTCGTACTGGTACCTCTACCCAGCAGCCTGAAGCCGGAGCATCCGCTCAGTCAGAGGCCGGACACGACCAAACCAACGACCAAGCTCCACCACCACCACCACCTCCTAACATGGACATGGCTCAGCTTCTCCAAGCTTTCCGAGAGGAACGCCAAGCCAACACTGCAGCCCTTCAGTTGATTGCTCAAGCTGTCACCAACAACCGCCAGCCGGCGGGGAATGGCAATGGACGTTCCACGTTGGCAGAATTCAAGAAGCATGCACCGCCAACTTTCATCGAGACTGCTGAACCCCTGGATGCAGACGACTGGGTCCACACCATTGAGGACTTGCTGGAACTAGTCGGATGCACCGAAGACCGCGAGAAGGTGGCTTATGCAGCCCACTGCCTCGGGGGGACTGCTAGAGCTTGGTGGGATGGATTCAAGGTCATGCATGCTGAACAAGACATCACTTGGGTTAACTTCAAGGCAGAATTCCGCAAAGCCCACATTCCTTCCGGGATCATGGCTATCAAAAAGCGTGAGTTCCGAGCCCTGAAGCAAGGAAGTGGCACTGTCAAGGAGTACATGCAAAAGTTCAGTGTTATGTCAAGGTATGCCCCTGAGGATGTCAGCACTGATGCTGCAAAAAGGGAGCGCTTCATGGAAGGCCTCAATCAGACTCTGCAGTATTCGCTTGTCGTGTGCGACTGCCCAACCTTCCCTGACCTGGTGAACAAGGCACTTATGCTTGAAGACAAGCGGCGTGCTTTGGAAGACACTCGCAAGCGCAAGATGGTCAGCAAGGGAATTTCCAGCAACCAGAAACCTCGTCCGTGGTAGTCAGCCCCAGCCAAGCCAACCTATCAGCAACCAAGAGCTCCTACACCTCGCACCAACTTTCAGCCTCAGCAGTATGCCAACCCAAGGCCAGCTTTCAACCCCAACACCAGTGGTGGCAACAAGATCAATCCAAACCAAGTCACTTGCTTTGGATGTGGTCAGTCCGGACACATCTCAAGGGTGTGCCCCAACAAGAAGCCTGATGCCCCGCGCCCCAATGCGCAGAACCAAGGACAAGGCCGCGAGATGCCACCAAGGAACCCAGCTCCTCGCAACCCGCCTAACAATGGGAAGGGGCGTGTGAACCACGTCACTGCTGAAGAAGCCCAGGAAGACCCGGACGTCGTGCTGGGTACGTTCCTTGTCAACTCAGCACTTGCAACTGTCTTGTTTGATTCTGGAGCAACGCATTCATTTGTCACTCAAAGATTTGCATTAAAAAGTGGCATGACCCCTACACCCCTGAATAACCCTATGGTGGTACAAACCCCCGGAGCATAGATGAGAGCGAAGATAGGCTGTAAAGGAGTCAGTATTACCATTAACGGTGTAGACTTCCTAGCAGACCTTATCATCCTAAGATCGCAAGGCTTGGATGTGATCCTAGGGATGGATTGGCTCAGCAAGCACCAAGGCTTGTTAGACTGTGCCAATCGGACAGTCACTGTGACCAATGACCAAGGAGTCGAAGTCAAGTTTGCTTCCAACTCCTCTTCCGCTCAAGCCGCTCAAGTCAACTGTCTGTCTGAAGTTGGGCTAGAGCAAGTACCGGTGGTATGCGAGTATCCTGATGTCTTTCCGGATGAACTACCGGGAATGCCCCCTGACCGTGACATTGAGTTCATCATCGAGCTCGTGCCCGGAGCAGGACCCATCTATAAGAAGCCTTATAGAATGGGGACGGAAGAATTAGCCGAGTTGAAGAAGCAGCTGGAAGAGCAGCTGAGGAAGGGATTTATCCGCCCAAGTGCCTCCCCTTGGGGATCTCCCGTTCTCTTTGTGGCAAAGAGGGACGGTACCATCCGCTTATGCGTTGACTATCGTTCCCTCAATGAAGTTACAATCAAGAACAAATATCCACTTCCCAAGATCAAAGATCTGTTTGATCAGCTCAGCGGAGCCAAGGTGTTCTCCAAGATCGACCTCAGATCTGGGTACTACCAGCTGAAGATCAGACCCCAAGATATTCCGAAGACGGCATTCGTAAACAGATATGGCCTGTACGAGTGCACGGTCATGTCCTTTGGGTTAACCAATGCCCCAGCTTACTTCATGTACCTCATGAATAAAGTCTTCATGGAATATTTGGACAAGTTCGTTGTTGTCTTCATCGATGACATTCTTGTCTTCTCGAAGACGGAGGAAGAACACGAGCAACATCTGAGGATGGTCCTAGACAAGCTTCGAGAGCACCAACTATATGCCAAATTCAGCAAGTGTGAGTTCTGGCTGCATAAAGTTGGATTCTTAGGTCATGTCTTGACCGAAGAAGGATTATTAGTTGATTCCGCGAAGATCGAAGCTGTGACCCAATGGCAAGCTCCAACGACCGTCAAGGAAGTCAGAAGCTTCCTCGGACTTGCGGGCTATTACCGCAAATTCGTGGAAGGATTCTCTAGCATTGCACGGCCAATGACTGAGCTCCTCAAGAAGGACAAGAAGTTCGAGGGGACGCCAAAATGCGAAGAGATCTTCCAAGAACTCAAGAAGAGGTTGACCACCGCCCCAGTTCAGGCAACACCTGATATTCACAAGGAGTTCGTGATATATTGTGATGCCTCTCGAACCGAATTGGGAAGCGTTCTGATGCAAGAAGGCCGAGTCATAGCCTACCTCTCCAGGCAGCTACGACCTCATGAGGAGAACTACGCTACTCATGATCTTGAGTTAGCAGCGGTGGTTCATGCCTTGAAGACATGGCGGCATTACCTCCTAGGGAAACGGTGTGAGATATACACAGACCACAAAAGTCTGAAGTACATTTTCACCCAAAAGGAATTGAACATGAGGCAGCGAAGATGGTTGGAACTCATCAAAGACTATGACCTCAGTGTTCAATATCACCCCGGGAAGGCTAAGGTGGTGGCCGATGCCTTAAGCAGAAAGGCTTGCTCTTTGAATGCCATTATTCAAGAAAGGCAGTCAGCCTTGTTTAAGGAACTCGAACAATTCAGTTTGGAATTGGTCACCCCTGGATTTCTGGATCATTTGGAAGTCAGACCGACCCTGATGGACAAAGTCAAGAAGGCACAAGATGAACACGCAAGCATCGAAGGCATCAAGAAGAAGATGAAGCTAGGCAAGGCCCCAGGATTCTCAGAAGACGAGCACGGGATTGTTTGGTACAAAGGCCGCATCTGCGTACCAAACAAGATGGAGCTGAAGAACCTGATCCTGCTAGAAGCCCACGATACTCCATACTCCATCCACCCCGGAGGAACCAAGATGTATCAAGACTTGAAGGCAAGATTCTGGTGGCACGGGATGAAAAGAGAGATTGCAACCTATGTTGCAAAGTGTGATGTGTGCCAAAGGGTCAAGGCTGAATATCAGCGACCCGCTGGATTGCCTCAACCGCTCAAGGTTCCTAAGTGGAAGTGGGACAAAATCGGAATGGATTTCATCACTTGACTACCAAGGTCGAATAAAGGACATGACTCCATCTGGGTCATAGTCGACCATTTGACCAAGGTGGCCCATTTCATCCCTGTTTAGACTACCTATTCCGGCAACCAGTTGGCAACTCTCTATATCAACCGAATCATGAGCCTCCATGGTGTTCCACAAGAAATTGTGTCAGATCGAGGCACCCAGTTTACTTCAAGGTTCTGGAGAAGATTCCAAGAAGCCTTGGGAACCAAGTTATCTTTCAGCACAGCTTTCCACCCACAGACCGGAGGTCAGACAAAACGAGTAAATCAGATTCTCGAAGACATGCTCCGAGCCTGTGTCTTGGCATATGGAGCCAAATGGGAAGATTGCCTCCCTTTTGCCGAGTTCTCCTATAACAACAGTTATCAGTCGAGCCTTCAGATGGCACCATTTGAGGTGTTGTACGGATGCAGATGTCGCACACCCCTCAACTGGTCAGAGACTGGAGAAGGGCTAGTCTTTGGACCAGATATTCTCCGCGAAGCAGAAGAGCAAGTCCAACTAGTCAGAGAACGTTTGAAGGCGGCCAAGTCAAGGCAAAAGAGCTATGCTGACACTCGACGCCGAGACATGAGTTTCCGTGTCGGAGACCATGTGTACCTGCGGGTAACCCCTCTAAAGGGAACCAAGCGTTTCCACGTTAAGGGGAAACTTGCGCCAAGGTTCATTGGCCCTTTCAAGATCACCGACCGATGAGGAGAAGTGGCTTACCAATTGGAACTACCACCTGAGCTATCCGATGTGCACAACGTATTCCACGTGTCACAACTCCGAAAATGTCTCCAAGTTCCGAACAAGCCGGATCTCTACAAGGATGTTGATCACCAAGCCATTGATCTGCAGCCAGATCTGACCTACCGCGAGAGGCCTATTCGCATTCTGGACGAAGCAGAACGACGGACGCGAAGCTGTACCATCAAGTACTTCAAGGTCCAGTGGAGCAACCACACCGAAGCAGAAGCAACCTGGGAACATGAAGACTATCTTAGATCCGAATTTCCCGATCTCTTTTAAGACCTAGTTTAGGAATCTCGGGGACGAGATTCTTGTAAGGGGGGTAGGTCTGTCACACCCTGCATTTTGTAACATGTCACTTGCATTAATGAAGCATGAAAATTTGGACCAACAATTTTTTTTGGCATCATTTGGCTTTTGTTTGGAATTGAGTTTTTCTTCAAGTGCTTTTTATGTGCTCATTAAAGTCAACTATTACCTCTGGTAGAATTCATCTCCATACCCAAAACTTCTGTCCAAAGATCATGCCAAGTGTTATATAACAGTATAGTATTTTCTTACAAAATTAATTTGGCCAAAATGTATTTTATAAATTTAGTTTTCCAAAAACCCCTGAATTGAGATTTGCACTGCAAGTGCTTGATTTAGGGTGAGGAAATTATTTCAAAAGGTACATTTGAGACCTAGTAGTCATAGGACTCCCAGAAACCCCAAAGGTATAATTTTAAAAGTTATTTTCCTATTTTATTTAAAAGCTTTTTCTTAAGGTCAGAAACGGTCTTTAATAGGGAAAAATTATTTAAGAGTTTCAAAAATATTTGCCAAAATTCAGGGAGACTCATAGGACATATATTGTCCATATATAAGAGTTTGAACACTTGGTCATGTTCAAAATAATGGGCTAATCCCTCCAAAACCCTTTCTGGATATTTCAAGTTTTTGAAATATTTACAAAGGAAATATTCTCCAAAAATTCTAGGGAAATTCTATCATGTCATATATGACATATTTGATGATCTTGCCACGTCCCATGCCTTGGGAAGCAAGATAACATCCTCAAAACCCTTCTTAACCATTCTGTCCCTATTTGAAGTTTGAGCAACTTTACATTGCCAAACTTATCCAAATGCTCTCAAACTTGGTGCACATGCTAGAATGGCCTAATAAGGCATCTAGACCAAATGGCACAAGATTTGGAGTAGGGTAACTTGCTCAGAATACCCCAAAACCATTTCTGTTCAAATGTAAATTTGAACAACTTTACATACCAACTTTTTACCTGGAGCTTCAAACTTTGTGGGCATGATCAATACCCCAAATGATGAAACTACACCAAGTGGTGCATCAAGGGGAGATGATTAGCTTGACTCAAACAAGATGAAGCCATTTCTGTTGATTTCTAGGGTTCACCAAAGTTACATTGGCTAGTTTCTTCAAACGAGCCCAAAATTGGTGAAACACCCTATTTTCTTATAACATTCAATCCTGTTAAGTGTCATGGCAAGTGGAGATCATTTGCTTGACCAAAACATGATCAAACACTTTCTGGCTTTTTACTAAAACCCTCTTCTTGATCACTTTTACTATTTCCCTTGGCCTCAACTTTTTACCACGGCTTCATCTGGTTACTAGCTGCCTCCAGTAACTCTCCCATGTCTCCAGCTCTATGATTGAGGGGTAAAAACCCTAGTTCACCCTGCTGGACAGCCATTTTTCTACCAAGTCACCAGCTCTTCTTCTCCCTCACAGCATCTCCAGAGCATCCAAAGCCTCATCTGTAGTGCTTGCATCACCCTGGACCCCCCAGACATGGTGGACGCGTCCAGAGGGCCAATGGCATGCCATGGCATGCGATAAGGGCGCTCCAGAGCGCGCTACAGTGCGCCCACGCACTGTAGCTTCGCCCAATTGCCTGCCCCCGACAGCCTCAAGCTCTCCCCTCGCGCCTCCCAACGCGCCTCGACGTCCGCAGCCTCCACCGGTGATGTCCCCCTCCTCTCTCTCCCTCCAGTGGCCGTGGTCACACGCGCACCGGCCGCCCGCAGCATCCACTCCTCGGCCTCGCACGCGCGCGTTGTCTGGAAGCCTCCCCGCTCCTCCTCTCTCTTCAACTGAGCGTGGAACACGTCCACGATCCTCCCCGGCTCGATCACAGGCACGAGAACAGCCTCTGGCCTCGCCTGCAACCTCGCCGGCGCACGAGTCCACGGTGGACCGTGGGCGCGGCTATATAAGCCCTCCCGAGCTCCCCACTCAGCACCAGTAGCCTCCCCTCATCCCCTTTAGTCCTCCAGCACCGCTAGTTCATCCCCGAAGAGCCCCAGTGCTCGGGATCGACCGGAGCTCCGCCGCGTCGGGCCACCGGCGATCTCGCAGTACGGGCCTCCTCCGCCCTTCCTTTTGCCCGATTTAGAACCGCCACAGCTTGCTGATGCTTTCCCCTCCATTTTCCCCTTCTGTAGCTGCCGGAAACGAGCTAGCCAGCAGGTTCCCGACGACCCTCCGTCGTCCCACCTCGCCGCCGACGAACCCGACCTCCCCGGCGAGCCGCACCACCCCCACAACCTCCGCGACTCGTCGCTGAACCCGTCCCTGCCCTCCGTTGGCTTCGCCGTGGCCGGAATCGTCGCCGGTGAGCTCGCCGTCGCCGTGGCCGAGAGGTTGAAGATGACAGGCGGGCCCCGCCTGTCATCCTCACTGCTCCCTCTCTCCCCTCGCTGCCGCTGACCGCTGGGCCCCGCCCGTCAGGTTTAAAACCCTGACGTGCGCGCGCTGGCGCCCGAGCGGCTGGGCTGGATGCCCTGGGCCGTGCACTGTGGCCGCTCTGGCCCAGTGGCACAGGGCCATTTCTTTTTATTCTTTCTATAATTAATTCAATTAATTTTACAGAAATGAATATTAGTCCAAATGAAATAATTCCAACTCCTAAAATCTTGTAATATTCCAACCTATTTAATGGTGTCACTTTCACACATATCCATGAAACTTTTCTATTCTGTTCAAATTTAAATTCAAATTTGAGCAATAAAACTCCTGTTCTAAAATCATTGGATTCCATTCTGTCACTCCAAAACTCCAACTAAGCATTTTCTCCATCTTAGTTTTCCCTCTAGTATTTAACAAAAATAAGTTGACATTTTTCTGAGCACTTTGATTTTTCTGTTTTATTTGTGGTCTTATTTTTCCGTTGTTATTATGCGACGTATAGATACCGTTGTCGGTGTACTAAAGTAGGTGTACCTTAGTATCCCGACTTGTGCACGGGCAGTAGCAGCGTCCCGTGGCAGGGCTCGCCACGCGCCCGCCAAGGCCCACTCTAGCTCCTTTGGAGCCATTCAAGAACAAAGTATTCAGGTTAAGAAACAAGACCCCGGCAAGAGGAGCTTGCCGAGAAGGCCGCACCAGGCTCAGGGTTATCCCTACAGCACAAGACCCTGACAAGAAGAGCTCACCGGGGAGGCCAAAGAACAGCATCTCAGAATACATATCGTGGCGCATCGCGCTCCCCGGCAGGACCCGGAGAGCGACAAGCTTTCGGGCCCGGCAAGGTAGTAACCGCGGCAAGGAGCTTGCCGCGGCAAGCTTTCACTGTGTGCCTGCGCTCCAGCTCATCTGTCCACGCGTCGCCCTAGGGCCCTTCCAGGGGCACGTGGCGGATGGCTGTGCAGCCTGGGGTACACGGTGGCTAGCCACGATGACGAGGCCACCATCGTGGCGAACGGAGACGCCCGGACGGACGCTTTTGGGGTGATGGCGACGGGCATTCAATGCCTTTGTCCCCCACTGTCTGGGTTAGGTATAGACCACTGTACATGCACTGTTACAACTACCTCCAATTTTACGCTTTTACCCTCATCTACGTTGACACCTGTCGGTGACCCCTTTGAACTATAAAAGGAGGCCCATGCACAACGTAGAGAGGGTTGGATTCCAAAACTTGAGCACTCCCACGCTCGGTGTAGCTAGTACTGTAGATCTTCAAGCTCTCGAGCCCAGAACTCAATAACAAAACCAAGGCAGGAGTAGGGTTTTACGCATCCGTGCGGCCCGAACCTGGGTAAACTGCTCGCGTGCACGCCTCGATCTGCCCTCTGTGCTCCCTCCGCTCCCTTGCCGTACCGAAAAGGGGCTCCGGTCCCATAGGTGTTCGTGGGCGATCAGTTTCCCCGACAACCGTATTTGACAAAGTTGCTGAAGAAGGAGAAGGAGAAGGATTTGAAGACTTTGAAGACCAAGCCAATCCAGGCAAGCAGCCCTTTGACCATGATACACTTGTTCTTCGGAACCCGTTTGTTTCCGATGCATGATGATAGCATTACGATGGTGACCTAGTTGAAGCACCACATGTTGCATGCCTTGATCTTGATCTTATGTGCTAGATGACATGCAAATAGTTAGTAGTTATGCTTAGTGATGCATGTGTGACATGAACCTTCGTGGTTAAAATCTTTGCATAAAACCCCGTCGGGTGCCATTCATGCCCGAGGGAGATGATGAGTTGGGTAACCACTTGATGACGAAGTGGTGTACCGAGACAAGTGTGTGTTTTTCAAATGGATTGGTTTAAGTCGCGACCGTTATTCCAACCATACATGTGCAACCACTCTACCCCTTATGGGACGGGGCGTTATTGATTACTTAGGCCGATACAAGCATGGTGCCCGCATCACTAGTGATGGGGAGACTTGAGGTCTTTCCCGGGACGGGGTCGTGCTTGGATAGACGACCATGACTGTTTTCACAGGGCACCGGACACACCGTTGGTCCCTTTGGGTACACGTGACATTGAAATTAGGGCAAGTCCCGTGATCTATTGTTTGTACTCGAGGGCCATGTACCAACGAGTGGACTCTATGTTAGTGTCGTCTAAGGAAAGATAATGACCGGGTGCTTCCCCCGAGTACTTGAGGTACTGCGGCATCGTGGGTGACACGAAAGCTTCCCGGATCTTGTGGGTAAAGTGTACAAACCTCTACAGAGTGTTAAACTATTCGAATAGACGTGTCCACGGTCAAGGACAGTTGGGTAACCGCTCTTGGGCTACGTCCAATGTTTGCGAAACCTTGTATGGGTGTATGATGAGTCAAGGTGGTGACCTGACTTGATGAGATGAATCATATTCATGTTGATATCGGTAACCTGTCTTCGAGGTTGCGCGAGTTTATTGATGCATAAATTTGATGGTAGACTATTTATTCTAGCCCATTGCTAGATTGCTCATTATTGTTCTATTGCACTGTTACTTTGAACCAAATCATGGGTTGCTTGCGAGTACATTCAAAGTACTCATTGGCTTGCCACTGGTTATTTAATTGGCCAGGCATGGAGGAACAGGAATATGAGGAAGAGTTCTTTGGAGACGAACATGCGAACTAGGACGCTATCCCAGTCAGAATGCCTGTAGGGTTAAGGCAGATGGCATGGGTTCTACCTATCATCGAAGACTTCCGCTATTTGAGTTATTTGATATTCAGCCCGTGAGGCTTTATCTATGTAAGACTTGGCCATAATGTCCTTAATTTGTGTAAGACGATATGCATGGATGTAAGACTCTTATTATTCAGCTTCTGTGTGTTCAGTGAGCATTGATCTCTGGGATCACTGTACACATGCATTCGGTGATCTCGACTTCTAAGTCAGGGTCCCCACACGTTCTCATCGGCTTTCTGAGAACCATCCTTTCCCTCAACGGCTGAGTGCCCAGGAGCGGGCCCAATACACACCGCGGCTTTCAAAGCTCCGGGCCTTCACCGCAAATGGCTTGACAGGCATTGACTTTGTTCCCTGTTGGATTTCTAGGAGTATTCTCCCGCTAAGTGATACGTCCAAAACGTATCTATAATTTCTGCTTGCTCCATGCCTCTTTTGTGTGATATTGCTATGATATTTATGCACTTCCATACACTTTTGATCATATTTGGACTAACCTATTAACTCAGTGCACCACAGTGCCAGTTCCTGTTTTCTGTTGTTTTTTCTATTTCAGGTTTCCCCCATATTAAAAGTGCCCTAAAAATTCCGGGAAAAATACAGGAAAAATCAGCGTATCGGGAGCTTCCAGAAAAACCAAAGCAGGGCCAGAGGGGAGCCTGGGGTGGCCCAGGCGGCCACCCGGCGCGGCCCCACCCCTGGCCGCGCCAAGGGGGCGCCTGGGGCCCCACCTCCGCCTCTGGTGACCCCCTTTTGTATATATATTGCTCGCGTCCCGAAACCCTCGAGGACGGAACCCTTTTTCTTGATCTCGTCTCTGTTCCGCCGCCGTCGCGCTTCCAAGATCGGGAGCACCAGGAGAAATCTTCCCGGCACCCTGCCGGAGGGGAGAACCACCACCGGGAGCTTCTCCACCACCATGGACGCTTCCCGGATGAGTTGTGAGTAGTCCCTCTTGGACCATGGGTCCATGACCAGTAGCTATGTGATGTTCTCCTCCCCTCTTTGTTCTTCATGGATTAGACCTCGTGAGCTGCCCTACATGATCGAGGCACATATGTAATCTTTAAGCCGTTGCTCTGCTGAGTTTGCTGGGATCCGATGGATTATGAGATTATGTTCAGATTGTGTGTGAGTAATATATTTGATTCACCTCTTTTATATTTATGTTCTTGAGTAATTCTTGCATGTTCTCCGTTGCTATTTATTGCTTTGGCCGAGTAGTAGGTAGTAACTCCAAGAGGGAACATTATGCTTGATTGTGGGTTCATGCCCCTCGATGACTAGTTTGAGTGACAGAAACATTAGTCTAGGGGATGTGCTGTTGCCACAAGGGGGAAAACAACGGTGCTTGTACTTGCGGGTGCAAGGATTGTTTACTTTACGCAAAGTTCTTTTAATGCAGTTGTCTGTTGCTTTGAGTTTACACTTTGGGTGGGACTCGCAACTTAATACCAGCGAGATGTTCTGGATAGATATCTCAAGGTGGATGATTAGTAGTAGATGCAGATGGATTTCGGTCTACTTTCCTCGGCGTACCGCCCATGCTTTTGAGCCTCTACCTTTCTTACAGCATAGTTAGCATTGGTTTGCGCACATAATCCTGTCAATTGCCCAGCTGTAATTTGTTTACCTCGCTTAGCTGTTTTATCGTCTTTTGGGAGAGAGACATCACTAGTGAACATCATGGGACCCCGGTCCATATTACCATCATTGGTCACACCCGCTATTTACTTCCTGTTCTTATTTCCTAGTTGTAGTCATACCTATCACTATTATCTCTTGCGTTTGATCCTTTGTAAACGACAAGGCCGGAGGGATTGACAACCTCTCTGTACTCGTTGGGAGCAAAGTTATTTGTATCTGTGTGCAGGTCCTGTCAAGCAAAAGTTTCTGGCGCCATTAACACCTTCTTGTCGACCCTCGGAGTCTCACGGGATTCGATCCTTGGTATCTTTGCCAAGGGAAATTTGCCGCTACGCTACATCTCAAACCTTCCACTTGGGGTAACCAACGAGGGGCGAGAAGCCATCACTAAGCTGGCACTCCGGTTTAATGTGTGAATATACTGGAAACCCCAAAGATCCTCTACGCCATACTGAAGCCGTGCTGTCAGAGAATGAGCTCAATGAAGTTGTTAAAAATATATTGAATGAACCGGTGGATGCCTGCAGCCAAACCAGACTGGCCCCTTTCTGCGAGTTCAATAAACTGCCATTGGTAAATCTTTTTTACATTTGTTGTTTTATTTCAACCTGTTTTTAGTTTCCTTTCTGAATAACTTCACGATCTTTATCAGGGTAATGACCCATTCTGGAAAAGGAAAACCCAGGATAAACCGGTGAAGGCAGCTTGCCAGAAAACCAAGGCTGTTAAGAAAACTGTTAAGAAGAAAACCATTGAAGCCTCTGAATCTAATATTGATGATGATGAACCAGCCTCAGAGGTATCACTTGTCTCCCTAGGCTCCCTTTTCTTGCATCTTATTAAAAATGATTGTACTCGGGGAAACGCTGAAGGCGGCAAGGCTGATTACGTCGAGGTAATTACCCTTCCTCCGGTTCAGATCCTCTGCCAACACCAAATATTCGTCGAGCAAACCGGAAAGTACAATTTTCTCACATTTTCGCTTAATGGACCCAAACTTTATTTTGAAGAAACAACAACATGAAGCTCGCCGCACAACGCGACATAGTGGTCAAGTTGTTGAATCCACCGGTTTACCACAAACATCAGCCCGGAGACGTCGATCAGAGGTTTTGCATACTCCAGATGCTCTTTATCCCAAAGCGGGTCATAATTACCAGCCTCTTAATCCGTCTGATTCAAATTATCAGGATACTCCTCGTTCGTCATCCGGCGAGTCAACAGCTACGCAGCTTCCTCCTCTCAAAACTATTCATGGGTAAGTTTTTATTTTTCTGTTAACCTTTCTCTTTCACTCCACTGATTTGTCTCTACCTTTAAATTTCACAGTAAGCCAAAGCCTAGTAAAAAGGCTAAGCTGAATAAACCGACAGGTGATGATGTGAATCCCGAACCGGAAAAGAATCCTGAGCCAGCCAAAGAGAATGTTGATGCCTTGCATGATGATCCTCCTCCAATGGATCATGAAATCTTTACGGAACAAGAAGCCGCGCCAATGGATCTTGGCGATAATTCGACCAGCCCAATCCGAGCCAGCAATACTCCGGCCAGTCCTGCCAAAGTTGTTGCCGCTTCAACAGAAGATATCCAAATTATTGGTTTTGGCTATACCGCCCCTGGTGAACCCATTGCATTGACCAAGCATTCTGCTAAAGAAGATGTCTCTGGGAAAGACAAAGGCAAATGGAATGTCAATTTGTCAAGCTACGCTCAACTCAGCGCCCAAGATCTTCATTTCGGATACCTGAACCGGTTGCATACCAGCCGCGAATATGAAGCCGGTTTAGTGAATCTGATGAAGGAACGTTATGAGGTGAACTTGTGCTTAATTTCCTTCAACTTTATTCCCGCTTAAGCCCAACAGCTTGTCTCAACTCCACCGTAGCCCCCAAGGGCTGGTTTACTCCTTCAGGATGAACCGGGACTTCAGAATACCCATTATATAATTTTTCACATGTGTAGTCCCCAAGGGCCGGTTTATCTTTTCAGGATGAACCGGGACTTTTATTTTGTAACCCTCTTTGAATAATAACGCATTAGCCCCCAAGTGCCAAGTGTATAATTTGTTATGTGCTTGGGACTTCCAATATGCTTTACCAATGTATAATGTGTGCTTCTCTTTGCAGGCTGATCTGAATCAAAAAGAATCCCAAGTGGCTGAGCTCCAGGACACTCTGAAATTTCAGCAAACTGCTACTTCTAAGGCCAAGGATGAGCTGACTCTTGCTTTAACAAGTATGGAAAAATTGAAAAAAGACTTCCAGAAGGCACAAGTGGATTGGGATACAGAGATAGATGCTTTGGAGAAAAGGGCAGTTAATGCGGAGGCCGCTCTCAATCCAGTTTCCGAAGAGCTATCGGGCTTAAAGCGGCAGATAAACGCCATGACTACTGCTGTCTTTGGTAAGTATTCTTAAGACAGTTATGAATATGATAGCTCCGAACTCTTCCGGTTTAACTCTAATTCCATTGATGCAGGAAAACATACTGCTCATCTTGGCACTGATATGCCGAAGAAATTGAAGGCCGCATATACTCTTATAGAGCAGTTGTATACGGCACTCAAAGGATTGTTTGCACTGCTTCTCATAACAAACTGGCTCCCAAGTTGATCAAGGGGACTTTGGAGAAGTTATCAGTGCTACCCGCCTGGTTTGGAGAGCTCAAAAATCAGCCGCCAGGGCGGGTGCTTTAATGGCATTAACTCGGGCGAAGGCTTGGGTGCCTCATCTTGATCCGGCCGATGTGACGAACGGTTATCCAAGCATGAAGGAGGATGGATTAGAGTTCACGGATGCAGACTTGCGGGCTTTAACAAGAGAAATGCGGCCCTTGGGCAGCAAATTAGCCGATGGAGCTGATCTGTCCCGCTATCAGGCGGGTTATGATGCTGACAATCGTCGGGTTAATACTCCGGTCTATGAAGTGGAAGATCTCATCCCGCCTGTCCGTAAGCATACCTACGCCCCTGATGTTGAACCATCTGAACTCATAAGTGATGAAGCTATTTTCCAAGCGCTGACAAAGATCAATTGGGCAACCACTGACTTCCAGCTGCTGGATGAGAACGACGAGGAGACGACGCAGGATGATCCACAACCATCTAACCAGGCTGACGCAGAATCATGAACCAGTGCCGGTTTATCATTTATCGTGTCCAGTACTTAGCAAGGAACATATATTCTTTTGGGTTGTAAAACGCCTTGTAATAGGGTAGCTGAAACATTTGGTTATGTCCTCATGCGTATTCCCTTTTCATAACATTGCTCCATCTGGCAACTTCATAATTTTTCTGCTTATGATGCTTTAACAGTTTTATTCCACATGTTTCTGCATAAGACAACGTTTAAAGGGTCCTGGCGGTTTATTGCCAGACGGGTCATAATGCCCAAATACATGATCTAGGTTTATAACCCGAACTGTATTTAAAATATGAAACATATATTATACCTGTGATAGAAATTTGTGTCATTGGCTTTAACCAATATTTTGCAGTAAGGGCGATGATCCCAATTGGTGAGTATTGATGACTCCTTGAATATTTTGCCGGTTCATGATGAAACCGTACCGGGTTGTGATAAACACCGGTTTAGCTGTAAATAGCACTGGCGATTTGTAATCAAACCAGACCAGGTTCTGTGAACGCTGGTTTATTATGGTGGCAACTTGTAGTCAACCACTCCACCGAATCAATAGATATCGGATCAACAATCTCTTTGAGAAAAAAAAAGTTCAGCAAGCAAAGCAAATAAAAACTTGTAGTCAAGGCTTTTTACGAGCTGCCAGGCTCCAAATTCGAAGCTTTTCATGGGCTGCCAGGCCACTGAGTTGAACTATTTCACAAAGGCTGTTAAGATGGTCCTCAATCCTTAACCAATCGTCGTTTTAACGTTGACAAGTTCAGGGTCTGTTATAAGATTGACTTGTCAATCATTCGATGGGTCATACCAGGTTTACCTGGGCGGAGTGACTTACTTGATGCAGGCAGGTTAACCCGGGGTTTTAGGAGTATACACCAGGCTTCCAAGCCATGGCTTGATAGCCTATTACAAGGGTCTTAAAAACTCGTTGCCGCTGTGCGACAGGAGCCCCCAAGTAACATTGTGAGCTGTGCTCATCGGGTGCCTATGTTTGAGTTGTGCTATGCATCAAACTCTCTTTTGCCCCTTACCATCATGTTGGCTTGATAGCCGGATTACCGAAGTAACCAGAGCTGTGCTCTTATGATGATATTGGCTTAATAGCCGGTCTAAGAGGGCCATAGGAACTCCGTTTTTACACACAGAAGCCCCCATGTGACAAACTCTTATGAAAAAAGCAGCAGATACCCCGCTTTAATGGGGATGCTGGTTTATTATATTGATCATAATATATACATTGCGAATATATGTACATAAAGCGGAGCCTATGGCTCAGGTGTAGTAAGGCCGAAGATGAGCGATGTTCCACGGCCGTCGGGTCTCCTCCTCCGCGGTGCGTGAGTCCTTGTGTTCTCGAACGTCGACGAGGTAGTATGATCCATTGTGTAGATTCTTGCTGACCACAAAGGGTCCTTCCCTAGGCGGGGATAGCTTTTGCATGTCTGTCTGGTCTTGGATGAGCCGGAGCACTAGATTGCCTTCTTGAAAAGTTCCGGTTTTAACTCGGCGACTGTGGTATCGACGCAGATCCTGCTAATAAATTGCCGATCGAGCTGCTGCCATGTCACGCTCCTCATCCAGCCGGTCTAACGCGTCTTGTCGTGCCTTCTCATTATCAGCTTCAACGTAATCCGCCACCCGAGGCGAATCATGACGGATGTCACTAGGGAGGACCGCCTCAGCTCCGTATACCATGAAGAAAGGCGTGTAGCCCGTAGACCTGTTAGGTGTGGTGTTGATGCTCCATAACACAGAGGGTAATTCCTCCACCCAACAACCCGACGTCCTCTACAAAGGACCATGAGCCGAGGTTTGATGCCTCTCAAGATCTCATGATTGGCTCTCTCAGCTTGACCATTGGACTGGGGGTGAGCCACTGACGTCAAGCCAGATGTGCTCTCGTCGACAAAATTCCTCCATAGCCCCTTTGGATATATTGGTACCATTATCAATTATAATGCTGTGTGGAAAGCCAAACCGGAAAATCACCTTCTTGATGAATTGAACCGCCGTCGCTGCATCACACTTGCTGACTGGCGCTGCCTCGACCCACTTGGTAAACTTATCCACCGCCACCAGAAGGTGCGTATTCTTATCTGGAGATCTCTTAAAGGGCCCAACCATGTCCAGCCCCCAAGTCGCAAATGGCCAAGTAATTTGAATCATCCTCAATTCTTGAGCAGGTATATGAGCACGCCGTGAGAATTTCTGGCAAGCATCACACTTTTTGACCAAGTCCTCTGCATCAGCATGAGCCGCCAGCCAATAGAACCCTTGACGAAAAGCTTTATCCACCAAAGACTTTGAACCGGCGTGGTGACCACAATCTCCTTCGTGAATCTCTCAAAGATTCCACGGCCTTCGTCCGGTGATACACAACGTTGTAACGCCCCGGATACGCTGCAATGATGCAGTTCTCCATTGACAATAGTCATTGATTTGGACCGCCAGACTATCTGTCTAGCCAAGGCTTCATCCCCTGGTCACTCACCTCGGTTCATGTATGCCAGATACGGGACTGTCCAATCCGGAATAGCATGAAGTGCCGCCACCAATTGAGCCTCCGGATCAGGAACAGCCAAATCCTCTTGTGAAGGTAATCTCGCCGATGGATTATGCAATACGTCCAGGAAGACATTAGGTGGAACCGGTTTACGCTGAGAACCCAGACGGCTTAATGCGTCAGCCGCTTCATTCTTTCGCTGGTCCACTTGATAACCCTTGAAGAGTCCAGCGACAACGTCCACCTCTCGACGATACGCCACCATAAGTGGGTCCTTGGAGTCCCAAGTACCAGATACTTGTTGTGCCACCAGGTTTGAATCACCGAAACATTTGACCTGGCTTAAATTCATCTCCTTAGACATTCGCTGACCATGGAGGAGAGCTTCATACTCAGCTGCATTGTTAGTACAAGGGAACATTAAATGGACGACATAACAGAACTTATCACCTCGTGGGGAAGTTAATACGACTCCAGCCCTTGAGCCCTCCAATTGCGTGGATCCATCAAAGTGAATAGTCCAGTACGTGTGATCCGGTTTTTCCTCCGGTGCTTGCAACTCCGTCCAATCATTGATGAAGTCCACTAGTGCCTGAGTTTGATTGCAGTGCGAGGTACATATTTTAGCCCGTGAGGACTAAGTTCAATGGCCCACTTAGCAACCCAGCCAGTTGCTTCTCTGTTCTGGATTATATCTCCCAGAGGGGCAGAACTGACCACAGTGATTGGATGGCCCTGAAAATACTTCCTAATCTCCCGGTTTTCCATGAAGACTCCATATACAAATTTCTGCCAATGCGGGTATCTCTGCTTTGACTCAGTGAGCACCTCGCTGATATAGTAAACCGGCCATTGAACCGGATATTCCTTTCCTGCCTCCTTGCGCTCCACCACAATGGCAATGCTTACTGCACGGGCATTAACAGCCACATATAACAACATCGGCTCATTATCAACTGGCGCAGCAAGGATGGGCGGCTCTGCCAACTGCTTCTTTAAGTCCTCGAACGCAGCATCACTCCAGACAAAGCGGTCTGTCTTTTTCATCATCTAATAAAGCGGGATGGCCTTCTCTCCCAAACGGCTGATAAACCGGCTTAGTGCCGCAATGCGGCCTGCCAAGCGTTGGACATCGATCATGCACGCCGGTTTAGCCAAGGATGTAATAGCCTTGATCTTCTCCGGATTAGCTTCGATTCCCCTGTTTGACACCAAGAACCCCAGGAGCTTGCATGCTGGTACACCAAAAAACGCACTTGGCCGGATTAAGCATCATCTTATAAATCCGAAGGTTATCAAAGATTTCCTTCAAGTCAGTTATCAACATCTCTTCCTTCCTGGACTTTACCACAATGTCATCCACATATGCATGAACGTTCCACCCAATCTGTTTATGAATACAATTCTGCACACAATGCTGATAGGTCACCTAGGCACTCTTGAGCCCAAAAGGCATGGATACATAGCAGAAGGCTCCAAAGGGAGTTATGAAGGCTGTTTTTTCCTGGTCCTTAACTGCCATCTTGATCTGATGATAACCGGAATATGCATCCAAAAAACTTAAGCACTCACAACCCGTCGTAGCATCAATGATTTGATCAATACGGGGAAGGGCAAAAGGATCAGTTGGGCAAGCCTTGTTTAGATCTTTGTAATCAACACACATTCGCCAAGTGCCATTGTTTTTAAGCACCAACACCGGATTAGCCAACCACTCAGGATGAAACACTTCTACTATAAAACCTGCCGCCAAGAGCCTGGACACCTCTTCACCAATAGCCTTGCATCTCTCTTCATTGAAGCGGTGGAGAAACTATTTAACCGGTTTAAACTTGGGATCAACATTAAGAGTGTGCTCAGCGAGTTGCCTCGGTACACCTGTCATGCCAGAAGGTTTCCATGCAAAGATGTCCCAATTCTCACGAATGAACTCGATGAGCATGCTTTCCTATTTCGGATCCAGGTTAGCACTGATGGTAAACTGCTTGGATGAATCGCCAGGAACAAACTCGACCTGCTTGGTCTCATCAGTTGATTTGAACTTCAAGGCCGGATCATGCTCTGTAGTTGGCTTCTTCAACGGAGACATGTCCACCGGATCAACATTATCCTTGTAAAATTTCAATTCGTCGGTTGCACAAACCGCTTCAGCATAGGCTGCATCACCTTCCTCGCATTCCAAAGAAATCTTCCAGCTCCCATGGACTTGGCATCTTGAGCTACAGATAAACATAACAGGGCCTTGCCATGAACTTGCATAAACCGGCCGGCCGAACAAGGCATGATATGGGCTCTTGATCTTTACCACTTCAAAGGTCAAAGTTTCCAACCTTGAGTCATGCTCATCTCCAAAGGTGACCTCTAGGTCTATCTTACCGACCGGATACGCCGATTTACCAGGTACCACGCCGTGAAAAACAATGTTGGACTGCCTGAGCTTCTTGTCTGTCAACCCCATGCGACGAAAGGTCTCATAATACAAGATATTGATGCTGCTTCCTCCGTCCATGAGTACCTTGGTGAACTTATAACCCTCGACCTGAGGTGCCACCACCAGAGCCAGCTGACCCGAATTATCAACCCGGGGCGGATGATCCTCTCGACTCCACACAATGGGCTGCTCCGACCAGCGTAAATAACGAGGTACCGCCGGTTCAACAGAATGCACTGCCCTCTTGTAAACCTTCTGATCGCGCTTACATAAAATTGTGGTGAAGACGTGATATTGCCCACTACTCAGCTGCTTCGGGTTGCTCTGATAGCTTGATTGTGTTGTTACTGATGATTGCTCTGATTATTATAACCACCCTGGTTGTTCTGCTGGTTGTGCCCGTTCTGGTTGCTGTGGCCGCCCTGGTTACTTTGGAATCCTGGACCGGAACCACCACCTTGATAACCCGACCCGTGAAAACTAGGGCCTGAACCACCGGACGATCCGTGATCATATTGGAACCGGTTTCCGAACTCCCTCATAATAAAGCAGTCCTTCCAAAGGTGTGTGGCTGGCTTTTCCTTCGTGACGTGCCTGGGGACAGGCACATTCATCTAGCATTCCAGATTGATGTTTTGCCCTTCACCTTGTGGGGGCGGTCTACCCTTATGACGCTGGCCATCCTCCTGTACATTTGTGTTAGCTACGAAATCTGAACTGTTATCTGCTTTACGCTTACCGTTATATCCTTGATTCACCGGATTAGAGTGTGGCGCTTTACCATTCTTTTTTCCTTTTCCTGACTTCTCATCATCAGACTCTGGATACTTGGCACTATCCGAATCTGCATACTTCACCAGGGCCCCCATAAGTGTTCCCATTTCATTACAGTGACGTTGAGTCGTCCCAACTTCAGCTTCAGAGGCTCAAACCAGCAATTACCTTCCACTGTCACCACTGCCGTGTCCGGATTGATGCGGTCTGAGGAATGCAGGATCTCTGATACCCGGCGCACCCAATGACTTGTTGATTCGTTTTCTCCCTGAACGCAGGCCGCCAAGTATACAATGGACATGGGCTGCTTGCATGTATCCTTGAAGTTATTGATAAACCAGCATCATAACTCGGCCCATGATCCGATGGAGTTCTGTGGTAAACTTTTTAACCAGGTATGAACCGCGCCCTCCAGCATCATGGTGAAGTACTTTGCGCACGCTACATTGTCCACATCCAGCATCTCCATTGACATCTCGTAGCTTTCAAACCAGGCTTTGGGGAATAGGTCTGCGGTATAGTTGGGCACCTTGCGCGGTCCTTTGAAGTCCTTAGGCAGTCGTACATTGCATAAAGCGGGCGTGAGTCACAACACTCCCAAGGAGCTGGAAGTAACCACTGGCTCGATCATGGTAGATGGAGGAACCGGCGTAGGCTGACGGGCCTCATACTGTGTTGCTAATTCAGCCTCTCGGCGCTGTCTGCCCTGATCAACCACATCTTGAGCGTTTACACCTCCCCCCGCCGGGTTATCCCTCCGCGGCGGGTTACGATTCCGCGCGCTGCTCGACACGGCCGATTCTTCCAGGTGCCTGCTGTAGCTCCGGCTTGGGCGGGGGGCTGGAATGATTCCTCTCGCGGCTGTGAGAATAAGCCTGCTACTGAGTTAGAGCCGTCTCCAGAAACTCCCTGGCTCGCCGCGCCTCAACTGCTATAGGGGATCCCCCTTCAATGGGAAGGGCTGCCAATCATGAAGCGGCTGCAACTGTGTTATCCAAGGGGTTGGAGTAAGGGCCAGGGGCGTTGGTGCATGCTGTGATGGAACGACCTGACGGGCTGGATCCGCGGCCTGTGGCTAGACCGATGCCCCTGTGCCAGGCACCTCTCCCCGGTTTACCCCCGGCTGGTTACTGGTTCCCGCTCCTGGCGTACTGAAGAGGTTCCTTGCTTCATAAACCGGCGGCAGGCGAGACTGGCGCCTTCTCCTCATTACGTCGTTTGATGCAGTCTGACCCAATAGGAGCCGGTAGGCCTGAGCATCTAGCTCGGCCAGCCTTGCGATCATCCTAGTATTCTCAGCAGCCAGGGCCAACTTAGCTTGATCTATTTGACCCCTTACCTTAGCAACTTCCGCGTCGTGTTGTACCTTCTCAGCCTGGCCGACCTCCGCGGTTAGCAGCGTTGTCCAAGTATCAACTAAAGCAGTCAGAACTTGAGCCGGTGGCTGAACCGGGCCTCCTGCCCTAGCTGCCGCTGCCGCCGCCAGTTCAAACGTTAACGCCGCCGCAGTTGAAGTTTGTTGCACAGATTGTGATCCGGCCATGAAGACGGCGACTCGGCTCGGCGGATCAAGGGTGTCCGGAATACTGTCTCCATTGGAACAGCCCCCAGACCGGCCATCCTGCAACAGATATAACGATTCGGTTTCTCTAGTGGAAGATTCGTCGCCGGAATAAACGACGGTTTCGCCACCGGATTCCGATCCATCCTCAGTTTGTGCCCCATGAACCGCTCCCACGAAGACACGCTTCATGTCGGGCCGAATCCGGGCAGGTCTCGCACGCTGAGCCAACTCGACGATGTTGGAGGAGATGTTCGGCTTAGGGCCCGGTTCGCCGATCTTGCCAAGGAAGACGTGGATGCCACCGAAGGGAACCCGGTACCCATACTCGATTGAATCGGCCTCGGGACCCCAGCCTGCATCGTCGATGTAGATCTTACCATGACGACTCTTAGTCATCCGGCCCACTGCGTAGCCCTTGAGTCCTTCAAAGCTGCCCTTCAAGAACTCGAAACCATCGTGCGATAGCCCCACGGTGGGCGCCAACTGTCGTAGTTTTGTCACGGCAGATGTCCTAGCAAAAGGACTTAGTTGCAGAGCCATCGCTACGGGTTAGCTTAAAGGGGTTAAAGCGGACAAGGACACAAGGGATTTTATACTAGTTCGGCCCCTTCGATGAAGGTAAAAGCCTACGTCTAGTTTGGCGTAGTATTGCTAGGGTTTCGATGACCAAGGAGCGAATCCGTTGCTTGTGTCTCGAGTTGTTGTTCTCTGTCTTGAACCGTCGCCGGGTCGTCCCTTTATATACACAGGATGACGCCCAGTCCGGTTTACAGAATCCTGAGGCCGGCTCATAAACGTGCCCGGCTCGGTCTCTATCTTTCCTATCTTACAATACAACTTTACACGCCGCATGGTGGTTTGCACTTTACGGGCCCTACTACTTCTTGGGCCCTGGATCTCTAATCTTCTATAATAAAGCGCCATGCTCCATGTCTCGCTGGGCTTCAATAGAAGTAATCTTTGCAGGCATAAACCGGCCCTCCCTGGGCGGTTTATACCTAGTAGTTATATCCCTGACAGATGGAGTGTTTCCGAATACTATACATGTGGCGAACACATGGTATGTTCGGAAAGCAGGCAATCCGATCATAATTGCTTGAACAAACAAATTGTGTTCGGGGAGTTACGTTATATTACTATTTAACGTAAGAAACATATTCCAGAGAGAATAGTTCCGTTATGGGTTCCTTTCCCTGGGTCAGCATGCTACATATGCATGCCTAGGCTTTTGATCCTGTAAAAAAGGTTTGTAGGATGCCATATCCTATGAAAGTTTAAAATGTATGCATTAAAAGCAATATGTCGTGTTTCTGCCGACCGATTATTCCCTTAAGAATGCTAGCTTTCGGCTTCACCCAGTCTGAGGTACAGGTCAAGATTACCCTTTTGTAAAAATCACAGAGGTGCTCCCTTTACACCCTAGCCGAACAATCGGGAATGTAGGGGTAAGCACAGGAGCCAGACAACCCAGCTTGGCCAAAACTTAAGTCATATTGGTGCATATAATGGCAAGGAAGGACTGTAAAAATAGACTACATTATAAGCAAGAAGCTTCTATGATAATGGGCTTCGTCGAAGAAGCCCCAAAGTATATTTGAGGTAGACACATTCAAAGATGTACTATCCTATGGTAGGTCGGGTGATCTGAATACTTACCAATAAAATCAAAAGTAAAAGGGGAGAGGAGAAAAATAAGAAATACGAGACGAAACCTAACTTAAAAGGAGGAAAAAATGCTACCAAACTATCCATAGAATCGTCGGAGCCTGGCAGCGTTCCATGGGTTCGGCTCAAGGCAGTTGTCTTGCGCATTCCGAAGGAGATAGGCTCCACCGCTGAGTACTTCATCAATAATGAAGGGACCCTCCCATTTTGGTTTGAGCTTGTCCTTTTTCTTCTCTGGGAGGCGTAAAACGAGTTCGCCTATATTATATGTCTTGGCCCGCACTTCTCTGCTCTGGTACCGCCTGGCCTGTTATTGATAAAATGCGGAACGGGCCTGTGTTGTATCGCGCTCCTCTTCAAGTCCATCTAGGTCATCCTGCCGATCTAGCTCGGCTTCTCTCTCTTCGTACATGCGCACTCGAGGTGAGTCATGAATAATGTCGCAGGGCAGAACAGCCTCTGCGCCATACACCATGAAAAAGGGGGTGTATCCGGCTGTTCGATTAGGTGTGGTCTACAGCCCCCAGAGTATGGAGTGAAGCTCTTCGACCCAGTGTTTATCAGACTCCCGTAGGGAGCGCACTAGTCGGGGTTTAATGCCGCTCATTATCAGACCATTGGCTCTTTCGACTTGACCATTTGTTTGAGGATGGTACACGGAAGCGTAATCAAGTTTAATGCCTAACTTTGCACACCAATTTTTTACCTCATCAGCTGTAATGTTGGTGCCATTATCTTTAATAATACTGTGCGGGACACCATAACGGTGTACTACACCGGATATAAAATCTATCATCGGTCCTGCCTCGGCTGTTTTTACTGCTTCTATCCATTTAGTGAATTTATCTACCATCACCAGCAAGTATTTCTTTTTATGGCTTCCCCTTTAAGAGGTCCTACCATATCAAGCCCCCAGTCCGCAAAAGGCCAAGTAAGGATTGCTCTCAAAGCGGTGGGAGGCATGTGACTTTGATTTGCAAAGAGCTGGCAACCAACACAATGTTGGACTAAGGTCTGGGCATCTGCTCGGGCAGTGGGCTAGAAAAATCCAGCTCGAAAAGCTTTGCCCACGAGCACCCGAGCCGGGACGTGATGGCCGCCCATTCCAGCGTGTATTTCAGTGAGAATTTTCCTTCCCTCCTCCTCGGGTATGCACCTTTGGAGAACACTAGTAGTGCTTTTCTTATATAGTTCACCTTCGTGAACTTTGTAGGCTTTAGAACGCCGGATTATGCGACGGGCCTCATTTTGGTCATCTGGGAGCTCTTGCCTTTTAAGGTAAGCTAAGAAGGGCTCTGTCCAGGGGGCTATGATAGCCATGATCTCGTGAGCCGAAGAGGTTATCTCCACGTCTGAGTCCCCGATGACATCTGAGTTAAGTTCGGCCGGGGGTGTGTTTGGATCCGGATTATTGCCGCCATTGTCATCCTGGCATGTTACTGATGGCTTAAAAAGCCTTTCCACGAAGGTGTTAGGCGGGACTGGGTCGCGTTTAGTGCCCATACGGGTGAGTATATCCGCCACCTAGTTATTATCCCGGGCTACGTGGTGGAATTCAAACCCCTCAAATCGAGCCGATATTTTCAATATGGCATGCGATAAGCTGCCATCTTTGAATCCTTCGCATCAAAATCTCCGTTTATTTGAGAGATAGTGAGGTTTGAGTTTCTGTGTACGTCGAGGCGTTGTATGCCCATGGATACAACTAGGCGGAGACCATGCAATAGTGCCTTGTATTCGGCTGCATTGTTTGAGTCCATGTACATGATTTGTAGTACGTACCGGACTGTATCCACTGCTGGAGATATCAGGATGACGCCGGCCCCCAATCCGGCTAGAATTTTGGAACCGTCGAAGTACATTGTCCCATGGGAATATGAGCCGTACTCTTTAGGGAGTTCGGCTTCGGTCCATTCTACGACGAAGTCAACCAACACCTGGGATTTAATAGTCTGACGTGGCTTATATGATATTTAGAACGGTAAGAGCTCGATGGCCCATTTGGCTATGCGTCCCGTGGCATCTTTATTGTTGATGATATCGTTAAGTGGTACTTCAAATGCCACTGTGATCGAACACTCTTGAAAGTAGTGTCGGAGTTTCCGAGATGACATGAAGACCGCATAGGCAATTTTGTGATAGTGTGGGTACTGTGATTTGCACGGTGTGAGAACCTCGGATACGTAGTATACGGGCTTTTGAACGGGGAACTTATATCCCTCTTCGGCTCGTTCGACGACGAGCACGGCACTCACAACCTGGTGAGTGGCTGATATATACAAGAGCATTGGTTCTCCAACACCCGGGGCGGCTAGGATTCGGTTGCTCGCTAGTAGAGTTTTATTTCTTCCAATCTAGCTGTGGCCACATCCATCCATTCGAAGTTGTCAGTGTGTCATAGCAATCTATAAAGTGTCAATGTTTTCTCTCCTAACCTGGAGATGAAGCGGCTCAAGGCCGCTACGCAGCCTGCTAGTTTTCGCACTTGTTTGAGATCAGTTGGCGTTTTGAGCTCTGACAAGGCTCGGATTTTAGCTGGGTTAGCTTCGATTCCCCTATTGGATACGATGAACCCTAATAGCTTTCCAGCCGGAACGCCGAAGACGCATTTTCTGGATTGAGCCTTATGTCATATTCTCGAAGGTTATCAAACGTAAGGCGGAGATCATCCACCAATGTCTCGACATGTTTGGTTTTAACAACTACGTCGTCAACATATGCCTCCACTGTCTTGCCAATTTTTTTCTAAGCATGTTTGAATCATGCGTTGATACATGCACCAGCGTTTTTGAGTCCAAAGGGCATAGTGTTGAAACAGAAAGGACCATACGGGGTGATAAATGTCGTTGCGGCCTAATTGGATTCCTTGATCTTTATTTGATGGTATCTGGAGTAAGCATCAAGGAAACACAACGAGTCATGTCCGGCCGTTACATCGATAATCTGATCAATGCGGGGCAGAGGAAAGGGATCCTTAGGGCAAGGCACCATGATTTATCCTTCTTCGATACCATGACTAAGTTGGCTAGCCAATCCAGATGTTTAATTTCTCCGATGAATCCGGCTTCCAATAGCTTGGCTAGCTTTTCTCTCATTGCTCGTCTTTTGGGTTCGGAAAATCGTCGCAGTGACTGCTTGACTGGTCTGAACCCTTTGATAATATTGAGGCTGTGTTCGGCCAGCCTGCGTGGGATTCCTGGCATATCTGAAGGGTGCCAGGCTAATATATCTCAGTTTTCGCGAAGGAAGGTGCGTAACGCGTTGTCTACCGCCGGATCCAGCTGTGCCCCGATAGACGTCGTCTTATTAGGGTCCGCCGGGTGCACTTGGAATTTTATAAGTTCTTACGATCTTTTGGCAAGGATTACATCGTCCTTGTCCACCGTTTATCGTAAGGTGGTTAATTCTTCAGTCGCGATGTCTTCGGATAATGCTTCTAAGGCTAAAGATGTCGTTTTGTTCTCGGCGTAGAGTGCTCTGTCTGGATCACTTGTTAATGGGATTACTCCATTGGGCCCTGGCATTTTAAGCTTCATGTACCCATAATGGGGTATGGCTTGAAAGCGTGAAAAAGCGCCCTGTCCTAAGAGGGCGTGGTATCCGCTATTGAAGGGAACAATGTGAAGGAGCAGTTCCTCCGACCTGTAGTTATCGGATGTGCCGAATACTACGTCGAACTTAATGCTTCCCGAACACCGGGCTTCTTGACTGGGAATAATTCCTCTGAAGGTTGTGTTAGTGTGCTCAATGTGGGATTTGTCAACCTGCATTTTTGCAAGCGTTTCCTCGTATATGAGGTTGAGTCCGCTTCCTCTGTCCATAAGTACTTTAGTGAGGCGAAAGCCGTCTACTTTTGGATCTAGTACAAGAGCTGTTGTTGCTCGAATCGACCGGACTCAAGGTGTGTCTTCGGCAGAAAAACTAATTGCCGCGTCGCTCCATGGGCTTGCAGATCTAATTCGATAGACCTCGGCAAGTTCACGATTCACTCTCTTGCGGCGGTTGTTTGAGGAGTACGTCTCGAAGACAGTGAAGACACTAACGTCCTTCTCCCCTGATATTGTGGTGGCGAGGATTGCTGCATCGCTCTTTGCTACCTGCCGGAGTACCCAACATGCCCTAAGGCAGTGGTTTGGGATATTGTCCGGGGCTGCATGTATTTGGCAAGGTTTATCGAGCATTTCGTCCAGTACGGACCTGCGTCCTGTAGAAGGTTTGTTCTTCTTGCTGATAGGCATATTATCGGATGACCTGCTAGGGCATGTCCGTTTTTCCTTAACAGTGTGTTGTCCGGATACGGACTGTTCTAGGGGTGTATTCTGGGCTCTCCAAGTGTTTTCCATTACGCAGTACTTTCGTACTAAGTGCGACAGGTCTGTGAAACTCAGAACACGACGTCGTTTGAGGGCGTTCAAGATTCCCTCGTCCGTGCAATTGCGGTGAAATAGGGGAACCACATCATCGTCGCAACAGTCCTGAATCTTATTCTGGACAAGCAGGAATCTGGCCCAGAAGTGGTTGACCGTCTCCTCATGCTGCTAATGTACGTTCGTGGGATTGTTTATGTCCGGGAATCCGGATTTACTTAGAGAGTTTTTCCCAGGGTGGGTGGGTGTTCATAATTTTGAGTCCCGACCCAACGCGGTATTCGGGGTTATGACAACCTCCGGTGTGGATGATCTGGGCTTGCTACTTTTCGAGCTTGCATTGTATTCCCTCGAAGAGGAAAGGGTGATGCAGCATAGTAGCGTAAGTATTTCCCTCAGTTTTTGAGAACCAAGGTATCAACCCAGTAGGAGACCATGCGCGAGTCCCTCGCACCTGCACAAACAAATAAGAACCTCGCAACCAACGTGATAAGGGGTTGTCAATCCCTTCATGGTCACTTACGAGAGTGAGATCTAAAAGATATGATAAGATAATATTTTTGGTATTTTTGGTATAGAGACAGAAAATAAATAAAGCTAATAAACAATGGCGACAGAAATTGGCTAGTTGACGAGAAAGTAATATGATAAAGTTAGACCCGGGGGCCATAGGTTTTACTAGTGGCTTCTCTCATGATAGCAGAATTCTACGGTGGGTGAACAAATTATTGTCGAGAAATTGATAGAAAAGCACATAGTTATGAGAATATCTAGGCATGATCATTGTATATAGGCATCACGTCCGTAACAAGTAGACCGAAACGATTCTGCGTCTACTACTATTACTCCACACATCGACCGCTATCCAGCATGCATCTAGAGTATTAAGTTTATAAGAACAGAGTAACGCCTTAAGCAAGATAAAATTATGTAGAGGGATAAACTCAAGCAATATGATATAAACCCCATCTTTTTATCCTCGATGGCAACAATACTATATGTGCCTTGCTGCCCCTACTGTCACTGGGAAATGACACCGCAAGATTGAACCCAAAGCCAAGCACTTCTCCGGTTCTCCCATTGCAAGAACTATAGATCTAGTAGGCCAAACCAAACCAATAATTTGAAGAGACTTGCAAGGATATTATAATCATACATAAAAGATTTCAGAAAAGAATCCAATATTGTTCATAGATAATCTTGATCATAAACCCACAATTCATCAGATCTCGACAAACACACTGCAAAAATAATTACATCGAATAGATCTCCTCGAAGATCGAGGAGAACTTTGTATTGAGATCCAAAGAGAGAGAAGAAGCCATCTAGCTAATAACTATGGAACCGAAGCTCTGTGGTAAACTACTCACAACTCATCAGAGGGGCTATGGTGTTGATGTAGAAGCCGTCTGTGATCGATCCCCCTCCGGTGGAGCTTCCAAATAGGCCCCAAGATGGGATCTCACGGGAACAGAAGGTTACGGTGGTGGAATTAGGGTTTCTTCATGCTCCTCGATGTTTTCAGGGTATATGGGTATATATAGGAGGAAAAAGTACGTCGGTAGAGCAACATGGGGCCCACGAGGGTGGGGGCGGGCCTACCTGTGACGCCCGAAGACCGACGTCCCAGAAGATTCCAGAAGATTCCCGAAGTTCCAGACGTTCCGGGCTGCCCGTGTGTTCTTTTGTGCTTGTGTTATTTATTTTTGCATTGCATCATGTCATCATGCCATCATGTCATTTTTTTTTATTTTGCATCTCGACCTAAATAAATTGTGTGGGCCTTCGGTCCATTTAAACCGAGGGAAGGTTGCCTTCTCTTTATAACATATCCTCCAAATATTATGGAGCTATTATAAATATATATTCCATTCTTTGGAATTACCCGCAACACACTTGCATATTTTCCCCATGTCTTTTCACTTCGAGTTTCTCCTTCAAAAACCTTGCCAATAATTCTTTTCCGTTGTTTCGAGGTTCCTCCGAAAATTCGAACATTTTTGGACACTTCAATAATCAAGTCTTAGTTCAAAACTATTTGAATTAAATTCAAATATGTTTGAATTATTTTCCAATCACGCATTTTTTTCTATTTTTCTCGGACCGTGCTCTTTTTATGATGCCTGAGAAAAATAGTCCCATGTGTTTTTTTCCCTAACCCCCCTCCTCTTTCTTTTTTTTTCTCTTAGTTGTTTTCTGCTAAGGGAATAACTAGAAGAAGAGAGCAGCTACTTGGGCCTCCTCCTTCCTCCCAGCCAGCCTTCTTCTCCTCCCTGGCCCATCCCTCTTGGCCCATTGGCCCAACTCAGCCGCTCCCAGGCGACCGCTAACCCTAGAGCCCGTCGCACCATCGCTCCTCGCCCTCTCCCACTGATGCGCCGCCAGGACGAACCCCCTTCGACTCATCCCGCATCCCCTCTCCTCCCGACCGTTCCCTTCTCCCTTCACCAGGATTCCATCGCCCCGATTCCCCTCGCGCTCCCCTCGAGCCTTCCCTCGCGCGCACCCTTCTCGCCCGCTGGTACGATTCCCCATCGCTCTGCCTCGCCATGGCGGTCCGCGGCCTCCCTCCCAGCGCCAGGGGCGCCCTTCCTCTGGCCTCGGGCGCCCGCACCCTCCAGGCCATGGCCCCAGCTCCGCGGTGCCGCAAGCCGGCGAGCCCCGCCGCGCCCGGCCTCGCCTCCTTCCTCCCGCGCCCGTCCTCCCCGTCCAGCGCCTCGACGACGCGCCAGCCAGCGCGCCTTGCAGCCGCGCCTCGCCCGCGAGCCGGCCGTCTCCAGCAGATCGGCGCCCCAGGAGCTGCGAGTCCAGCCACCTCGCCCGCGACCCTTCCTCCGCCCTGCCTCCGCGCCGGGAGCTCCATTGGCGCCTCGACGTGCGCCCGTCCCCAAGTCGCTCGACCTGCCGCTGCCATGGCCTCTGCCTCCTTTTGGGCTGACCCCTTTGCTGCCTTGCACTGTGTATTTTGTTTTTGTTTTGTTTTGTGTTGCTTTGTGTTGTTGAGCTTGACAGAGGACCCGTGTACAATGACTGGAGCACTACATAACATGTACCCCTACCGTCGCAAGAATGAGATCCCAAGTACCACGACGATGCGTCGAGTACCCCTACGTCCGACGCCACGACAAGTACCACTACCGACGCCCGGAGCCATCGGAACCCTCAAGTACAACTACGGAACGAGTATCCCTACCGATGACCGTGAACAACTACCGCCGTCGTGGAACCGCCAAGACGAACGGAACAACTACTTCCCACTACGAATGTGTACCCCTACGTCGATGACGATCCCGACAAGTACCACTACCGTCGACATGTACATCTACGAGAACGTCTACTTCCGCTACCGTCGCCCGAGTATAACTACTTCCCTCTACGGAACAACTTCTTCCTCGTCGGACACGTGAACGCCTTCTTCCTCTACGTCTCGAACCGCCCCGAAACGCACGCTTCAAAGGTATAACGAGACGACCCCGTGGATGACCCGTGAGATGCTTGTTGTGTTGTATGAAATGTTTCCCGTGTTTGCCCGTGCCCGTTTCGATCTTTTGTCGTGTTCCTCGGTTGCCTCGTCGCCGACCCGTGGGAACCCGGTGACGGGATCGCCCCACCTTTTCATCTTGTTTGACTCACGCTTCGTCACCTTGCTTTTGCACCGGCTTCTCGACGAGTTGTCGGATCATCGGAATGTTGCCGTGGCACCGTTTCCATTCTCGTCGCCAGGACACTCCTTTCCTTCCGTCGTGGCGACCAAATGCTTCATATCTTGTTAATTGTCAACTTTTAATAAAAACTTGCATAAAACTTGATCATGTCATCCGCATCATGTTAACAACATTAATATGTGTGAATTGTTGTTTGCTTATAATTATTAAACATGCTCATGGGGATTTTCCGGATATGTTGTTGTTATTTTTCCGGCCTCATTTAAAATGTCTAAATATTGTAGTTTCTTTATGCTTCACCTCTTGCCATGTTAACCAACAATTAATCTTGTCTTGTAATTAAATGAGAGTCAACTAAATAATTAAATGTGGTGTTTCGTCAATATGCAACTCGTTGCATATTGAGCTCCACTTAACTTGTAGTGTTGTTTGTGCACCTTGCCATGCCATGCATATTTAAACCGGACATGCATCATACTTGGATGTGCATCGTATGCCATGTTTATGCTTGTGTGTTTACCGTGTTGTTTCTTTTCTTTCCGGTTGCTTCTCTTGTTAGCTTCGGTTTTGTTCCGGAGTTGTGAGGATTCGCTCGTCTCTGTTGCTCCGTCTACTTCGTGGATCCATTCTTCTCCCTTGTGGAATTCCAGGCAAGATGACCGAACCCGGATACCATTACTATCTTTGCCTATTGCTAGTAGTTCCGATCTATAGTATTTGCCTCGATGCCCATGTCTTTCCTGTTAGCCTCCTACTTGTAACCATCACCATGTTTAACCACCCTACCTATGCAAACCGTTGCTTGGCTAAGTACGCTTCGCTCAGCCCCTCTTATAGCATTGCTAGTTGCAGGTGAAGATTGAAGATGCTTGCTTCATGTTGAAGTTTGGTTGGGTTATATCACACTATATAAATGCTTAAAATGAAATCATCTATATATTGGCAAGGGTGGAAGGCTAAGCCTTTTGCTTGGTGTTTTGTTCCACTCATGCCGTTATTAACCGTATAAACCGGTGTTATGTTCCTTGATTATGCGTTCCTAACACGGTTGGGGTGTATGGGACCCCCTTGATAAACCGCTAAGTGCTAAGTCTTTTCCAGCAAATCCCAACATTGGTACTATTTGCCTAATAACTAATAAAACTTGCATGTGGACTAGCTATCCCTTTTTATTTTAATTCAACAACCCCGGGCCAGTGCTCCACATGAGTGTTGGTCCGAAACGGGGGTTACGCGGGGCCACCTCGAGGAAACTCAAGGTTTGGTAAAAACCTGTGGGATCACCCATCCGGTCGTGTCCTGAGACTTAGATACGCGCGGCTACTATCAGGGTGTCGACACGCCGGGAGGATTTGCTGGATTAGCCTTTCCTTAGTTCGGAGTATCTTGAGCACGGGATTCCGAGAATACTCGGGTCTTCCCACTTTGGAGTTGCGACTCCGCGGATCGTGGGCTTGTAATGGGTCAAGTTGGAACACCCCTGCAGGGTTTGAACTTTCGAAAGTCGTGCCCGCGGTTATGTGGCAGATGGGAGCTTGTTAATATCCGGTTGTAGATAACTTGACACAATGTTCCAATACACTACCAGCGTGTGTACCGTGACTGTCAATTTCCGAATAGGGATTCGGGAGTTGAACACGGTGGGGTTATGTTTGACCGGTTTAGTTCGGATCACTTCGTGATCATCTCTCGATCGAGGCACTTCTCTTCTTGCTCTCTTTTACGTAAGTTAGTGCTAGTTGCTGCTGCAGACTCTTGTTGTTCCTTCACCTCTTGTTCTTTCTTCAGCCTTGTCCTCACCCAAGGCTTAAATAGTCATGTTACCCGGGAACGGGATTGCTGAGTCCTCTGTGGCTCACAGTTACTTCACCACACCAGATGCAGGTTCAGTCGAGTTTGATGCAGGAGTTGGATCAGATCTTCACCGGGAGTTCGATGAAGAGTTTGGCTGTTTGTTTGTGATGTTTCGACGATCAGTAGTGGTTTCTACTAGGATTCGATCCTGACCTGTGGCTTTATGTTGTTTTGGTATGTTTCTTTGGATCTTCACCCGTAGTCGGGTTGTGATGTTTTGAATGATGTTCTGCTCATGTAATGTATTGTGTGTAGTGGCGAGTGTAAGCCAACTATCTCCTTTTGCAATTTAATCCCTCTTTTACATGAGTCGTGCAAAGATACCAAACTTGAGATCATTCTAGGATGGGCTTATACCTTTAAGTCGTGCCTCGACACGTAGGAGGTATAGTCCCATCCTGGGCATTACAAGTTGGTATCAGAGCCTTCTCCGACCTAGAAGCCCCCACTGATTGATCGAATCGTTGACGGTTGAGTCTAGGCACACACTGAAAACATTTTGAGTCCTATATTATATCGGAGAGTAGGATTTCTTTGCTTCTCATCCCCTTTCTCTCTGGTGAGGACTCCTGACGACTACTCTTGTCTCTCCTATCTTCAAAAATTGCACCAAATTTTTTTTAGGAATCCCGCGAGTATTCTGGGATTGTTCCGATGTTCTTGTGACGAGGATATTGTTCTCGGTGCCTCCTGTTCCTGGGGAGTTGAGCTTCGGGGTATTGTCGTCACAAGCATATCACGGCAGTACTAAATACTTAAGACGGCCGACATCGAAAATCTCTCCTATACGGCCAGTGGCAAGATAACCCCGACATCACCCAGTACTGGGGAGGTAGCTCGAGAGTATTGCCATAGCTTGTATAGTGGATGCTTTTCGAAGGTCCGAGGTAAACAGTTTCCGAGAAAGACTGGTTATGTGTTGAAGGATGGATACACCTGGATGTAGGTTTAGAGTTGATTGCGCGGTGCTTCCCGTGTATCCCCAACACCTGATTGCATAACTGGAAACTTTCGGAAATCTATAGGTGGGTTCATCTAGTAGTTCTAGGCATTCTTCCAACGGATGCACGATATGAAGTTCGGGGTTCTACATTGAGTGAAGTGGTTTTATGGACTTGTTCTGATCGGGAGTTGCATCTTAAAGGGTCCTTGGCTATGCTGATCCGGGGATTGCAAAACCCTTTTGTAACACGTTCCATGAGCTTTCAGCACGAAGATGTCGAACGAAGCTTCTATCTTGTATTTGTTCTATCTGATCCTGTTCCTTTTTATTTTATCTTTTGTTCTCCAAGTGGCTTCTCGACAAGTTGATGTATCTGCGGCATTCATTCGTTCAAGTCTCTGTTCGAATGATATTGTGAAGATCATGTTGCATATCTATCTTTGTTCTTGTTTTGATTCTGGTATTCGAGTTGCTTCGATGTCAAATGTTGATTCCATACCTTTCCTAATCGGTGTTCTCATATTTCTATGGGAGTGCTAATTCTTCTTGACCATCGAGATGGTCATGTTAATCCTTTGCAACCGGTGTGCCTTCTCTTCAAGTTATTCCATACGGACGCCGTTGACTAATCTGACGTTTGTGTGTTTCATTCATCCCAAGTTGTCCTTGTTTTCCCCACCCTCCCACCCTTTTCTTCTTGGAGCCAGAAATTCTCAAATGAAATATCCATTTTATTCATGTGATGTTTCTTCATTCTTTTCCTTCAACGTTCTTATCCGGTGATTTATCGTCAAGATGCTCAAGAGCTTCAAGTTCATCATTCTTTTGTTCTCTAATTCTGCCGGTGGATGTAATTCAAGATTTCGGTGTTGATCTTATCCTTTTCCTCAGTTCACAATGCTTTCTTATTCCGGTGCACCAATTAATCATTCTCATCTTGCTATTCATATCCGGAGTGCTGAAGATTCATAATTCCATTCTTAATCCATTCAAGCTATTCTGAGGATTATCATCTTATTCAAGCCAGTTAACTCAACCGGTGCAATATCTCTTAAGCAATCTTTTTCAACGGTGATTTCTTTGAGTGGGCCCTAACCCACAGGTCTTTTCCCAGGATCTTACCTGACTCTTCTAATTATTTTCCGGAGTTATTTTGAAATTCCATTCAAGCGTGACGTAAGAATGATTTCCATCAGTCATATGCCTTCTCCAAGATCGCTTTCAAATTCTTTTTCATCATTGGTTCAACCTTTATTTCTTCATTCCGGAGTGCTCAACAATTCTTATGGCATTTCTCGTCTTCATTCTAAACATTTGAAGATCGGAGAAGTGTTTCTCTTAAATCTTGGCCCGTTCTCTTGAAGAGTGTGGTTCTAGCTTCATGCCATCCTCATTATTGTTCCGTTTGTGAGGAATTATTTTCATACCCATCCGAAGCATTTCATGAATTCTTTCTTTGTGTTCCTCCGAAGGCCATCATTTCAGAAGATTTCTTCGTTCTCAGTTTTCAACCTCGTCCTCCAAATATTCTTCATCGATGCCCCTTCGTTCGTCTCCATATTCTTACGGTGGTTCATTCAAGTTTACCCTTCCGTTGTTATCGTTTTAATTCATTTGTTCTTTTCATAATTCTACCGATGGTTCGTTGAAGATTTATCCAAGCTTGTGCTAGATCTCTCTTTAATTCTTTCCAAGGAGAATAAGTAGTATGCAAAATCCTTTGGTTGTCATCAATTTAATTGGTGAAGGAGATGCATGACATAATTCTTATTCTTATTCCTTTAAGGTGATTTAATCACTTCCTTCGGAGTTTGTTCATCATATCATATCCTTGGTTTCAAGTTCTCCATCTTGTTTTCCGGGGCTCCAAGTTATTTCAGTTATATCATTTCAAAGCTCCATCTAATTCATCGCAGGCGTTGAGTCTTATTCTTTTCATCTTTCACTTCTCATGCTTTCATTACCGGAGTTCTTCATGGTGGTTCATCATCATTTAATTCATCCTCGAAGTCTTCATCAAGATTCTTGTTGGAGCTCAAGCATTCTTCATCATGCATTCCAATTGCAATTCTTTCTACCTTATCTTTTCAGATGGTGGTATGTCATTTTTGACAATTCCTTCATGTTTCATGATTCACAAGTTGTCAAGAATGAGACATTTAAACCCATCATTTTCCTTGATCTGGAGATCTTTTCAACCCTTCAATTTATTCGTTGGAGTTATCTTGGGTTGTATTTCACCTAAAAACTTTCCCTAAGGATTGTTGCTATTATGGTGCTTATAAATGACCCAAGTTCTTCATTTATCATTCCGGTGAGATAAGTTTTTCGTCTCCATGTTGATCTCAATCCAATCAAATATTTCCGTTAGTGGCCGGTTGTCACCTCTTAATTTTGAGATGTTTTCCATAAGCCCACAAGAGCTTATTCATTTCATGTTGAATTTCCAACAATTATGTTCAACCCTTCTTCGTAAGGATGCTCTTTCAAATTCAATTTTGAGAGATGTTGTCATTTTCTTCTCCGTTCAAGTCTTTCATTGAGTTATATTCTATTCTTTCATTCCGGAGGCATTGTGATGTTGCTCTCTCCAAACCATCATCTCGTTTTTTATCAAGATCATATTCTCACTTGCTTGTCTATTTAACCAAAGTGTTCTGTTCTCCATTCTATTTCTCTCATCTCATCAAGTTTGCCTCTCTTTTCAACCGGAGTGCTGTCTGAATCCTTCTTACCCCTTGTGCTTTTCTTTTAATTGTTTCGGGGGCAATATGCTGTTGATTTCATAAAGTATCATCCCATCTTCTCAAGTTCTTGTTCAATTCCTTCCATTTTCAGTCGGAGTGCTGTCCAAATTCTGTCATTCTTATTCCTTGCCTATACCATTGCGGTTTCATATTCTTTCCGTCCGTGAGCTCTTGTTTCATGTTTACAACCTTCAAGGTTCTCATTATGTTCCATGTTCCTCCTTTTACCAGAGTGCTCTTATTTTCGTTCATCTCCGTTTTATTCTTCTTTCAATTTGTTCAACCTCTCAAGGTTCCTTGGTTTCACACGTCTGTCAAAGAAGCAACTTTGTTTTACCTCTTCCTCTTCCGTTTTTACCCGGTGATATCTCTAGGATCTCGGGTCGAGATCCTCTGTTAGTGTGGGAGAGTTGTGACACCCGAAGACCGACGTCCCAGAAGATTCCAGAAGATTCCCGAAGTTCCAGACGTTCCGGGTTGCCCGTGTGTTCTTTTGTGCTTGTGTTATTTATTTTTGCATTGCATCATGTCATCATGCCATCATGTCATTTTTTTTATTTTGCATCTCAACCTAAATAAATTGTGTGGGCCTTCGGTCCATTTAAATCGAGGGAAGGTTGCCTTCTCTTTATAACATATCCTCCAAATATTATGGAGCTATTATAAATATATATTCCATTCTTTGGAATTACCCGCAACACACTTGCATATTTTCCCCATGTCTTTTCACTTCGAGTTTCTCCTTCAAAAACCTTGCCAATAATTCTTTTCCGTTGTTTCGAGGTTCCTCCGAAAATTCGAACATTTTTGGACACTTCAATAATCAAGTCTTAGTTCAAAACTATTTGAATTAAATTGAAATATGTTTGAATTATTTTCCAATCACGCATTTTTTTCTATTTTTCTCGGACCGTGCTCTTTTTATGATGCCCGAGAAAAATAGTCCCATGTGTTTTTTTCCCTAACCCCCCTCCTCTTTTTTTTCTCTTAGTTGTTTTCTGCTAAGGGAATAACTAGAAGAAGAGAGCAGCCACTTGGGCCTCCTCCTTCCTCCCAGCCAGCCTTCTTCTCCTCCCTGGCCCATCCCTCTTGGCCCATTGGCCCAACTCAGCCGCTCCCAGGCGACCGCTAACCCTAGAGCCCGTCGCACCATCGCTCCTCGCCCTCTCCCACCGATGCGCCGCCAGGACGAACCCCCTTCGACTCATCCCGCATCCCCTCTCCTCCAGGCCGTTCCCTTCTCCCTTCGCCAGGATTCCATCGCCCCGATTCCCCTCACGCTCCCCTCGAGCCTTCCCTCGCGCGCACCCTTCTCGCCCGCTGGTCCGATTCCCCATCGCTCTGCCTCGCCATGGCGGTCCGCGGCCTCCCTCCCAGCGCCAGGGGCGCCCTTCCTCTGGCCTCGGGCGCCCGCACCCTCCAAGCCATGGCCCCAGCTCCGCGGTGCCGCAAGCCGGCGAGCCCCGCCGCGCCCGGCCTCGCCTCCTTCCTCCCGCGCCCGTCCTCCCCGTCCAGCGCCTCGACGACGCGCCAGCCAGCGCGCCTTGCAGCCGCGCCTCACCCGCGAGCCGGCCGTCTCCAGCAGATCGGCGCCCCAGGAGCTGCGAGTCCAGCCACCTCGCCCGCGACCCTTCCTCCGCCCTGCCTCCCCGCCGGGAGCTCCATCGGCGCCTCGACATGCGCCCGTCCCCAAGTCGCTCGACCTGCCGCTGCCATGGCCTCTGCCTCCTTTTGGGCTGACCCCTTTGCTGCCTTGCACTGTGTATTTTGTTTTTGTTTTGTTTGTGTTGCTTTGTGTTGTTGAGCTTGACAGAGGACCCGTGTACAATGACTGGAGCACTACATAACATGTACCCCTACCGTCGCAAGAATGAGATCCCAAGTACCACGACGATGCGTCGAGTACCCCTACGTCCGACGCCACGACAAGTACCACTACCGACGCCCGGAGCCATCGGAACCCTCAAGTACAACTACGGAACGAGTATCCCTACCGATGACCGTGAACAACTACCGCCGTCGTGGAACCGCCAAGACGAACGGAACAACTACTTCCCACTACGAATGTGTACCCCTACGTCGACGACGATCCCGACAAGTACCACTACCGTCGACATGTACATCTACGAGAACGTCTACTTCCGCTACCATCGCCCGAGTATAACTACTTCCCTCTACGGAACGACTTCTTCCTCGTCGGACACGTGAACGCCTTCTTCCTCTACGTCTCGAACCGCCCCGAAACGCACGCTTCAAAGGTATAACGAGACGACCCCGTGGATGACCCGTGAGATGCTTGTTGTGTTGTATGAAATGTTTCCCGTGTTTGCCCGTGCCCGTTTTGATCTTTTGTCGTGTTCCTCGGTTGCCTCGTCGCCGACCCGTGGGAACCCGGTGACGGGATCGCCCCACCTTTTCATCTCGTTTGACTCACGCTTCGTCACCTTGCTTTTGCACCGGCTTCTCGACGAGTTGTCGGATCATCGGAACGTTGCCGTGGCACCGTTTCCATTCTCGTCGCCAGGACACTCCTTTCCTTCCGTCGTGGCGACCAAATGCTTCATATCTTGTTAATTGTCAACTTTTAATAAAAACTTGCATAAAACTTGATCATGTCATCCGCATCATGTTAACAACATTAATATGTGTGAATTGTTGTTTGCTTATAATTATTAAACATGCTCATGGGGATTTTCCGGATATGTTGTTGTTATTTTTCCGGCCTCATTTAAAATGTCTAAATAGTGTAGTTTCTTTATGCTTCACCTCTTGCCATGTTAACCAACAATTAATCTTGTCTTGTAATTAAATGAGAGTCAACTAAATAATTAAATGTGGTGTTTCGTCAATATGCAACTCGTTGCATATTGAGCTCCACTTAACTTGTAGTGTTGTTTGTGCACCTTGCCATGCCATGCATATTTAAACCGGACATGCATCATACTTGGATGTGCATCGTATGCCATGTTTATGCTTGTGTGTTTACCGTGTTGTTTCTTTTCTTTCCGGTTGCTTCTCTTGTTAGCTTCGGTTTCGTTCCGGAGTTGTGAGGATTCGCTCGTCTCTGTTGCTCCGTCTACTTCGTGGATCCGTTCTTCTCCCTTGTGGAATTCCAGGCAAGATGACCGAACCCGGATACCATTACTATCTTTGCCTATTGCTAGTAGTTCTGGTCTATAGTATTTGCCTCGATGCCCATGTCTTTCCTGTCAGCCTCCTACTTGTAACCATCACCATGTTTAACCACCCTACCTATGCAAACCGTTGCTTGGCTAAGTACGCTTCGCTCAGCCCCTCTTATAGCATTGCTAGTTGCAGGTGAAGATTGAAGATGCTTGCTTCATGTTGAAGTTTGGTTGGGTTATATCACACTATATAAATGCTTAAAATGAAATCATCTATATATTGGCAAGGGTGGAAGGCTAAGCCTTTTGCTTGGTGTTTTGTTCCACTCATGTCGGTAGGAACCGTATAAACCGGTGTTATGTTCCTTGATTATGCGTTCCTAACACGGTTGGGGTGTATGGGACCCCCTTGATAAACCGCTAAGTGCTAAGTCTTTTCCAGCAAATCCCAACATTGGTACTATTTGCCTAATAACTAATAAAACTTGCATGTGGACTAGCTATCCCTTTTTATTTTAATTCAACAACCCCGGGCCAGTGCTCCACATGAGTGTTGGTCCGAAACGGGGGTTACGCGGGGCCACCTCGAGGAAACTCAAGGTTTGGTAAAAACCTGTGGGATCACCCATCCGGTCGTGTCCTGAGACTTAGATACGCGCGGCTACTATCAGGGTGTCGACACGCCGGGAGGATTTGCTGGATTAGCCTTACCTTAGTTCGGAGTATCTTGAGCACGGGATTCCGAGAATACTCGGGTCTTCCCACTTTGGAGTTGCGACTCCGCGGATCGTGGGCTTGTAATGGGTCAAGTTGGAACACCCCTGCAGGGTTTGAACTTTCGAAAGCCGTGCCCGCGGTTATGTGGCAGATGGGAGCTTGTTAATATCCGGTTGTAGATAACTTGACACAATGTTCCAATACACTACCAGCGTGTGTACCGTGACTGTCAATTTCCGAATAGGGATTCGGGAGTTGAACACGGTGGGGTTATGTTTGACCGGTTTTAGTTAGGATCACTTCGTGATCATCTCTCGACCGAGGCACTTCTCTTCTCGCTCTCTTTACGTAAGTTAGTGCTAGTTGCTGCTGCAGACTCTTGTTGTTCCTTCACCTCTTGTTCTTTCTTCAGCCTTGTCCTCACCCAAGGCTTAAATAGTCATGTTACCCGGGAACGGGATTGCTGAGTCCTCTGTGGCTCACAGTTACTTCACCACACCAGATGCAGGTTCAGCCGAGTTTGATGCAGGAGTTGGATCAGATCTTCACCGGGAGTTCGATGAAGAGTTTGGCTGTTTGTTTGTGACGTTTCGACGATCAGTAGTGGTTTCTACTAGGATTCGATCCTGACCTGTGGCTTTATGTTGTTTTGGTATCTTTCTTTGGATCTTCACCCGTAGTCGGGTTGTGATGTTTTGAATGATGTTCTGCTCATGTAATGTATTGTGTGAAGTGGCGAGTGTAAGCCAACTATCTCCTTTTGCAATCTAATCCCTCTTTTACATGAGTCGTGCAAAGATACCAAACTTGAGATCATTCTAGGATGGGCTTATACCTTTAAGTCGTGCCTCGACACGTAGGAGGTATAGTCCCATCCTGGGCATTACAAGTTGGTATCGGAGCCTTCTCCGACCTAGAAGCCCCCACTGATTGATCGAATCGTTGACGGTTGAGTCTAGGCACACACTGAAAACATTTTGAGTCCTATATTATATCGGAGAGTAGGATTTCTTTGCTTCTCATCCCCTTTCTCTCTGGTGAGGACTCCTGACGACTACTCTTGTCTCTCCTATCTTCAAAAATTGCACCAAATTTTTTTTAGGAATCCCGCGAGTATTCTGGGATTGTTCGGATGTTCTTTTGACGAGGATATTGTTCTCGATGCCTCCTGTTCCTGGGGAGTTGAGCTTCGGGGTATTGTCGTCACAAGCATATCGCGGCAGTACTAAATACTTAAGACGGCCGACATCGAAAATGTCTCCTATACGGCCAGTGGCAAGATAACCCCGACATCACCCAGTACTGGGGAGGTAGCTCGAGAGTATTGCCATAGCTTGTATAGTGGATGCTTTTCGAAGGTCCGAGGTAAACAGTTTCCGAGAAAGACTGGTTATGTGTTGAAGGATGGATACACCTGGATGTAGGTTTAGAGTTGATTGCGCGGTGCTTCCCATGTATCCCCAACACCTGATTGCATAACTGGAAACTTTCGGAAATCTATAGGTGGGTTCATCTAGTAGTTCTAGGCATTCTTCCAACGGATGCACGATATGAAGTTCGGGGTTCTACATTGAGTGAAGTGGTTTTATGGACTTGTTCTGATCGGGAGTTGCATCTTAAAGGGTCCTTGGCTATGCTGATCCGGGGATTGCAAAACCCTTTTGTAACACGTTCCATGAGCTTTCAGCACGAAGATGTCGAACGAAGCTTCTATCTTGTATTTGTTCTATCTGATCCTGTTCCTTTTTATTTTATCATTTGTTCTCCAAGTGGCTTCTCGACAAGTTGATGTATCTGCGGAATTCATTCGTTCAAGTCTCTGTTTGAATGATATTGTGAAGATCATGTTGCATATCTATCTTTGTTCTTGTTTTGATTCTGGTATTCGAGTTGCTTCGATGTCAAATGTTGATTACATACCTTTCCTAATCGGTGTTCTCATATTTCTATGGGAGTGCTAATTCTTCTTGACCATCGAGATGGTCATGTTAATCCTTTTCAACCGGTGTGCCTTCTCTTCAAGTTATTCCATACGGACGCCGTTGACTAATCTGACGTTTGTCTGTTTCATTCATCCCAAGTTGTCCTTGTTTTCCCCACCCTCCCACCCTTTTCTTCTTGGAGCCAGAAATTCTCAAATGAAATATCCATTTTATTCATGTGATGTTTCTTCATTCTTTTCCTTCAACGTTCTTATCCGGTGATTTATCGTCAAGATGCTCAAGAGCTTCAAGTTCATCATTCTTTTGTTCTCTAATTCTGCCGGTGGATGTAATTCAAGATTTCGGTGTTGATCTTATCCTTTTCCTCAGTTCACAATGCTTTCTTATTCCGGTGCACCAATTAATCATTCTCATCTTGCTATTCATATCCGGAGTGCTGAAGGTTCATAATTCCATTCTTAATCCATTCAAGCTATTCTGAGGATTATCATCTTATTCAAGCCAGTTAACTCAACCAGTGCAATATCTCTTAAGCAATCTTTTTCAACAGTGATTTCTTTGAGTGGGCCCTAACCCACAGGTCTTTTCCCAGGATCTTACCTGACTCTTCTAATTATTTTCCGGAGTTATTTTGAAATTCCATTCAAGCGTGACGTAAGAATGATTTCCATCAGTCATATGCCTTCTCCAAGATCGCTTTCAAATTCTTTTTCATCATTGGTTCAACCTTTAATTCTTCATTCCGGAGTGCTCAACAATTCTTATGGCATTTCTCGTCTTCATTCTAAACATTTGAAGATCGGAGAAGTGTTTCTCTTAAATCTTGGCCCGTTCTCTTGAAGAGTGTGGTTCTAGCTTCATGCCATCCTCATTATTGTTCCGTTTGTGAGGAATTCTTTTCATACCCATCCGAAGCATTTCATGAATTCTTTCTTTGTGTTCCTCCGAAGGCCATCATTTCAGAAGATTTCTTCGTTCTCAGTTTTCAACCTCGTCCTCCAAATATTCTTCATCGATGCCCCTTCGTTCGTCTCCATATTCTTACGGTGGTTCATTCAAGTTTACCCTTCCGTTGTTATCGTTTTAATTCATTTGTTCTTTTCATAATTCTACCGGTGGTTCGTTGAAGATTTATCCAAGCTTGTGCTAGATCTCTCTTTAATTCTTTCCAAGGAGAATAAGTAGTATGCCAAATCCTTTGGTTGTCATCAATTTAATTGGTGAAGGAGATGCATGACATAATTCTTATTCTTATTCCTTTAAGGTGATTTAATCACTTCCTTCGGAGTTTGTTCATCATATCATATCCTTGGTTTCAAGTTCTCCATCTTGTTTTCCGGGGCTCCAAGTTATTTCAGTTATATCATTTCAAAGCTCCATCTAATTCATCGCAGGCGTTGAGTCTTATTCTTTTCATCTTTCACTTCTCATGCTTTCATTACCGGAGTTCTTCATGGTGGTTCATCATCATTTAATTCATCCTCGAAGTCTTCATCAAGATTCTTGTTGGAGCTCAAGCATTCTTCATCATGCATTCCAATTGCAATTCTTTCTACCTTATCTTTTCAGATGGTGGTGTGTCATTTTTGACAATTCCTTCATGTTTCATGATTCACAAGTTGTCAAGAATGAGACATTTAAACCCATCATTTTCCTTGATCTGGAGATCTTTTCAACCCTTCAATTTATTCGTTGGAGTTATCTTGGGTTGTATTTCACCTAAAAACTTTCCCTAAGGATTGTTGCTATTATGGTGCTTATAAATGACCCAAGTTCTTCATTTATCATTCCGGTGAGATAAGTTTTTCGTCTCCATGTTGATCTCAATCCAATCAAATATTTCCGTTAGTGGCCGGTTGTCACCTCTTAATTTTGAGATGTTTTCCATAAGCCCACAAGAGCTTATTCATTTCGTGTTGAATTTCCAACAATTCTGTTCAACCCTTCTTCGTAAGGATGCTCTTTCAAATTCAATTTTGAGAGATGTTGTCATTTTCTTCTCCGTTCAAGTCTTTCATTGAGTTATATTCTATTCTTTCATTCCGGAGGCATTGTGATGTTGCTCTCTCCAAACCATCATCTCGTTTTTTATCAAGATCATATTCTCACTTGCTTGTCTATTTAACCAAAGTGTTCTGTTCTCCATTCTATTTCTCTCATCTCATCAAGTTTGCCTCTCTTTTCAACCGGAGTGCTGTCTGAATCCTTCTTACCCCTTGTGCTTTTCTTTTAATTGTTTCGGGGGCAATATGCTGTTGATTTCATAAAGTATCATCCCATCTTCTCAAGTTCTTGTTCAATTCCTTCCATTTTCAGTCGGAGTGCTGTCCAAATTCTGTCATTCTTATTCCTTGCCTATACCATTGCGGTTTCATATTCTTTCCGTCCGTGAGCTCTTGTTTCATGTTTACAACCTTCAAGGTTCTCATTATGTTCCATGTTCCTCCTTTTACCAGAGTGCTCTTATTTTCGTTCATCTCCGTTTTATTCTTCTTTCAATTTGTTCAACCTCTCAAGGTTCCTTGGTTTCACACGTCTGTCAAAGAAGCAACTTTGTTTTACCTCTTCCTCTTCCGTTTTTACCCGGTGATATCTCTAGGATCTCGGGTCGAGATCCTCTGTTAGTGTGGGAGAGTTGTGACGCCCGAAGACCGACGTCCCAGAAGATTCCAGAAGATTCCCGAAGTTCCAGACATTCCGGGCTGCCCGTGTGTTCTTTTGTGCTTGTGTTATTTATTTTTGCATTGCATCATGTCATCATGCCATCATGTCATTTTTTTTATTTTGCATCTCAACCTAAATAAATTGTGTGGGCCTTCGGTCCATTTAAATCGAGGGAAGGTTGCCTTCACTTTATAACATATCCTCCAAATATTATGGAGCTATTATAAATATATATTCCATTCTTTGGAATTACCCGCAACACACTTGCATATTTTCCCCATGTCTTTTCACTTCGAGTTTCTCCTTCAAAAACCTTGCCAATAATTCTTTTCCGTTGTTTCGAGGTTCCTCCGAAAATTCGAACATTTTTGGACACTTCAATAATCAAGTCTTAGTTCAAAACTACTTGAATTAAATTGAAATATGTTTGAATTATTTTCCAATCACGCATTTTTTTCTATTTTTCTCGGACCGTGCTCTTTTTATGATGCCCGAGAAAAATAGTCCCATGTGTTTTTTTTCCCTAACCCCCCTCCTCTTTCTTTTTTTTTCTCTTAGTTGTTTTCTGCTAAGGGAATAACTAGAAGAAGAGGGCAGCCACTTGGGCCTCCTCCTTCCTCCCAGCCAGCCTTCTTCTCCTCCCTGGCCCATCCCTCTTGGCCCATTGGCCCAACTCAGCCGCTCCCAGGCGACCGCTAACCCTAGAGCCCGTCGCACCATCGCTCCTCGCCCTCTCCCACCGATGCGCCGCCAGGACGAACCCCCTTCGACTCATCCCGCATCCCCTCTCCTCCCGACCGTTCCCTTCTCCCTTCGCCAGGATTCCATCGCCCCGATTCCCCTCGCGCTCCCCTCGAGCCTTCCCTCGCGCGCACCCTTCTCGCCCGCTGGTCCGATTCCCCATCGCTCTGCCTCGCCATGGCGGTCCGCGGCCTTCCTCCCAGCGCCAGGGGCGCCCTTCCTCTGGCCTCGGGCGCCCGCACCCTCCAGGCCATGGCCCCAGCTCCGCGGTGCCGCAAGCCGGCGAGCCCCGCCGCGCCCGGCCTCGCCTCCTTCCTCCCGCGCCCGTCCTCCCCGTCCAGCGCCTCGACGACGCGCCAGCCAGCGCGCCTTGCAGCCGCGCCTCACCCGCGAGCCGGCCGTCTCCAGCAGATCGGCGCCCCAGGAGCTGCGATTCCAGCCACCTTGCCCGCGACCCTTCCTCCGCCCTACCTCCGCGCCGGGAGCTCCATCGGCGCCTCGACGTGCACCCGTCCCCAAGTCGCTCGACCTGCCGCTGCCATGGCCTCTGCCTCCTTTTGGGCTGACCCCTTTGCTGCCTTGCACTGTGTATTTTGTTTTTGTTTTGTTTTGTGTTGCTTTGTGTTGTTGAGCTTGACAGAGGACCCGTGTACAATGACTGGAGCACTACATAACATGTACCCCTACCGTCGCAAGAATGAGATCCCAAGTACCACGACGATGCGTCGAGTACCCCTACGTCCGACGCCACGACAAGTACCACTACCGACGCCCGGAGCCATCGGAACCCTCAAGTACAACTACGGAACGAGTATCCCTACCGATGACCGTGAACAACTACCGCCGTCGTGGAACCGCCAAGACGAACGGAACAACTACTTCCCACTACGAATGTGTACCCCTACGTCGACGACGATCCCGACAAGTACCACTACCGTCGACATGTACATCTACGAGAACGTCTACTTCCGCTACCGTCGCCCGAGTATAACTACTTCCCTCTACGGAACGACTTCTTCCTCGTCGGACACGTGAACGCCATCTTCCTCTACGTCTCGAACCGCCCCGAAACGCACGCTTCAAAGGTATAACGAGACGACCCCGTGGATGACCCGTGAGATGCTTGTTGTGTTGTATGAAATGTGCCCCGTGTTTGCCCGTGCCCGTTTCGATCTTTTGTCGTGTTCCTCGGTTGCCTCGTCGCCGACCCGTGGGAACCCGGTGACGGGATCGCCCCACCTTTTCATCTCGTTTGACTCACGCTTCGTCACCTTGCTTTTGCACCGGCTTCTCGATGAGTTGTCGGATCATCGGAACGTTGCCGTGGCACCGTTTCCATTCTCGTCGCCAGGACACTCCTTTCCTTCCGTCGTGGCGACCAAATGCTTCATATCTTGTTAATTGTCAACTTTTAATAAAAACTTGCATAAAACTTGATCATGTCATCCGCATCATGTTAACAACATTAATATGTGTGAATTGTTGTTTGCTTATAATTATTAAACATGCTCATGGGGATTTTCCGGATATGTTGTTGTTATTTTTCCGGCCTCATTTAAAATGTCTAAATAGTGTAGTTTCTTTATGCTTCACCTCTTGCCATGTTAACCAACAATTAATCTTGTCTTGTAATTAAATGAGAGTCAACTAAATAATTAAATGTGGTGTTTCGTCAATATGCAACTCGTTGCATATTGAGCTCCACTTAACTTGTAGTGTTGTTTGTGCACCTTGCCATGCCATGCATATTTAAACCGGACATGCATCATACTTGGATGTGCATCGTATGCCATGTTTATGCTTGTGTGTTTACCGTGTTGTTTCTTTTCTTTCCGGTTGCTTCTCTTGTTAGCTTCGGTTTCGTTCCGGAGTTGTGAGGATTCGCTCATCTCTGTTGCTCCGTCTACTTCGTGGATCCGTTCTTCTCCCTTGTGGAATTCCAGGCAAGATGACCGAACCCGGATACCATTACTATCTTTGCCTATTGCTAGTAGTTCCGATCTATAGTATTTGCCTCGATGCCCATGTCTTTCCTGTCAGCCTCCTACTTGTAACCATCACCATGTTTAACCACCCTACCTATGCAAACCGTTGCTTGGCTAAGTACGCTTCGCTCAGCCCCTCTTATAGCATTGCTAGTTGCAGGTGAAGATTGAAGATGCTTGCTTCATGTTGAAGTTTGGTTGGGTTATATCACACTATATAAATGCTTAAAATGAAATCATCTATATATTGGCAAGGGTGGAAGGCTAAGCCTTTTGCTTGGTGTTTTGTTCCACTCATGCCGTTAGGAACCGTATAAACCGGTGTTATGTTCCTTGATTATGTGTTCCTAACACGGTTGGGGTGTATGGGACCCCCTTGATAAACCGCTAAGTGCTAAGTCTTTTCCAGCAAATCCCAACATTGGTACTATTTGCCTAATAACTAATAAAACTTGCATGTGGACTAGCTATCCCTTTTTATTTTAATTCAACAACCCCGGGCCAGTGCTCCACATGAGTGTTGGTCCGAAACGGGGGTTACGCGGGGCCACCTCGAGGAAACTCAAGGTTTGGTAAAAACCTGTGGGATCACCCATCCGGTCGTGTCCTGAGACTTAGATATGCGCGGCTACTATCAGGGTGTCGACACGCCGGGAGGATTTGCTGGATTAGCCTTACCTTAGTTCGGAGTATCTTGAGCACGGGATTCCGAGAATACTCGGGTCTTCCCACTTTGGAGTTGCGACTCCGCGGATCGTGGGCTTGTAATGGGTCAAGTTGGAACACCCCTGCAGGGTTTGAACTTTCGAAAGCCGTGTCCGCGGTTATGTGGCAGATGGGAGCTTGTTAATATCCGGTTGTAGATAACTTGACACAATGTTCCAATACACTACCAGCGTGTGTACCGTGACTGTCAATTTCCGAATAGGGATTCGGGAGTTGAACACGGTGGGGTTATGTTTGACCGGTTTTAGTTAGGATCACTTCGTGATCATCTCTCGACCGAGGCACTTCTCTTCTCGCTCTCTTTTACGTAAGTTAGTGCTAGTTGCTGCTGCAGACTCTTGTTGTTCCTTCACCTCTTGTTCTTTCTTCAGCCTTGTCCTCACCCAAGGCTTAAATAGTCATGTTACCCGGGAACGGGATTGCTGAGTCCTCTGTGGCTCACAGTTACTTCACCACACCAGATGCAGGTTCAGCCGAGTTTGATGCAGGAGTTGGATCAGATCTTCACCGGGAGTTCGATGAAGAGTTTAGCTGTTTGTTTGTGACGTTTTGACGATCAGTAGTGGTTTCTACTAGGATTCGATCCTGACCTGTGGCTTTATGTTGTTTTGTTATCTTTCTTTGGATCTTCACCCGTAGTCGGGTTGTGATGTTTTGAATGATGTTCTGCTCATGTAATGTATTGTGTGAAGTGGCGAGTGTAAGCCAACTATCTCCTTTTGCAATTTAATCCCTCTTTTACATGAGTCGTGCAAAGATACCAAACTTGAGATCATTCAAGGATGGGCTTATACCTTTAAGTCGTGCCTCGACACGTAGGAGGTATAGTCCCATCCTGGGCATTACACTACCCCCCTTGGGCGCGCCCTGCCCCCTCGTGGGCACCTCGTTTCTTCTCTGACTTGTAATCCAAGTCTCTCATGAAGATATCATTCCAAAAATAACTCTCCCGAAGGTTTCATTCTGTTTGGACTCCGTTTGGTATTCCTTTTCTGCGAAACACTGAAATAGGCAAAAAACAGCAATTTGCACTGGGCCTTGGGTTAGTCGGTTAGTCCCAAAAATAATATAAAAGTGTATAATAAAGCCCATTAAACATCCAAAACAGAATATATAATAGCATGGAACAATAAAAAATTATAGATATGTTGGAGACGTATCAGGGCTCAGCAGGATCTGATCGTCCCGCGGGCCCGTTGTCAATCCTAGGGCTCCAGAAACACAAAGCGCCACCCGACGGGGGCGTGTTCGGCTCGATGGGTTCAGAGATCCGAACAATGATAGTCTCCGTCTTAAGAGGGGGAGTATCTTCGGCTCCTTCCTCGACTGCCGCCACCAGATGAGAGACCAGGATGTGATCGATCTCATCTTGACCGGATTTAGGTCCGATCTGATCTCCTGGCGATGAAGGCCCCAGGGCGGCGATGTGATCCGGCTGCCCGTTTAAGGGCGAGAGATCTGTCGTGGTTGCATCATCATCGAAGTGGTCGGAGTCTACATAAAGGTGATGCTCGATGACCACAGGGAGTGCGGCCGGCCCGGAGGCCACACGTACGGGCACATACAGCGAACCCGCCGAGCTGGAGAATCTGGCCAGTGGCCAACCTGTTTCGGAGGGTGATCTCATCGTTGATGACGAGACGAGCCATCGATTGCTTATTGCGAACACACGGTGGAGCTCTCAATGAAAGCACCATTGTCGGTGTCAAAACCGGCAGATCTCGGGTAGGGGGGCCTAAGCTATGCATCTAAGGACCAATGGTAACAGGAGACCGGGGACACGTTGTTTACCCAGGTTCAGGCCCTCTCGATCGAGGTAATATCCTACTTCCTTCTTGATTGATCTTGATGAATATGATTACAAGAGTTGATCTACCTCGAGATCGTAATGGCTAAACCCTAGAGTCTAGCCTATGAGGATGTTGTGATTCCGTCGCTAGCCTCTACAGACTAAACCCTCCGGCTTATATACACGCCGGAGGGGGCCTAGAGTTACAAAGGTGACTTGGGGAGGAAGTAATAGATACATCCAGACATTACGCTTGACTTTCTATGACAGGAGTCCTGACCGAATACGGGGGAGAGTCTTCAGCTTCTATTTTCGTGGCCCATCAATACGGCCCAGCTTCATCGACCCGGACGCCTGAGGACCCCTGAATACAGGACTCCCTCAGCGGGGGTCGCTCTTGACCTCCTTGCCCTTTTTCTTGGCCTTCTTCTCCAGCGCCTTGTACGTCGCCGGAACCAGCATCGCCGTCAGTTGGGGCGTTGCTGGGTTTTCGGGCAATAGAGCTGGACAGTTGATCCGCTCTGCTTTCTTCGTCCAGGCCTGAATGGAACGTAGGAATTCCAATTCATGTTATAAATTGAAATATGGGTAGGATACGTATTCGACAAAATTGTGCTTACCTCTGAGGCCGAAGCCACGCTGTTGAAGCCCTTGTCTTCGGTCTCCTCAGGCCACTCCTTCTGGGCCTTGATGAGTTGCTTCCAAATGTCTTCATGCATAGTGCCGAAGAAGCGCTTCAAGGTCCATGGTTCTTCCGGATTGAACTCCCATAGGCAGGTGGCCTTGAGTTGGCAGGGAAGAGTGCGGCGGAATAGCATCACCTGAATCACGTTAGTGAGGTGGCTGCCCTTCGCCATCATGCTGGAGAAGTAGTTTTGGAGCGTCTTCACCTCCGTCTAGGACCCCCAATCAAGGCCCTTGGTGGTCCATGAGGTTAGCCAATCTGGGGGTCCATATCTGAATTCGGGCGTGGCCGCCCACTTGGCATCGCGGGGTTCGGTGATGTAGAACCACTCCTGCTGCCATATCTTGTTTGTCTCCACAAAAGCCCCCTTGGGCCAGGTGGCGTTCGGGAGCTTACTCACCATAGCTCCCCCGCAGTTCGCATGCTGCCCGTCGACTCACCATAGCTTACTCAGATTGTAGGTCTTGAGCTATAAGCCAAAGTGTGGAGGGACGTGGAGGAAAGCCTCACATACGACTATAAAAGCCAATATGTGGAGGATAGAGTTCGGGGCCAGATCGTGGAAATCTAGCCCGTAAAAGAATACGAGACCCTGAACAAAGGGGTGAATAGAAATCCCGCCCCCCGAATAAAGTGAGGGACGAAAACCACCCTCTCACCTGGCTCAGGGACGGGGATCACCTGATCCTCATCAGGAATCTGGTGCGCTATGTCGTCGGCTAGGTAACCTGCACTCCGGACACTCTTCACGTTCTTCTTCGTGACCGCGGAGGCCTCCCACTTGCCCTTGGAACCGGACCCGGCCATTGCTAGAGAAGGAGGCGGTGGTGGAGGAGATGGGAGTTGCGGGCGCTGGAGCTATGGGCGCTAGAGCTTAGAGATTGGGAAGCAAGGGCTTGAGGAGAGCGTGAGGTTAAAGGGGAAGGATCTGTGTCCTTTTGTAGACGGTAAATACAAAACGTCCCCCACTCCAACCGTAAAAATCGTCGGTTCCCAGCGTAATCGTGCGTAAGGCGCGATTGGGTTACCCATGTCATATTGATGAGGATCCCACGATAAGCGGGCACTATCTCTGCTTCGACAAGACGTGACAATGGGGCTATGCCTCGAAACGCGAAACCAGAGCCAAAAAAATGGTTCGAAATATTAAAGGGTCAAACATGACGTTTCGCTGAAAAGTTGTCAGTAAAGACACAATGTCCGTTTTCGACACATTGCCTTCGCAGCTAAGGGTTCTACTAATAATGCAGAGCCCGACCTTTGTGCAGGAAATACCACTTCAATATGTTCGGAAAGAGGAACCCGCCTTGCATTGCCGAAGATAGTATGCATGCCGGACTCATCGTCATCGAAGACTAGTTCAGGGGTTACTCAGGGAGTCCTAGATTAAGGGGTCCTCGGGTGGCCGGATTACTCGTTATGGGTCGGACTGGTGGGCCGTGAAGATAATAGCTGAAGATTATCCCCCGTATTCGGATAGGACACCTATGTGTGTAGAATGGCAAGTTTAAAGTCCGGGTGTAATGTTTCCTTCCTTTGCAAGATGATCGTGTACAACCCTAGGTCCCTCCAGTGCGTATATAAACTGGAGGGTTTAGTCCATAGGGACAGGATCACAACATCATAGGCTAGACTTCTAGGGCTTAGTCATTACGATCTTGAGGTAGATCAACTCTTGTAACCCTATATTCATCAAGATTAATCAAGCAGGAAGTAGGGTATTATCTCGATAGAGAGGGCCTGAACCTGGGCACAACATCGTGTCCCCGGTCCCCTATTACCACCGATCCTCAGGCACACAGTTTGGGACCCCCTACCCGAGATCCTCCGGTTTTGACACCGACAATCGTGTCTTAGGTGTCAAACACAAATTCGTCGTAGAAGATATCTTCTACAATGACCAGAAATATCACTAGAACTGTCAACGTATGTCCTTCCCATCCATCATTGTAGTTTTCAGTGACAATACATTTTTCACTATTGTCACTAACACCGACCCATCATGTTTGACCAGTCAATGTTTCGGACATACATGCCCATAATATGCTAACGTGGCACCTTACAGCTGGCATCGAATGAGGTTTAATCACCGACGGTGCTTGTTAGTACTAAGTCGGACATCAGCTTTGACCGGTAAACGCCGCTCACATATGGGCCCAAAAGATGCTGACGTAGTTGCATTCATGTGAGACCAAAGGTGGGTGATGTGGCTGCTTACACGCGGGTCCATACGCTCGTGGCGACATCCATAACTGTCATGGTTTGTAAACTTCGATATTTTATTTTATATTTGAATTTTTTGCCAAATTGGAATACATTTCATAATTTTCTCTCACAGTTTAGATTCACAATTGGAGACATTACAATTAAGAACCATTGTACAAAGTTTCATAGAACAAAATAAGACATTTGTCAGCTTCAACTACATCCAACTACTCTTGACTGGCCTTGATGACAACTGTAGTTCTTCTTGAATGTCTAATAGGGAATTATAACTTCTTCATTATTGTCTACCAGGGCCAATTTGAAACCTTCAAGTGCTTCCTTTTGCTCTAGGAGGGCCTTCTTGATAGATTCATGTTCTTGCTGCTGCTCTGCGAGGGCCGTCATGATAGCTTCAAGTTCTACCTGTTGTTTTGCGACGACCTTCTTGACAACTTCAAGGTCTTCCTGCTACTCTGGCGGTTCCTCATTGTGCGGGGGTTTCATGCGACATATGCCAGGGGGTGGCTTATCATGCAGGGGACAGTAGTACGTTGCCGGGCCCTAGAAGCGAGAGTGAGTGATATATCAAACGCCTACGAGATTTACCCAGGTTCGGGGCTCTCCATGGAGATAACACCCCTAGTCCTGCTCTGCGGGGGCTCCGCATCATGACTATCGTCAATAGAGTAGCTACAAGAGTGCTCCTTGAGCTGTTTCGGCTAGAGGAGGAAGAAGAGCAAGGCTAGCTCTAGCTTCTCCTTCTATGGATGAGTGTATGGTGGCCAAGGTTCTGAACTGTCGGCGTCCTGGGAATGGGGGTACCCAGACTTGCCTGCCTGCGGCCCAGAGTGTGGCTCATCCAACGGCCTGGTACGGCCCATCCTCATCAGCAAACCGCTCAAGACCCTCGCGAGGGACCAAGCCTCGTGAGGGGGGACGACGCAAGACCTCCCCTGGGGCGGCCTCACTAGGCTGGCTCCCGAGGAGTGGAGATATCAAGGCAAGGGACACCTCGTGAGGTTCGCGTGACGTGAGCCATGACGACCAAGGACAGGCGGGCACCAGCGGGCGCAGGAAGCCAGTTTCCTCTTTAGTGCTAAAGGGACAAGCGCAGGCGAGGAGTCCCGAGGCGTCAGACAAAGGTTTCCATATCGGTGCAACGAGACAAAGACCAGCAGGATGGCAGGGCGAAGGTCACCACGAAGCCCACGACGACGCCACCTCTAGAGCCTTTGGCAAGCGAGGACCACCTTTTGTCAGGATAGCTTGTACTAGTCGTCCCCCTTCAAACTTGACCGTTGTGGGATCCCTTCCCGCGCAATTTTTGGGAAGAGGACCCGGGCCTCTATAAATAGGACTAGCGACCACCATAGAAAGGGAGGACCGAGACCACCCTTACATCCACCAGCTCATCGAGCCCAAGAACACCTCCCCTCAGGAGGTTGTTCTTCTCGTGTACTTGTTCATCCTGAGCCTACAAGGCAATCCACCATACCACAATGGAGTATGGTATTACACCACAACGGTGGCCCGAACCAGTATATATCCTCGTGTCCCTTGTTCTTCGGGTTTGACAAGTTAGGCCTAGGAATCGGTGTGAGAGCGAACTAGGGCGGGAAGGAGAGACCTTCGTGCGCACCCCGGTGTTCGAACCTCAAGGGTTTGCCAGAACCCACGATCCGACATTTGGCGCGCTAGGTAGGGGTGCGCCGAAGCTTCACTGCTCCACCGGCTTCACCTCTCCGTTCGGCCCCCCTAGCTGGCGTCGCTCCCCTGACTGGACCGACGGACGCCCGCATCGACGCCATGGGGCTCAGGGCCTTCACCCCCGCCTTGCAGCGGGTGCAGTGGCCGCCCAAGTTCAAGCCAGAGATGCCACCCTGCTATGACGGCGCAGCAGATCCATCAGCCTTCCTGCTGGCATATGAGGAGGCCGTTCTGGAGGCCGGAGGCGACGATAAGGTCATGGCCAACTGGTCCCCCATGGTCCTCGTTGGTGCACTGCATGCCTGGTTGCTCAACCTGCCTGGATCCTCTGTGGCTTCTTGGGGGGAGCTGTGCGGTCTTTTCGTCGCACGATTCGCGGCACCAGTTCCCGTCACCGTCGCGGCCCTCCTCGGCGGCTCACAAGCGCCGCCCTCGGACCACCACGTCAAGCAGTTCTTCCGCCAGATCGGCGCCGCCTCTGTACGTCGGGGAGCGCCTCCCGGATGGGCGGCGCCCAAGGCCGACCTCACCTTCAACTCATGGGACCATCCCGCTTCCGCTGCGGGTTCAGGTGCTCTCCCGATGCATGGCCGGCCAGTACTGTGACTTTGACTTGAGTATTATTTTCTCTTTTTTTTTGTCTTATCAGTTTTCATGATTCGCATAGGGTTCTTGTTTTTCTTTTCTCTTTTTTTTCTTTAGTTTTAGTGTTTCATTCATTTCTTTGTTCGGTATTCACCGGGTTTTTTTTTCCACAACATAAAAAGGATAAGTTTTCAACAACTATCTACGTTTTTCATACACATTCTAATTTTTTCGTATACATAAGCAAAGTTTTTGTACACCTTTAATAATTTTGAAATACATGATTAACATTCTTACTATAGGCTTGATTCCTAATTTTTCATACACATAGTATATGTAGATCTAACACATTTTTTTATACATGTTTAACATTTTTAAATACATGATTAATATTTTCTTTGAATATAAGTTTTTGAATAGTTTTTAGAACACGTGGAAAATATTTTTGAAATAGATGTTGAAACATGTTTTAAATGATACTTTTTATAATAAACCAGTGGTCTAATTTTCACTTTGTACATAACATTTTTGTAAAGCCATGGACATTTTATTTTATGCGTGAACATTTTTGAAATATAAGGTATTTTTTTCTGAATGGTCTGAATATTTCTTTAACCACACTAACAAAATTACACTGCGTTAGACATTTTTGCAATTCCTCGCTCATTTTTTTTTGTTTTTTTGTCATAAATCTATTTCTGTTATTTCTTTGGAAAATATGAACGAAAGAAGAATGAAATATGCTAAATGTACTATCCTGTATGGAGCTACTTTGGCTGGCCAAATATACCCGCTCGCTACAAGAATGTCCTTTAGAGTATCTCTAGCAGACCCGTATAATGCCGACCCGCAAAACGCGTTTAAAGTTCGCCGCAGATCCAATTTGCGGGGCGAATTCGTGCGTTGCAGATCAGATCCCGTATTTGCGGGGCGAATCGCGGCGAAGCGGCGGCGTAGGCGGATAGGATTTGACCCGTATCCAAGCGGTGAAACCGCATATATAGCGGTGGAGAGGGATTTTTTCCTGACCACGCTAAAAATAATTATGGGCCGGGCCCGGGACACAGTGTCTATCCTATCCAGAAAAACGGGCCGAACCCATATACTCGCCGGAATTATACGGGTTTGGCCCTTTTACGGGTTCTGCTAGAGATGCTCTTATGACGCATTTGGTATGAAATGGAATACCAAACGTACAGTGGACTGTAGTCAGAAATTGTAGCACACATTTTTAGCTCATTTCTAAAAATAGTTTCCGAAAGCTTGAACTTATTTTGAATATGTGAACAATTTTTAAAAGGTGAATATTTTATGAAGAGCAAACATGTTTTAAAAGGTGAATATTTTTCGGAAAATTTGATCAGTTTTCTGAAATTTGACCACCTTTTGAAAATAAAGTATTTTTACACATCCAAATAAAATATAAATTCATGTTTTATGAATTTAACAAATATTTTATGAAGACACGGACATTTTTTTTGCTAAAGTCAAATATGTTTTAGAGAAACTGTGAATATTATATGAAATCCCAAGACCTTTTTTAATAAAGGGAACAAAATTAAAATATGATTTGTTCAAAAATAAAAATATATTGTAATTCCTACCTTTAAAAAAATGAACATATGGAAATTCTAAAACAAAGAAAATGAAAATCAGAAGAGAAAGGGAAATGAAAAAGAATATAAAACACCCGCACCAAAATCTTCTAGAAGATTTCAGAGACCAGTGAAAATGGAAAATCCTATCGGCAGGATACTGCACAGATTATTTTTAGGGGTATCACCAATTTTATTGCTCAAATTCTACACCGGATGGTATAGATATGGGATAATGGAGATGGACCAACCAAACGTGTCGTCCCTGATTGAGAAAATAGGAAAACGTAGCTAACCTATCGGCATCAACATTCGCAGCTCTACCTTCATAAGTGAAACTACAATTGAACATTAAAGATCTACCCTTAATCTCGCTAATAATGTTACCATATGCAGCACTCCTTCTGTTTTGAATGTCTCTCACAATAATCTTTGAATCCGATACGACAGAAAACTATGAAACATCAAATCCTCTACAAGAGATAGGCATGCTGTGGAATGGGCTGGCTCATCTAAGCGTGCACGGAGCACCAGTTTCCTTTTCTTATTTTCCACTTCTATATTTTCCGTTTATATGTTTTTTTCTGTTTGTTTTTATTTTTTGGTTACTTTTCCGTCTCTGTTCCTTTTTCAGATTGATTTTTAAATATTTTTCGGAAAAATGAATTTTGTTCAGCTCTTCAAAAAAATCCCTCCTTTCCAAATTTGTTTACAAGTTAGGAAAAATTCTGAGTTTGAAAAAATGTACATGAATTTCTAAAACTGTTCCTGTTTTCAAATTTTGGTCAAATTTTTTAAAAATATTCGCTTTGCAAAAATCTTCCATTGTAAAAAGTAATTAAAAAATTAAAAAAAATGTTAGGCTATTTCGAAAAATATTCGCTAATTCAAAACTTGGTCAGAAATTCGAAAATTGTTCGTATTTTCATAAAATGTACAAGAATTTTATAAAATGTTTGTTGTTTAAATTTTTAGTTCAGAATTTCATGAAATGTTCCAGTTTAAAAAAATGTTTGCAAATTGAAAAATGTTCGCAGTTTCAATTATTTGCACAGAATATCTGAAATGTTCCATTTTCAAATATTTGTTAATAAATTTATAAAAATTTCGTGGTTCCAAGATTTGTTTGTAATTTCATACTTTGTGTAAAAATTCAAAAAATGCTTCATGTTTTCAAAAACAATTTCCCATTCCAAATTATGTTTCTGTCTCCGTAAATTTGTTCAGTAATTAATTTTTTTCCACACCTTTCAACGTATACACTTTTAAAATAATATATTTACGTTCACTACAGTAACTAATTCGGATCTGGTTCCAGTTCGCTATAATAGCACAGTCCAATTTAGTTTTTTAAGTTATTGGCCACTCTACTGCCAACAATATTAGTCGAGTGGAGTGGCGAGCATGCTAGCAAGAAGTAGGTCTTCAGATCGAATCCGTGAATTGATATTGCCTCTCTTGTTTTTCTTATCTTTTTTGTGTCGCGGTACAGCCCGATGGGCCGGCCCAGTTGGGCTGTCTCCTGTGCGTGGCACTACCAATTTGACGCAAAGAGCGTCAAATTGGGGCACCCGATAAAAATTAGGATGAAAGCTTTGAAAAGTTCCTAAAACTGAAGTGACGTAACTCCTAAACGAGTTGACCCATCTACGGCTCGATCATTCGACCGTTGTGCAAAGCCTTGGCAATTTGACACAAAATGCATCCAAACGGATTAGCATGCCTACAGCGGCGCGGCTACATTTCCCATATTGTGAGAATGTAGCTCATCTCGCCTCATGGGAACCACTCATCCCTATCGATGTTGCATCTCTTGTTTTCGTTATCTTTTTCGTGTCGCGGTACAGCTCGATGGGCCGGCCCAGTCGGGTTTTCTCCTGTGCGTAGTGCCGCCAATTTAACACAAAGAGCATCATATAGGTGCTCACGATAAAAATCAGGATGAAATCTTTGGAATGTTCCTAAAATCAAAGTCACGCAACTCCTAAATGGGCTGGACCATCCCGCTCGCTCATTCGACCATTGTGCGAAGCCCTGGCAGTTTGATGCACAGTGCGTCAAAAAAGGATTAGCATGCCTACACAAGGCGCAACTACAGTCCCCCTTTTGTGAGAATGTAACTCACCTCCCGTCATGGAACCAGTTAGTGGGTGGGTCAAAACGGATTAGCAGGCCTACAGAGGGCGCAACTACTATAGCGCTACATTTTCTATTTTAGTTAACTTTATTTGTTATTCATTTCGTTCTTTTTTTATTTTGTTTATATTCTGAAATATTAAGAATACATATATTCCATAAATTAATATACACAACTTTTTAAAGCCATTCATCGAGCATATCATTCAATAAAAAATTTCCGTACTGGTTCTTAAAAATATGGGTAGCATTCAATAAACATTTGTGACATTTAAAACATATCCACACGTTTTTAACACATTGAAAAATAATATTTTGTTAAGAATATGTTCACATAATTTAGAAAAAACAATCATACCATTCCAAAAAGATCTTGACATTTTAAACAATGGTTGTGAAATTTTGAGAAAACAATTATATCATGTTAACAAATGTATGCCTAATGTAAGAAAAAAATTGTATGTGACTTTTTGAAACAAAAAGTTCTAACACTTAAAAAATATTTTCCATGTTTTAGAAAATGATCAATGCGTGTTACAAATATATTTACCTAAAAATTTCAACATGTGTTAGAAAATTGTTGAACAGGTATCTGAAAAAATTAACGTCTATTGAAAATAAGTTCAACGTGGACTCTAGAATTTTCCAACGTGTATCTATTTTTTTTAAATCTATATGGAAAATGTGCAATGTGTATTTCAAATGAAATTAACATGTATAAAAAACGAAAAAAATTGAAAATTAAATAGAAAAGAACAAAATGAACTGCAAGAATACTGATGAATACCAAGGAAAACCGACAGAAAAGCAAAAAAAAAATGCGTGAAGAAAAACTGATAACTAAGAATACGGGAAAACAAAAAGCAAAGAAAATCACAGGAAGGTTCTAAAACTGGTTCATATCGATTTGTAGATCCTTCCAAAAAAATGCTATACTAGAACGACCTGCTAAGGCAAGCTCGCACAGAGCCAAGAGCTTCTAGGGACACAGAGATACGTTTCGCAATAAGAGAGACATAGTTCCCACGGCCTACAAAAGGCCACATATAATATTCTAAAATGATTTAGGCGAAGCCTTCTTCTCCTCGATCTCCGCCGGGAAGTCCATAGATTTGCCTTGAGGCTTCTAACACTCAGAAGGCCGGTGGAGGGATGAAAAATCTGGAGCCTCAATTCTGGCTAGTAGATAGTTAGAGTTTTTGCTGCCAAAGGGGCGGTGCTCGGGCAGATGATAGCACTTCTCTAAAAGTAGGCCTTCTGCGCTGTGATCCTCCTCGAGTCATCCATTGGGATGGAGTAGACGGAGCTCCAACGTTTATTACTGCAAGCTCTTCGGGACGACGAGGTCAGGGCCGAAGCTAAAAAAGAGTATTTGTGTCATCCGTTACCCACTCTAACATGAACTATATCAACACAACATTCATACGAGTCAATATAAAGAGCTGAAATAGGCGATGATCGAATGAGGCAATGATAATATCATTAGACCAAAAAAAAAGCATGCCAAATATTGGCTAAGTGAAGTCTGGCTTAATAGGAATGATAAACTACTTTTATCAACCAGGTGCACCTTCTTTTTCGAGAGCCCATCCGACTAGGAAGTTGATCCTCACTGCGCATGAGTGAGGACAAAGTGCGCAAGAAAGTGTTGGTTTGCGAGGCCAGTCTAGATCCTAAGCACAACGACTAGGAACTGGTGGGTGGATTAGTGGATTTGGTCGGGTGTTACAATTGGTATCAGAGCCGACCTCACGGTTACACGGGCGTGTTAAGGAAATAATAAGCAAAAAAGATGATTTCAGAACATTTAATTCATAACTTTCTGAAAAGGATGAACAAAAGAACATTTTAAATTCGTAACAATGCTACAAAACAAATAATAGGAAAAATAAATATCATTAAGCAATATATCAAGTGACGTTTAGACTCACATTTTGACTTCCCTTCTAGACCTTGCATCTTGTTAAGTAGATTAGTCGCCGCATCATCCGTAACTATAGAAAATATATCTGCTAGAGTAGTGGTACAAATGCTTGATACATCAGCAAGATCTTGTCTAAGTCTAAGTGGACTCAAAATTCCTAATACATCTCATGGTAGTGGCCGTTTCAACAAAATATTATCCATAACCTCCTAGTCCTAGATGAATCAAGAGAAAACAAAAATTCATACTATTTAAGGCGAGAAGTTAGGTCTAAGCTAACACATATGCATGTGGCAACGACATACCTGGGAAGAGTTGACCTAGACTCTGGTCATTAGAGGCACATGCATGAATACTTATCAGCCATCGTCGACAAAATCAGGATGACTCCAATGTGGGAGCAATGGCAATTACATGCGGGCGACTCGTTCTGATGATGACAATGGTTGTTCAATTGTCCAGAGACCTCGATATGATTATTATTGTATTTAGGGTGCATTGTACTTCCGATGAACCTTTATGATAGATTTGAGTCCTTTTCATGAAAAACCGTGTAACCCTATTCTGCGAGGATGCAAGCTTTAACGTAAGAAACTTCTTTTGTTGCAAGGGGAGGACAACCAAGGGAAACAAACCCATGTGGGGGATTTTCATGGCCATAAGGGATTCCCCTCTCCCGTGGGGATGATATCCCCTTTACCTTTTGTTGCTTGGCAACAGGCAACGGGGGTTTCTCTCCAGGAACACAAAAAAGTCTAAATTTGGTATGAAAAACATTATTTTGTGTATAGTGCAGCTAGTAACGATCTATCACTGCAATCAAGTTGTTATCTGGACCATTTTCATGTGCTAGAACAAGAGAACAATTATATATAAGAGCATAACTTTTCTAATTTTTTAGAACTACAAGGTAAACACAAATTGGAACAAATCAATTTTTCCTACCAGAAATGTAAGAACAACATGGCTGTCCTGGACTTATATTGTTAGGAAACATAGTAGAAAAACAAAAAAATCCCCTACGAATCTAGTTCCCTAAACCACTATGAAGATTATGCTCGCAAGGTTAGATCAGATCTCACCAACAATCAAGTTGGATCTGGAGAAGAGTTGGTGAAGATCATGTTCTTGACGTCCCTCGAACTTTCCCATCGAACAGTTTCCTCGAACAATAATCAAACATAGATTCCTCGGTCGGATTGCACACATACAAATCATTTGATCCATCAAGGCTTCACTGCCCAAAGCTATGTCATGCTGGAGTAGAGGGAGGAGCATCCCTACGGGGAGGTGATGATGGAGAACTAGAGAGAGAGAGAGAGAGAGAGAGAGGGGGGGGGGGGGGAGTTGCAGCTACGAGCACAAAGAACTTGTGTTTTTGGGGCTGCCCTCTCTCCATCTATTTATAATAGGCCATGGAGAGGACAACTTGGAGAGGGTGCAGTACCCCCAAGGGGGGAACCATATCTAGGGTTTCCTCCAAGTGGTGCTCCCCCTCCCCAAATCCTAGGGCGCCACTAGGTGGCTTGCCCACGAAGGCAACGAGGGAGCCCACATTGCCCCCTAGGGCTCATGCGGCTGCCCCCACCTTGGTCCTTGCCACGGGACAAGCCCATGGTCCCCCTAGGACTATTCAAGCTTCTTATAAATCCCGGACCGTCCCCATATCCTCGGGTGCACTTCCGACGGTCTCCCGAACTTATCTGGTTAACCGAAACTATATTGGTCTTCCTCCGGAACACTTTCTGTTCTCTCTCGAAACAATTTATGTTATCTCTGAAACTTCTTTGGTGATATTCTCCAATACTCCTGAAAGATCAAACTCATATTAAGTGTGTGACCTTGTAGTGGTGAAATATAGACATGAAAAAAACTTTCTTTTGTTAAGTGATCAATGACGGAACCATGGATATCCATGTTGACCCCTATACTCACGCGAATGATATTCGAGTGAACCTTCAGTTATCATATGTTATTTATTTTTGTTTGCGATACTACAGAACCCGAGGTGACGTATGTTGGTATCCTCTTGAGTCATTCTCGTGCTCACTATATCGGTCTCCTCGTTACTACTTTTGTTATTCTGTCACGTTATCATGTTCTAGCACCCCTATGAGCAAGTCACCTGTGTCTGGCTAGACGATGATGGATGCCATCACACGGAGAGGGCCCTAAGAATATATCTCCATCTTCGGAGAAGAAAATCCCACTCTTGAGCTATCTTGCCCCTTGTCGCCATTTTGATAAACCTGCATGTAGTCGTTATGACCACCGCATTACTGATGATGTTGGAGAAACCCCAAAGTGTACCGTCCGACATGAAGTGACTTGATACTCTCATGGTCTAAGTGTTGGGGAACGTAGTATTTTAAATTTTCCTACGATCACGCAAGATCTATCTACCAGATGCACAGCAACGAGAGGGAAGAGTGTGTCTACGTACCCTCGTAGACCGGAAGCGGAAGCGTCAAGTGACGCGGTTGATGTAGTCGAACTTCTTCGCGATTCAACCGATCAAGCACCGAACGTACGGCACCTCCGCGTTCAGCACACGTTCAGCTTGATGACGTCCCACGAGCTCTTGATCCAGTTGAGCTTCACGGGAGAGTTTCGTCAGCACTACGGCGTGGTGACGGATATGATGTATTCACCGGCGCAGGGCTTCGCCTAAGCACCGCGACGGTATGACCGAGGTGTGTTTCTGTGGAGGGGGGCACCGCACACGGCTGGAACAATTCAACTTGTGTGTCTTTGGGTGCCCCCCTGCCCCCGTATATAAAGGAGCAAGGGGGGAGGCCGGCCGGCCCTTGTTTGGTGCGGCTAGGGGTGCAATCCTACTAGGAATAGGATTGCAATCCTATTCCTAGTAGGAACCACCAAAGAAGGAAGAGAGGGAATAGGAAAAGAAGAAGAGGTGGCGCCCCCCAACTCCTAGTCCAACTAGGAACCCTAGGTGGGGCGCCGGCCAGCCCTATGGGCTGCCTCTCTCTTTTCCATAAGGCCCACTATGGACCATCCCCCTTCGTAGGGGGTTCCGGTAACCCCCTCCGGCAATCCCGTTAAATCCGAAACTTTTCCGGTATACTTCCGGTGTCCGAATATAGTCGTCCAATATATCAATCTTTATGTCTCGGACATTCCGAGACTCCTCGTCATGTCCGTGATCTCATCCGAGACTCCGAACTACCTTCGGTACATCAATACTCATAAACTCATAATACCGATCGTCATCAAACGTTAAGCGTGTGGACCCTACGGGTTCGAGAACTATGTAGACATGACCGAGACTCATCTCCGGTCAATAACCAATAGCGGAACCTGGATGTTCATATTGGCTCCTACATATTCTACGAAGATCTTTTATCGGTCAGAACCGCATAACAACATACGTTGTTCCTTTTGTCAACGGTATGTTACTTGCCCGAGATTCGATCGTCGGTATCTCTATACCTAGTTCAATCTCGTTACCGGCAAGTCTCTTTACTCGTTCCGTAACACATCATCTCGTGACTAACTCATTAGTCTTTTGCTTGCAAGGCTTATTGTGATGTGTGTTACCGAGAGGGCCCAGAGATACCTCTCCGACACTCGGAGTGACAAATCCTAATCTTGATCTATGCCAACACCACGAATACTTTCGAAGACACCTGTAGAGCATCTTTATGATCACCCAGTTACGTTGTGACGTTTGATAGCACACAAGGTGTTCCTACGGTATTCGGGAGTTGCATAGTCTCATAGTCATAGGAACATGTATAAGTCATGAAGAAAGCAATAGCAAAAAAAACTAAACGATCATAGTGCTATGCTAACGGATGGGTCTTGTCCATCACATCATTCTCCTAATGATGTGATCCCGTTGATCAAATGACAACTCATGTCTATGGTTAGGAAACATAACCATCTTTGATCAATGAGCTAGTCTAGTAGAGGCATACTAGGGACATATTGTTTTGTCTATGTATCCACACATGTACTAAGTTTCCGGTTAATACAATTCTAGCATGAATAAAAGACATTTATCATGATATAAAGAAATACAAATAACATCTTTATTATTGCCTCTAGGGCATATTTCCTTCAGTCTCCCACTTGAACTAGAGTCAATAATCTAGATTACAAAGTGATGATCCTCACACCCATGGAGTCCTGGTGCTGATCATGTTTTGCCCGTGGAAGAGGCTTAGTCAACGGGTCTGCAACATTCAGATCCGTATGTATTTTGCAAATCTCTATGTCTCCCTCCTTGACTAGATCGCGGATGGAATTGAAGCGTCTTTTTGATGTGCTTTGTTCTCTTGTGAAACCTGGATTCCTTCGCCAAGGCTATTTCTCCAGTGTTGTCACAAAAGATTTTCATTGGACCCGATGCACTAGGTATTACACCTAGATCGGATATGAACTCCTTCATCCAGACTCCTTCATTTGCTGCTTCTGAAGCAGCTATGTATTCCACTTCACACGTAGATCCCGCCACGACGCTCTGCTTGGAACTGCACCAACTGACAGCTCCACCATTCAATAAAAATACATATCCGGTTTGTGACTTAGAGTCATCCGGATCAGTGTCAAAGCTAGAATCGACGTAACCGTTTACGACGAGCTCCTTGTCACCTCCATACATGAGAAACATATCCTTTGTCCTTTTCAGATACTTTAGGATGTTCTTGACCGCTGTCCAGTGATCCACTCCTGGATTACTTTGGTACCTCCCTGCTAGACTTATAGCAAGGCACACATCAGGTCTGGTACACAGCATTGCATACATGATAGATCCTATGGCTGAGGCATAGGGAATGACTTTCATTTTCTCTCTATCTTCTGCAGTGGTCGGGCATTGAGTCTTACTCAACTTCATACCTTGTAATACAGGCAAGAACCCTTTCTTTGACTGATCCATTTTGAACTTCTTCAAAATCTTATCAAGGTATGTGCTTTGTGAAAGTCCAATTAAGCGTCTTGATCTATCTCTATAGATCTTGATGCCTAATATATAAGCAGCTTCACCGAGGTCTTTCATTGAAAAACTTTTATTCAAGTATCCTTTTATGCTATCCAGAAATTCTATATCATTTCCAATCAACAATATGTCATCTACATATAATATTAGAAATGCTACAGAGCTCCCACTCACTTTCTTGTAAATATAGGCTTCTCCAAAAGCCTGTATAAAACCATATGCTTTGATCACCTCATCAAAGCGTATATTCCAACTCCAAGATGCTTGCACCAGTCCATAGATGGATCGCTGGAGCTTGCATACTTTGTTAGTACCTTTTGGATCGACAAAACCTTCTGGTTGCATCATATACAACTCTTCTTTGAGATATCCATTCAGGAATGCAGTTTTGACATCCATTTGCTAGATTTCATAATCATAAAATGCGGCAATTGCTAACATGATTCGGACAGACTTAAGCATCGCTACAGGTGAGAAAGTCTCATGGTAGTCAACTCCTTGAACTTGTCGAAAACCTTTCGCAACAAGTCGAGCTTTGTAAACAGTAACATTACCGTCTGCGTCGGTCTTCCTCTTGAAGATCCATTTATTTTCGATGGCTTGCCGATCATCGGGCAAGTCAACCAAAGTCCATACTTTGTTCTCATACATGGATCCCATCTCAGATTTCATGGCTTCAAGCCATTTTGCGGAATCTGGGCTCATCATCGCTTCCTCATAGTTCGTAGGTTCATCATGGTCTAGTAACATGATTTCCAAAACTGGGTTGCCGTACCACTCTGGTGCGGAACGTACTCTGGTTGATCTACGACGTTCAGCAAAAATTTGATCCAAAGTTTCATGATCATTATCATTAACTTCCTCACTGATTGGTGTAGGATTCACTGGAACAATTTTCTGTGATGCACTACTTTCCAATCCGGGAGAAGGTACAATTACCTCATCAAGTTCTACTTTCCTCCCACTCACTTCTTTCGAGAGAAACTCCTTCTCTAGAAAGGATCCATTCTTAGCAACGAATATCTTGCCTTCGGATCTGTGATAGAAGGTGTACCAAACAGTCTCTTTTGGGTATCCTATGAAGACACATTTCTCCGACTTGGGTTCGAGCTTATCAGGTTGAAGCTTTTTCACATAAGCATCTCAGCCCCAAACTTTAAGAAACGACAACTTTGGTTTCTTGCTAAACCATAGTTCATAAGGTGTCGTATCAACGGATTTAGATGGTGCTCTATTTAACGTGAATGCAGCTGTCTCTAAAGCATAACCCCAAAATGATAGTGGTAAATCGGTAAGAGACATCATAGATCGTACCATATCCAATAAAGTACGGTTACGACGTTCAGACACACCATTACGCTGTGGTGTTCCGGGTGGCGTGAGTTGTGAAACTATTCCACATTGTTTCAAATGAAGACCAAACTCGTAATTCAAATATTCTCCTCCACGATCAGATCGTAGAAACTTTATTTTCTTGTTACGATGATTCTCTACTTCACTCTGAAATTCTTTGAACTTTTCAAATGTTTCAGACTTGTGCTTCATTAAGTAGATATACCCATATCTGCTCAAATCATCAGTGAAGGTCAGAAAATAACGATACCCTCCGCGTGCTTCAACATTCATTGGTCCACATACATCAGTATGTATGATTTCCAACAAATCTGTTGCTCGCTCCATAGTTTCGGAGAACGGAGTTTTAGTCATCTTGCCCATGAGGCATGGTTCGCAAGCACCAAGTGATTCATAATCAAGTGATTCCAAAAGTCCATCATTATGGAGTTTCTTCATGCGTTTTATACCAATATGACCTAAACGGCAGTGCCATAAATAAGTTGCACTATCATTATTAACCTTGCATCTTTTGGTTTCAATATTATGAATATGTGTATCACTACAATTGAGATCCAATAAGAATAGACCACTCTTTGAGGGTGCATGACCATAAAAGATATTATTCATAAAAATAGAACAACCATTATTCTCTGATTTGAATGAATAACCGTCTCGCAACAAACAAGATCCAGATATAATGTTCATGCTTAACGCTGGCACCAAATAACAATTATTTAGGTCTAATACTAATCTCGAAGGTAGATGTAGAGGTAGCGTGCCGACGGCGATCACATCGACTTTGGAACCATTTCCCACGCGCATCGTCACCTCGTCCTTAGCCAATCTTCGTTTAATCCGTAGTCCCTGTTTCGAGTTACAAATATTAGCAACCGAACCGGTATCAAATACCCAGGTACTACTATGAGCATTAGTAAGGTACACATCAATAACATGTATATCACATATACCTTTGTTCACCTTGCCATCCTTCTTATCCGCCAAATACTTGGGGCAGTTCCGCTTCCAGTGTCCAGTCCCCTTGCAGTAGAAGCACTCAGTTTCAGGCTTGGTTCCAGACTTGAGTTTTTCTGCGAGAGCAGCAACAATCTTGCTATTCTCCTTGAAAATCCCTTCCTTGCCCTTTTTCTTGAAACTAGTGGTATTGTTAACCATCAACATTTGATGCTCCTTTTTGATTTCTACCTCCGCAGCTGTGAGCATAGCGAAGAGCTCGGGAATTGTCTTTTGCATCCCTTGCATATTATAGTTCATCACGAAGCCACTATAGCTTGGTGGCAGTGATTGAAGAATTCTATCAATAACACTATTCTCATCAACTTGGCAACCAAGTTGAGTCATATGATTGTAGTGCCCATACATTGTGAGCAAGTGTTCACTGATAGAACTATTCTCATCCATCTTGCAGCTGTAGAACTTATTGGAAATCTTGTATTTCTCAATCCGGGCATTTGCTTGAAATATTAACTTCAACTCCTGGAACATCTCATATGGTCCATGACGTTCAAAACGTCGTTGAAGTCCCGGTTCTAAGCCGTAAAGCATGGCACACTGAACTATCGTGTAGTCATCAGACCGCGACTGCCAGACGTTCAAAGCGTCTACATTAGCGGGAGGGGGCTTGTCACCTAGCGGTGCTTCAAGGACATAATTCTTCTGTGCAGCAATGAGGATAATCCTCAGGTTACGGACCCAGTCCGTGTAATTGCTACCATCATCTTTCAACTTAGCTTTCTCTAGGAATGCAATAAAATTCAAAGGAACGGTAGCACGGGCCATTGATCTACAACAACATAGATATGCAAAAACTATCAGGACTAAGTTCATGATAAATTAAAGTTCAATTTAATCATATTAATTTAAAGAACTCCCACTTAGATAGACATCCCTCTGGTCATCTAAATGATCACGTGATCCAAATCAACTAAACCATGTCTGATCATCACGTGAGATGGAGTAGTTTCAATGGTGAACATCTTATGTTGATCATATCTACTATATGATTCACGCTCGACCTTTCGGTCTCCAGTGTTCCGAGGCCATATCTGCATATGCTAGGCTCGTCAAGTTTAACCCGAGTATTCTGCGTGTGCAAAACTGGCTTACACCCGTTGTATTTGAACGTAGAGCTTATCACACCCGATCATCACGTGGTGTCTCGGCACAACGAACTTTCGCAACGGTGCATACTCAGGGAGAACACTTATACCTTGAAATTTAGTAAGGGATCATCTTATAATGCTACCGTCGTTCTAAGCAAAATAAGAAGCATAATAAGATAAAAATCACATGCAATCAAAATATGTGACATGATATGGCCATCATCATCTTGTGCTTTTGATCTCCATCTCCAAAGCACCTTCATGATCATCTTCGTCACCGGCGCGACACCTTTGATCTCCATAGTAGCATCGTTGTCGTCTCGCCAACTATTGCTTCTACGACTATCGCTACCGCTTAGTGATAAAGTAAAGCAATTACATGGCGATTGCATTTCATACAATAAAGAGACAACCATATGGCTCCTGCTAGTTGCCGATAACATTACAAAACATGATCGTCTCATACAAAACCGTATAACTCATCATGTCTTGACCATATCACATCACAACATGCCCTGCAAAAACAAGTTAGACGTCCTCTACTTTGTTGTTGCAAGTTTTACGTGGCTGCTACGGGCTTTAGCAAGAACCGTTCTTACCTACGCATACAAAACCACAACGATGTTTCGTCAAGTATGTGTGGTTTTAACCTTCACAAGGACCGGGCGTAGCCACACTTGATTCAGCTAAAGTGAGAGAGACAGACACCCGCCAGTCACCTTTAAGCAACGAGTGCTCGTAACGGTGAAACCAGTCTCGCGTAAGCGTACGCGTAATGTCGGTCCGGGCCGCTTCATCTCACAATACCGCCGAAGCAAAGTATGACATGCTGGTAAGCAGTATGACTAGTATCGCCCACAACTCATTGTGTTCTACTCGTGCATATCATCTACGCATAGACCTGGCTCATGATGCCACTGTTGGGGAACGTAGTATTTTAAAATTTTCCTACGATCACGCAAGATCTATCTACCAGATGCACAACAACGAGAGGGAAGAGTGTGTCTACGTACCCTCGTAGACCGGAAGCGGAAGCGTCAAGTGACGCGGTTGATGTAGTCGAACTTCTTCGCGATTCAACCGATCAAGCACCGAACGTACGGCACCTCCGCGTTCAGCACACGTTCAGCTTGATGACGTCCCACGAGCTCTTGATCCAGTTGAGCTTCACGGGAGAGTTTCGTCAGCACGACGGCATGGTGACGGATATGATGTATTCACCGGCGCAGGGCTTCGCCTAAGCACCACGACGGTATGACCGAGGTGTCTTTCTGTGGAGGGGGGCACCGCACACGGCTGGAACAATTCAACTTGTGTGTCTTTGGGTGCCCCCCTGCCCCCGTATATAAAGGAGCAAGGGGGAGGCCGGCCGGCCCTTGTTTGGTGCGGCTAGGGGTGCAATCCTACTAGGAATAGGATTGCAATCCTATTCCTAGTAGGAACCACCAAAGAAGGAAGAGAGGGAATAGGAAAAGAAGAAGAGGTGGCGCCCCCCAACTCCTAGTCCAACTAGGAACCCTAGGTGGGGCGCCGGCCAGCCCTATGGGCTGCCTCTCTCTTTTCCATAAGGCCCACTATGGACCATCCCCCTTCGTAGGGGGTTCCGGTAACCCCCTCCGGCAATCCCGTTAAATCCGAAACTTTTCCGATATACTTCCGGTGTCCGAATATAGTCGTCCAATATATCAATCTTTATGTCTTGGACATTCCGAGACTCCTCGTCATGTCTGTGATCTCATACGGGACTCCGAACTACCTTCGGTACATCAATACTCATAAACTCATAATACCGATCGTCATCAAACGTTAAGCATGCGGACCCTACGGGTTCGAGAACTATGTAGACATGACCGAGACTCATCTCCGGTCAATAACCAATAGCGGAACCTGGATGTTCATATTGGCTCCTACATATTCTACGAAGATCTTTTATCGGTCAGAACCGCATAACAACATACGTTGTTCCTTTTGTCAACGGTATGTTACTTGCCCGAGATTCGATCGTCGGTATCTCTATACCTAGTTCAATCTCGTTACTGGCAAGTCTCTTTACTCGTTTCGTAACACATCATCTCGTGACTAACTCATTAGTCTTTTGCTTGCAAGGCTTATTGTGATGTGTGTTACCGAGAGGGCCCAGAGATACCTCTCCGACACTCGGAGTGACAAATCCTAATCTTGATCTATGCCAACACCACGAATACTTTCGGAGACACCTGTAGAGCATCTTTATGATCACCCAGTTACGTTGTGACGTTTGATAGCACACAAGGTGTTCCTACGGTATTCGGGAGTTGCATAATCTCATAGTCATAGGAACATGTATAAGTCATGAAGAAAGCAATAGCAGAAAAAACTAAACGATCATAGTGCTATGCTAACGGATGGGTCTTGTCCATCACATCATTCTCCTAATGATGTGATCCCGTTGATCAAATGACAACTCATGTCTATGGTTAGGAAACATAACCATCTTTGATCAATGAGCTAGTCTAGTAGAGGCATACTAGGGACATACTGTTTTGTCTATGTATCCACACATGTACTAAGTTTCCGGTTAATACAATTCTAGCATGAATAAAAGACATTTATCATGATATAAGGAAATACAAATAACATCTTTATTATTGCCTCTAGGACATATTTCCTTCACTAAGGAACTGAGCACATAGTTAACTCTTTGTGTTATGAACTTTAGACTTATGACGATGACATCTCAAATTATAACATACATGTTGGATCAGTTCAAATTGATTATTCTTCTAACATCATATTATCGAGGTTATCGGCATCTTTGTTACTCTTAACGTATGCCCATGATCAGGAAAACATGACCATCATGCAACACTTGAGATAGTCCTAGAAGCGAGACTAGGAATCAGGTTCTATCGTTTGTAACTCTACATGTGCTTATGAGTATTCCTCTGAATCACATATTCAAGAACCATAGCAGTTATAGCATAGAGTATAAACATTTAATTACAAACTTGGAAATAAATAACACAATTACTATTGCCTCTAGGGCATATTTTCTATAGTCTCCCGCTTGCACTAGAGTCAATAATCTAGTTTGCTTAACACCAATGGCAATTCCGTGTTGTTCATGCATTGCTTGTAGTATATACTTCATCATACCGGATCAGACACATTCAGGTCTGTGTGTATCTTTGCATTCCCATCCATCTTTCATGCTTCCCAAAAAAAAATCATATTTTTGTCGAACTTGCTTTGTATGTCTTGAATCACTAGTAGGACCTTTGATTCCTTAGACTAGGCTATGGGACCATACAAAGTTCATAAATGAACTATTTGATGCATCACCCTCCATTGTTGCTTCTAAAGCGACAACATACTTAGCCTTCATCATAGAGTTCACCAGATTAAGCTTGTTGGACCAACTCCAACTTACCTTGCCACCATTTAATGTTTTACACATATCCTTTAATTAAAATTGAAAATTTCTTCGAGCACTCATGACTTTACCGATGTATGTATTTACAACGAGTCTGCATTGATGTAAATCCTTACAACATTCTCTTCATTTTCTCTATATGCGAGAAACATGCCATCTTTCTTACTTTAGTGCTTAACGACACTTTCACTGCTGTCCTGTGATCAACACCCTGATCACTTTGGTAACTTACTCGCAACTTATTTGGAGTACTGGACATATCTACTTTCTTTACATACCATGAAATACATGATTAATCAAAACACAATTGTGAGTCAAATCTCAATCATGTATTTTTCTCATCAATTTTCCAGGATAAGATTCTTTCTTAAAACTCTTTCCTTGTGACCTTGGTCAGAAACTCTTCTTGATGTTTTTCAACTAAACCATTTTAGTATCTTGTCAATATGTATTTTGGCTAAGCCCCATTAGGCACTACCATCTCCATAGATTATGATGCCTAATACCATGGCTATCTTGCCTAAGTACTTAATTGAAAAACTAGTCTCAATAAAGTCCTAATTCGTACCAAGAAATTTATATAATTATTAATTAGCAATGTGTCATGCACACATAGTTTTAGAAATATTATTATGCCCCCACTTATTTTCTTGTAAACACAAGCATCTTCGCTTTCCTTGAGCAAATCAAATACTTTGACCATTTCATCAGAATGAAGATCCAACTCCTTTATGCTTGCTTCCATCCATTATAGGATCTCTTGAAGTTTGCACTACTTATTAGCATCCTCTGGATCAACAAAATTACCTTGGACAATGCCATATATACAACCTTGGTTCTATTTCCATCTCACGGGAATCCTTTTGATGTCCATCTATTATATCTCATAATTGAAATATGCATTAATTGCTTGTTTACCCCAGACTGACTTTAAGCATTGCTACGACGAGACAGTTTATACGTGTTCGACGTATCTATAATTTTTTTATCGTTTCATGCTATTATATTATCCATCTTGTATGCTTTATATGTCACTAGCAAAAGAGCCCGTGCGTTGCAACGGGAGAGAAAACATAACACACGCTCTTAACCCAACAACCATCACTCAAGACCATAATAGGTCCATTTCCTTTATTTTTGCGAGGCATCATATTTGTGTTGCCGCTTATCCTACTTCTCACACTCATCGGCGATGGCCTCGCTGTTCACACAAAACAAAACAACACACGTTTGAATATGGTTAATCCTAAGGCGTCTCTCTCTCTCTCTCTCTCTCTCTCTCTCTCTCTCTCTCTCTCTCTCTTTCTCTCACTTTCGCGATGAGAAATCGTTGTCTTACTCTACAACATTTTTCAGAGGTATGCATGTGTAGTTATTGATGTTTTCTATTCTCTATATGTTTATAGTGGGGTATTTATTTACAATCCGGATCGCCGCCGGTACGAAAAAAATGGATCTTGCGCTATAAAATTATAAGTTTGGTTCCAAAACAATATTTTAAATATTTAACACGTAAAATTAACATCATATTTAGATTGCACACATTTTTCTAATAATATTTCATATATAATAGGTTAAAATCGAAGGTACGGTTTAAAAGATATGTATAATTTAGAAAATCATTTGTTTGACTTAAATATATTCCAAAATAATATTTAAAAATACTTAACATGTAAATATAATATCATGTTCATATTCTACATATTTTTCTAATCAAATTTCATATATAACATGTTCAAATCGGAGTTACGGTAAAAGATATGGATGATTTAAAAAAGCATTTATTTGACTCAAATATGATCCGCGGATGAATTACCTAAAACATCAGGGGGGTTTTCGAAAAATGTAAAATAATGGTTCAGGAGTGACTTAAACCCATACCGCGGGTTGATTTAAAGAAAACATAGGGACTTTTATGTAAAATACGAAAACACGATTCGATTTTACTTAAAACAGAACTGCATGTTGAATTCTCTGAAATAGAGGGACTTTTCTGAAAAATGTCATGACGGACGAGAAGAAACCCAATTTGCTTTATTATTAGGTAAAGGTTTAATATCATTTTTGTTGGGGATCGTAGCGGAAATAAAAAAATTCTACGCATCACCAAGATCAATCTATGGAGTAATCTAGCAACGAGGGAGAGGGGAGTGCATCTACATACCCTTGTAGATCGCTAAGCGGAAGCGTTACAAGAACGCGGATGAAGAAGTCGTACTCGTAGCGATTCACATCGTGGTTGATTCTGATCTAAGCGCCGAACAACGGCGCCTCTGCGTTCAACACACGTGCAACCCGGTGACGTCTCCCACGCCTTGATCCAGCAAGGGGAGAAGGAGAGGTTGGGAAAGACTCCGCCAGTAGCAGCACGATGGCGTGGTGGTGGTGGAGGAGCACGGGACTCCAGCAAGGCTTTGCCAAGCACTACGAGAGACGAGGAGGGAGAGGGGTAGGGCTGCGCCAAGAGAGAGATCAAATCATATGTGTTGGGCAGCCCCATACCTCAAGTATATATAGGGGGAGGGGAGGGGCTACGCCCCCTCTAGGGTTCCCTCCCTAGGGGGACGGCAGCCCTAGATGCCATCTGGGTGGCGGCCAAACGGGAGAGGGAGAGGGGAGCGCACCAGGATGGGCCCTAGGGCCCATCTGCCATAGGATTTGCCCCCTTCCCCTCTTGGAGGCGCCTTGGGCCTTGGTGGGAGGCGCCCCAGCCCACCTAGGGGCTGGTCCCTTCCCACTATTGGCCCATGTAGGCCTCCGGGGCTGGTGGCCGCTCCCGGTGGACTCCAGGACCCTTCCGGTGGTCCCGGTACATTACCGGTGATGCCCGAAACACTTCCGATGGCCAAATCCTCACTTCCTATATATCAATCTTTACCTCTGGACCATTCCGGAACTCCTCGTGATGTCTGGGATCTCATCCGGGACTCCTAACAACATTCGGTGACTGCGTACATACTTTCCCTATAACCCTAGCGTCATCGAACCTTAAGTGTGTAGACCCTACGGGCTCGGGAGTCACGCAGACATGGCCGAGACAACTCTCCGGTCAATGACCAACAGTGGGATCTGGATACCCATGTTGGCTCCCACATGCTCCACGATGATCTCATCGGATGAATCACAATGTCAAGGATTCAATCAATCCCGTAAACAATTCCCTTTGTCTACCGGTATAGTACTTGCCCGAGATTCGATCGTCGGTATCCCGATACCTTGTTCAATCTTGTTACCGGCAAGTCTCTTTACTCATTCCGTAACACATCATCCCGTGATCAACTCCTTGATCACATTGTGCAAATTATGATGATGTCCTACCGAGTGGGCCCAGAGATACCTCTCCGTCACACGGAGTGACAAATCCTAGTCTCGATTCATGCCAACCCAACAGACACTTTCGAAGATACCCGTAGTGCGGCTTTATAGCCACCCAGTTATGTTGTGACGTTTGGTACACCCAAAGCATTCCTACGATATCCAGGAGTTGCACAATCTCATGGTCTAAGGAAAAGATACTTGACATTTAGAAAAGCTTTAGCATACGAACTACACGATCTTGTGCTAGGCTTAGGATTGGGTCTTGTCCATCACATCATTCTCCTAATGATGTGATCCCATTATCAACGACATCCAATGTCCATGGTCAGGAAACCGCAACCATCTATTGATCAACGAGCCAGTCAACTAGAGGCTCACTAGGGACATGGTGTTTGTCTATGTATCCACACATGTATATGAGTTTCCTATCAATACAATTTTAGCATGGATAATAAACAATTATCATGAACAAGGAAATATAATAATAACCAATTTATTATTGCCTCTAGGGCATATTTCCAACAGTCTCCCACTTGCACTAGAGTCAATAATCTAGTTCACATCGCCATGTGATTAACACTCACAGGTCACATCGCCATGTGACTAACATCCAAAGAGTTTACTAGAGTCAATAATCTAGTTCACATAACTATGTGATTAACACTCAATGAGTTCTGGGTTTGATCATGTTATGCTTGTGAGAGAGGTTGTAGTCCGTCTGCAACATTCAGATCCCTATGTATTTGGCAAAACTTTATGTCATATCATAGATGCTGCTACTACGTTCCACTTGGAGCTATTCCAAATTGCTGCTCCATTATACGTATCCGGTATCTCTACTCAGAGCTATTTGGATAGGTGTTAAGCTTGCATCGACGTAACTCTTTAGGGCGAACTCTTTATCACCTCCATAACCGAGAAACATTTCCTTATTCCTCTAAGGATAATTTTGACCGCTATCTAGTGATCCTACTCCTGGATCACCTTTGTACCCTCTTGCCAGACATGTGGCAAGGCACACATCAGGTGCGGTACTCAGCATGGCATACCGTATAGAGCCTATGACAAAAGCATAGGGGACGACCCTCATCCTTCCTCTTTCTTCTGCCGTGGTCAAGCTTTGAGTCTTACTCAACTTCACACCTTACAACTCAGGTAAGAACTCCTTCTTTGACTGATCTATTTTGAACTCCTTCAAAATCATGTGAAAGGTGTGTGTTTTTGAAAGTATCATCAGGCGTCTTGATCTATCTCTATAGATCTTGATGCCCAATATGTAAGCAGCTTTATCCAGGTCTTCCTTTGAAATACTCCTTTCAAACAACCCTTTATGCTTTCCAGAAATCATTTCGGATCAACAATATGTCATTCACATATACTTATCAGAAATGCTATAGTGCTCCCACTCACTTTATTGTAAATACAAGTTTCTAACAAACTTTGTATAAACCTAAAAACTTTGATCACTCCATCAAAGCGTATATTCTGACTCCGAGATGCTTGCTCTAGTCCATGGAAGGATCGCTGGAGCTAGCATACCTTTTAGCATCTTTAGGATCGACAAAACCTTTCTGACTGTATCACATACAACCTTTCCTTACAAAAACTGGTAAGGAAACTTGTTTTGATATCCATCTGCTAGATTTCATAAATGTAGCTAATGCTAACATGATTCCAACGGACTTAAGCATCGCTACGGGTGAGAAAATCTCATCGTAGTCAACTCCTTGAACTTGTGAAAAACTCTTCGCCACAAGGCGAGCTTCATAGACGGTGACATTACCGTCCACGTCCGTCTTCTTCTTAAAGATCCATTTATCTCAATGGCTTGCCGATCATCGGGCAAGTCCACCAAAGTCCATACTTTGTTTTGATACATGGATCCTATCTCGGATTTCTCGGCTTCTAACCATTTGTCGAAATACGGGCCCACCATCGCTTCTCCATAGTTCATAGGTTTATTGTTGTCCAACAACATGACCTCTAAGACAGGATCACCATACCACTCAGGAGTAGTTCATATCCTTGTCGACCTACGAGGTTCGATAGGAGCTTGATCCGAAGCTTCATGATCACTATCATTAGTTTCCTCTTCAACAGTCGTAGGTTCCACAGAAACATCTTTCTGTGTTGCACTACTCTCCGGTTGAAGTGAGGGTTCGACAACCTCATCAAGTTCTATCTTCCTCCCACTCAATTCTTTCAAGAGAAACTCCTTCTCGAAAAAGGGCCCGTTCTTAGCGACAAACATTTTTGCCCTTGGATCTTAGATAGAAGGTATACCCAACTGTTACCTTCGGGTATCCTATGAGGATGTATTTGTCCGCTTTGGGTTCGAGCTTTTTCCGACTGAAGCCATAAGCATCGCAGCACCAAACATTAAGAAACGACAACTTTGGTTTCTTGCCAAAACATAGTTCATATGGCAACGTCTCAACGGACTTAGACGGTGCCCTATCTAAAGTGAATGCAGCTGTCTCTAATGCATGACCTCAAAATAATAGCGGTAGATCGATAAGAGACATCATAGATCGCACCATATCTCATAAGGTTCGATTACGACGTCCGTACACACCATTACGCTGTGGTGTTCCAGGTGGCTTCAACTGCGAAACAATTCCACAACGTCTGAAGTGATTGCCAAACTCATAACTCGGAAAATCTCCCCTTGATCAGATCGTAAGAACATGATCTTCTTGTTATGATGATTCTTAACTTCACTCTGAAATTGCTTGAACTTTTCAAATGTTTCAGACTTTTGCTTCATTAAGTAAATATACCCATATCTACTGAAATCGTCAGTGAAGATGAGAAAATAACGATATCCACCACACGCCTTAATTCTCATTGGATCACACACATCAGCATGTATGATTTCCAACAAGTCACTTGCCCGTTTCATTGTACTTGAAAACGGGATCTTAGTCATCCTGCCCATGAGGTATGGCTCGCATGTGTCAAGCGATTCAAAATCAAGTGACTCCGAACATCCATCAGCATGGAGTTTCTTCATGCATTCTATGCCAAAATGACCTAAGCGGCAGTGCCACAAGAAAGTGGTACTATCATTATTAACTCTACATCTTTTGGCGTTAATATTATTATCATGTGTATTACTATGATCGAGATTCAATAAACCATTGGGTGCATGACCATAAAGGTATTATTCTTGTAAACAGAATAACCATTATTCTCCAACTTAAATGAATAACCGTATTGCAATGAACATGATCTAATCATATTCATGCTCAACGTAGACACCTGATAACATTTATCTAGGTTCAACACTAATCCCGAAGGTAGAGGGAGCGTGCGATGGTGATCTTATCAACCTTGGAAACACTTCCAACACACATCGTCACCTCGCCCTTAGCTAGTCTCCGTTCAGTCCATAGCTTTTGCTTCAAGTCACTAATAATAGAAACTGAACCGGTATCCAATACCCAGGTACTACTAGGAGTACTAGTAAGGTACACATCAATAACACGCATATCAAATATACTTTGTTGAAGTTGCCAGCTTTCTTATCTACCATGTATTTGGGGTAGTTCCCCTACCATGTGATCGTTCCCCTTACAATAGAAGCACTTAGTCTTGAGGTTTGGGTTCAACCTTGGGTTCCTTCATTAGAGCGACAACTGGTTTGCCATTCATGAAGTTTCCCTTCTAGCCCTTGCCCCTTTTGAAACCAGTGGTCTTGTTAAACCATCAACACTTGATGCTCCTGTTGGGGAACGTTGCATGGGAAACAAAAATTTTTCCTACCGTTCACCAAGATCAATCTAGTAGATGCAACTACGAGGAAGGAGTGTGATCTACGTACCCTTGTAGATCGCTAAGCGGAAGCGTTATGAACGCGGATGATGGAGTCGTACTCGTCGCGATTCAGATCGCCGAAGACCTAGCACCGAAGCAACGGTGCCTCCGCGTTCTTCACACGTACGGCTCGGGGACGTCTCCTCCTTCTTGATCCAGCAAGGGGTGGAGGAGAGGTTGATGGAGAACCGGCAGCACGACGGCGTGGTGGTGATGGTGGAGAAGAACTCCAGCAGGGCTTCGCCTAAGCACCGCGGGAGAAGAAGATATGACGGGAGAGGGAGGGCAGCACCGAGGCACGAACTGTGTTGGCTGCCCTCCCTTTGCCCCACTATATATAGGGGGGGTGGAGAGGCTAGGGCGCCCTAGGGTTTCCCCCTAGGGGCCGGCGGCCAGGGCAAGGGGAGGGGGGCGGCGGCCAGGGCAGGGGGAGGCGCCCAGGCACTAGGGTTTCCCCCCTAGGTGCCTTGCCCCCCAAGTCCCAAGGGGTGCGGCCAGCCCTAGGGGGTCCCACCCCCTTAGCCGCATGGGGAGAGGGCCCAGGGGGGGGCGCACAGCCCCCTGAGGGCTGTGGTGTCCCCCCTTGTGGCCCAATAGGCCCAGAACACCTTCCGGACCCCCCGAAAACCTTCCCGGTACTCCGCCGATTTCCCGATGCTCCCCGGAACACTTCCGGTACTCCGAAACCTTTCATCCTATATATCAATCTTCGTCTCCGGACCATTCCGGAGACCCTCGTCATGTCCGGGATCTCATCCGGGACTCCGAACAACCTTCGGTAACCATGCACTCTTCTCACTAACAACCCTAGCGTCACCGAACGTTAAGTGTGTAGACCCTGCGGGTTCGGAAACCATGTAGACATGACCGAGACACTCCCAGGTCAATAACCAATAGTGGGATCTGGATACCCATATTGGCTCCTACATGTTTCTCGATGATCTCATCGGATGAACCACGATGTCAAGGATTCAGGCAATCCCGTATACAGTTCCCTTTGTCTCGTCGGTATGTTACTTGCCCGAGATTCGATCGTCGGTATCTCTATACCTAGTTCAATCTCGTTACCGGCAAGTCTCTTTACTCGTTACCGTAATACATAATCCCGTGACCAACTACTTAGTCACTTTGAGCTCATTGAGATGACGTATCACCGAGTGGGCCCGGAGATACCTCTCCGTCACACGGAGTGACAAATCCCAGTCTCGATCCATGTCAACTCAACAGACACCCTCGGAGATACCTGTAGAGTACCTTTATAGTCACCCAGTTACGTTGCGACGTTTGGCACACACAAAGCACTCCTACGGTGTCAGTGAGTTACATGATCTCATGGTCATAGGAACTTTATACTTGACATGCAGAAAACTATAGCGATAACTGACACGATCAAAAGCTATGTTAACGTTTGGGTCTCGTCCATCACATCATTCTCCTAATGATGTGATCCCGTTATCAAATGACAACTCATGTCTTATGACCTGGAAACCGCGGTCATCTTTGATTAACGAGCTAGTCCTGTAGAGGCACACTAGGGACACAAAGTCTGTCTATTCATCCACACGTGTATCTGAGTTTCCAATCAATACAGTTATAGCATGGATAATAAACGATTATCATGAACAAGGAAATATAATAATAACTCTTTTATTATTGCCTCTAGGGCATATTTCCAACAGTACTGTTGGGGAACGTTGCATGGGAAACAAAAATTTTTCCTACCGTTCACCAAGATCAATCTAGTAGATGCAACTACGAGGAAGGAGTGTGATCTACGTACCCTTGTAGATCGCTAAGCGGAAGCGTTATGAACGCGGATGATGGAGTCGTACTCGTCGCGATTCAGATCGCCGAAGACCTAGCACCGAAGCAACGGTGCCTCCGCGTTCTTCACACGTACGGCTCGGGGACGTCTCCTCCTTCTTGATCCAGCAAGGGGTGGAGGAGAGGTTGATGGAGAACCGGCAGCACGACGGCGTGGTGGTGATGGTGGAGAAGAACTCCAGCAGGGCTTCGCCTAAGCACCGCGGGAGAAGAAGATATGACGGGAGAGGGAGGGCAGCACCGAGGCACGAACTGTGTTGGCTGCCCTCCCTTTGCCCCACTATATATAGGGGGGGTGGAGAGGCTAGGGCGCCCTAGGGTTTCCCCCTAGGGGCCGGCGGCCAGGGCAAGGGGAGGGGGGCGGCGGCCAGGGCAGGGGGAGGCGCCCAGGCCCTAGGGTTTCCCCCCCTAGGTGCCTTGCCCCCCAAGCCCAAGGGGTGCGGCCAGCCCTAGGGGGTCCCACCCCCTTAGCCGCATGGGGAGAGGGCCCAGGGGGGGCGCACAGCCCCCTGAGGGCTGTGGTGTCCCCCCTTGTGGCCCAATAGGCCCAGAACACCTTCCGGACCCCCCGAAAACCTTCCCGGTACTCCGCCGATTTCCCGATGCTCCCCGGAACACTTCCGGTACTCCGAAACCTTTCATCCTATATATCAATCTTCGTCTCCGGACCATTCCGGAGACCCTCGTCATGTCCGGGATCTCATCCGGGACTCCGAACAACCTTCGGTAACCATGCACTCTTCTCACTAACAACCCTAGCGTCACCGAACGTTAAGTGTGTAGACCCTGCGGGTTCGGAACCCATGTAGACATGACCGAGACACTCCCAGGTCAATAACCAATAGCGGGATCTGGATACCCATATTGGCTCCTACATGTTTCTCGATGATCTCATCGGATGAACCACGATGTCAAGGATTCAGGCAATCCCGTATACAGTTCCCTTTGTCTCGTCGGTATGTTACTTGCCCGAGATTCGATCGTCGGTATCTCTATACCTAGTTCAATCTCGTTACCGGCAAGTCTCTTTACTCGTTACCGTAATACATAATCCCGTGACCAACTACTTAGTCACTTTGAGCTCATTGAGATGACGTATTACCGAGTGGGCCCGGAGATACCTCTCCGTCACATGGAGTGACAAATCCCAGTCTCGATCCATGTCAACTCAACAGACACCCTCGGAGATACCTGTAGAGTACCTTTATAGTCACCCAGTTACGTTGCGACGTTTGGCACACACAAAGCACTCCTACGGTGTCAGTGAGTTACATGATCTCATGGTCATAGGAACTTATACTTGACATGCAGAAAACTATAGCGAAAACTGACACGATCAAAAGCTATGTTAACGTTTGGGTCTCGTCCATCACATCATTCTCCTAATGATGTGATCCCGTTATCAAATGACAACTCATGTCTTATGACCTGGAAACCGCGGTCATCTTTGATCAACGAGCTAGTCCTGTAGAGGCACACTAGGGACACAAAGTCTGTCTATTCATCCACACGTGTATCTGAGTTTCCAATCAATACAGTTATAGCATGGATAATAAACGATTATCATGAACAAGGAAATATAATAATAACTCTTTTATTATTGCCTCTAGGGCATATTTCCAACAGCTGTTGGGGAACGTTGCATGGGAAACAAAATTTTTTCCTACCGTTCACCAAGATCAATCTAGTAGATGCAACTACGAGCAAGGAGTGTGATCTACGTACCCTTGTAGATCGCTAAGCGGAAGCGTTATGAACGCGGATGATGGAGTCGTACTCGTCGCGATTCAGATCGCCGAAGACCTAGCACCGAAGCAACGGTGCCTCCGCGTTCTTCACACGTACGGCTCGGGGACGTCTCCTCCTTCTTGATCCAGCAAGGGGTGGAGGAGAGGTTGATGGAGAACCGGCAGCACGACGGCGTGGTGGTGATGGTGGAGAAGAACTCCAGCAGGGCTTCGCCTAAGCACCGCGGGAGAAGAAGATATGAAGGGAGAGGGAGGGCAGCACCGAGGCACGAACTGTGTTGGCTGCCCTCCCTTTGCCCCACTATATATAGGGGGGGTGGAGAGGCTAGGGCGCCCTAGGGTTTCCCCCTAGGGGCCGGCGGCCAGGGCAAGGGGAGGGGGGCGGCGGCCAGGGCAGGGGGAGGCGCCCAGGCCCTAGGGTTTCCCCCCTAGGTGCCTTGCCCCCCAAGTCCCAAGGGGTGCGGCCAGCCCTAGGGGGTCCCACCCCCTTAGCCGCATGGGGAGAGGGCCCAGGGGGGGGCGCACAGCCCCCTGAGGGCTGTGGTGTCCCCCCTTGTGGCCCAATAGGCCCAGAACACCTTCCGGACCCCCCGAAAACCTTCCCGGTACTCCGCCGATTTCCCGATGCTCCCCGGAACACTTCCGGTACTCCGAAACCTTTCATCCTATATATCAATCTTCGTCTCCGGACCATTCCGGAGGCCCTCGTCATGTCCGGGATCTCATCCGGGACTCCGAACAACCTTCGGTAACCATGCACTCTTCTCACTAACAACCCTAGCGTCACCGAACGTTAAGTGTGTAGACCCTGCGGGTTCGGAAACCATGTAGACATGACCGAGACACTCCCAGGTCAATAACCAATAGCGGGATCTGGATACCCATATTGGCTCCTACATGTTTCTCGATGATCTCATCGGATGAACCACGATGTCAAGGATTCAGGCAATCCCGTATACAGTTCCCTTTGTCTCGTCGGTATGTTACTTGCCCGAGATTCGATCGTCGGTATCTCCATACCTAGTTCAATCTCGTTATCGGCAAGTCTCTTTACTCGTTACCGTAATACATAATCCCGTGACCAACTACTTAGTCACTTTGAGCTCATTGAGATGACGTATTACCGAGTGGGCCCGGAGATACCTCTCCGTCATACGGAGTGACAAATCCCAGTCTCGATCCATGTCAACTCAACAGACACCCTCGGAGATACCTGTAGAGTACCTTTATAGTCACCCAGTTACGTTGCGACGTTTGGCACACACAAAGCACTCCTACGGTGTCAGTGAGTTACATGATCTCATGGTCATAGGAACTTATACTTGACATGCAGAAAACTATAGCGATAACTGACACGATCAAAAGCTATGTTAACGTTTGGGTCTCGTCCATCACATCATTCTCCTAATGATGTGATCCCGTTATCAAATGACAACTCATGTCTTATGACCTGGAAACCGCGGTCATCTTTGATCAATGAGCTAGTCCTGTAGAGGCACACTAGGGACACAAAGTCTGTCTATTCATCCACACGTGTATCTGAGTTTCCAATCAATACAGTTATAGCATGGATAATAAACGATTATCATGAACAAGGAAATATAATAATAACTCTTTTATTATTGCCTCTAGGGCATATTTCCAACAGTCTCCCACTTGCACTAGAGTCAATAATCTAGCATTACAAGGTAATGAATCTAACACCCATAGAGTCTTGGTGTTGATCGTGCTTAGCCCGTGGAAGAGGCTTAGTCAACGGATCTGCAACATTCAAATCCGTGTGTACTTTGCAAATGTTTATGTCCTCCTCCTTGACCGAATCGCGGATGGAATTGAAGCGTCGCTTTATGTGTCTGGTCCTCTTGTGAAACCTTGGTTCCTTGGCTAGAGCAATGGCACCAGTGTTGTCACAGAACAGAGTCATTGGGTTCAGTGCACTAGGCATAACTCCAAGATCTGTCATGAACTCCTTCATCCAGACACCTTCCTTAGCCGCCTCCGAGGCAGCTATATACTCCGCTTCACATGTAGAATCAGCTACCACGCTCTGCTTGGAACTGCACCAGCTTACTGCTCCCCCGTTGAGAATATATACGTATCCGGTTTGAGACTTGGAGTCATCCGGATCAGTGTCAAAGCTTGCATCGACGTAACCCTTTACGACGAGCTCTTGATCACCTCCATAAATGAGAAACATATCCTTAGTCCTTTTCAGGTACTTTAGGATATTCTTGACCGCTGTCCAGTGATCCATACCAGGATTACTTTGAAACCTTCCGGCCATACTTATGGCAAGGCTGACATCTGGTCTTGTGCACAGCATTGCATACATGATAGAGCCTATGGCTGAAGCATAGGGGACGACACTCATCTTTTCTCTATCATCCGCAGTCACTGGGCATTGAGTCTTACTCAACTTTGTACCTTGTAATACCGGCAAGAACCCCTTCTTGGATTGATCCATTTTGAACTTCTTCAAAACTTTATCAAGGTACGTGCTTTGTGAAAGTCCTATCAAGCGTCTTGATCTATCTCTATAGATCTTGATGCCCAATATGAAAGCAGCTTCACCGAGATCTTTCATCGAAAAACTCTTGTTCAAATACCCCTTCACGCTATCCAAAAATTCTATATTGTTTCCAATCAGCAATATGTCATCCACATATAATATTAGAAACGTTATAGAGCTCCCACTCACTTTCTTGTAAATACAAGCTTCATTGTAAACTTGTATAAACCCAAATGCTTTGATCACCTCATCAAAGCGAAGATTCCAACTCCGAGATGCTTGCACCAGCCCATAAATGGAACGCTGGAGCTTGCATACTTTGTCAGCATTCTCTGGATCGACAAAACCTTCTGGTTGTATCATATACAACTCTTCCTTAAGAAAACCGTTAAGGAACGCTGTTTTGACATCCATCTGCCAAATTTCATAATCGAAAAATGCAGCTATTGCTAACATGATTCGGACGGATTTAAGCATCGCTACGGGTGAGAAAGTCTCATCGTAGTCAATCCCTTGAACTTGTGAAAAACCCTTTGCCACAAGTCGAGCTTTATACACGGTGACATTACCGTCAGCGTCCGTCTTCCTCTTAAAAATCCATTTATTCTGAATGGCCTTCCGCCCTTCAGGTAATACTTCCAAAGTCCATACTTTGTTTTCATACATGGATCCCATCTCGGATTTCATGGCCTCTAACCATTTGTCGGAATCTGGGCCCACCATCGCTTCTCCATAGCTCGTAGGTTCACCGTTGTCTAACAACATGACCTCCAAGACAGGGTTACCATACCACTCAGATGCAGTGCGTACCCTTGTCGACCTACGAGGTTCGGTAGTAACTTGATCGGAAGCTTCTTGATCATCATCATTGGCTTCCTCTTCTACCTCTGTAGGCTCCACAAAAACATCTTTCTGTGCTGCGCTACTTTCTGGTTGAAGCAGAGGTTCAATAACCTCATCAAGTTCTACCTTCCTCCCACTCAATTCTTTCGAGAGAAACTCTTTCTCGAGGAAGGACCCGTTCTTAGCGACAAACACTTTGCCCTCGGATCTGAGATAGAAGGTGTACCCAACTGTTTCTTTTGGGTATCCTATGAAGACACATTTGTCCGCTTTGGGTTCGAGCTTTTCTGGCTGAAGCCTTTTGACATAAGCATCGCAACCCCAAACCTTGAGAAAAGACAACTTAGGTTTCTTACCAAACCACAGTTCATACGGTGTTGTCTCAACGGACTTAGATGGAGCCCTACTTAAAGTGAATGCAGCTGTCTCTAACGCATATCCCCAAAACGATAGTGGCAAGTCGGCAAGAGACATCATAGAACGTACCATATCTAATAGGGTTCGATTACGACGTTCGGACACACCATTACGCTGTGGTGTTCCAGGTGGTGTCAACTGTGAAACAATTCCACATTTTCTTAAGTGATCACCAAACTCATAACTCAGATATTCTCCCCCTCGATCAGATCGTAGGAACTTGATCTTCTTGTTACGATGATTTTCAACTTCACTCTGAAATTGTTTGAACTTTTCAAAAGTTTCAGACTTATGCTTCATTAAGTAAATATACCCATATCTACTTAAGTCGTCAGTGAAGGTGAGAAAATAACGATATCCACCGCGCGCCGTTACACTCATCGGACCGCACACATCAGTATGTATGATTTCCAATAAGTCACTTGCCCGTTCCATTGTCCCTAAAAACGGGGTCCTTGTCATCTTGCCCATGAGGCACGGCTCGCACGTGTCAAGTGATTCAAAATCAAGAGACTCCAAAAGTCCATCAGCATGGAGCTTCCTCATGCGTTTCACGCCGATATGACCGAGACGGCAGTGCCACAAGAAAGTGGTATTATCATTATCTACTCTACATCTTTTGGCATCAATGTTATGAACATGTGTATCATCACTATCGAGATTCAATAAGAATAAACCCCTAACTTCGGGTGCATGACCATAAAAGATATTACTCATATAAATAGAACAACCATTATTCTCTGACTTAAATGAGTAACCGTCTCGCAATAAACAAGATCCAGATATAATGTTCATGCTTAACGCAGGCACTAAATAACAATTATTCAGGTTCATAACTAATCCCGATGGTAATCGAAGAGCGAGCGTGCCGACGGCGATCACATCAACTTTGGAACCATTTCCCACGCGCATCGTCACTTCGTCCTTCGCCAGCCTCCGTTTATTCCGCAGTTCCTGTTTAGAGTTGCAAATGTGAGCAACCGAACCGGTATCAAATACCCAGGCACTACAACGAGAGTTGGTAAGGTACACATCAATAACATGTATATCATATATACCTTTGTTGTTGTTGGCCCCCTTCTTGTCCGCCAGATACTTGGGGCAGTTCCGCTTCCAGTGGCCATTCCCCTTGCAATAGAAACACTCAGTCTCCGGCTTGGGCCCAGCCTTGGGTTTCTTCACTGGATTAGCAACTGCTTTGCCACCCTTCTTAGAGTTACCCTTCTTGCCCTTGCCATTCTTCTTGAAACTGGTGGTCTTATTGACCATCAACACTTGATACTCCTTCTGGATGTCTGCCTCAGCGACTTTCAGCATCGAAAACAGCTCGGCGATGGTTTTATTCATCCCTTGCATGTTGTACTGCTGGACGAAGCTCTTGTAGCTCGGAGGGAGTGACTGGAGAATTCTGTCAATGATAGCCTCATCCGGGAACACAAGTCCCAGATCAGCTATGCGGGTATAGTACCCAGACATCTTCAGTAAGTGCTCACTGACAGACGAATTCTCCTCCATCTTGCAAGCGAAGAATTTATCGGTGGTCTCATACCTCTCGATCTTAGCATTCTTCTCAAAGATGAATTTCAACTCCGTGTACATCTCATATGCACCATGACGTTCAAAACGCCTTTGGAGTCCTCCTTCCAAGCCGTACAACATGGCACATTGTACTATCGAATAGTCATCCGAACGCGTCTGCCAGACGTTCATATCGTCTGCAGAGGCTCCAGGAGCGGGGGGTTGACCTAGCGGTGCAGTTAGGACATAAACCTTTTGGGCAGCTGTGAGGATGATCCTCAGATTGCGGAGCCAGTCCACAAAGTTGCTCCCATCATCTTTCAGTTTAGCTTTCTCTAGGAACGCATTAAAATTCAGGGGAACTCCTGCGCGAGCCATCTACAACATAAATTTGCAAAGACATTTTTTAGACTATTGTTCATGATAAGTGAGTTATTACCTAATCAAATTAATTATAACTCCCACTCAAATTGACATCCCTCCGGTCATTCGAGCGTGACATGATCCAAATTCACCAACCCAAGTCCGATCATCACGTGAGATGAGGTGGTGTCAATGGTGAACATCAACATGTTGATCATATCTACTATATGACTCATGCTCGACCTTTCGGTCCTCCGTGTTCCGAGGCCATGTCTGTACATGCTAGGCTCGTCAAGTCTAACCCGAGTGTTCTGCACGTGCAAAACTGGCTTGCACCCGTTGTATGCGAACGTAGAGTCTATCACACCCGATCATCACGTGGTGCTTCGAAATGACGAACCTTCGCAACGGCGCACACTCGGGGGGAACACAATTTTATCTTGAAATTTTAGTGAAGGATCACCTTATAATGCTACCGTCGTCCTAAGCAAAATAAGATGCATAAAAGGATTAACATCACATGCAAATCATAAGTGACATGATATGGCCATCAACTCGTGCTTTTGATCTCCATCTCCAAAGCACCGGCATGATCTCCATCGTCACCGGCGCCACACCATGATCTCCATCATCGTGTTGCCATCGGGGTTGTCGGCGCCCCACCATGCTCTTACTACTATTGCTACCGTTTAGCGATAAAGTAAAGCATTACAAAGCGCTTAATGATTGACACGCAGGTCATACAAAAAATAAAGACAACCCTATGGCTCCTGCCGGTTGCCGTATGCATCGACATGCAAGTCGATGTTAACTATTACAACATGATCATCTCATACATCAAAATATATTTCATCATGTCATTGGCCATATCATATCACATACATACCCTGCAAAAACAAGTTAGACGTCCTCTAATTTGTTGTTGCATGTTTTACGTGGCTGCTATGGGTATCTAGCAAGAACGCTTCTTACCTACGCAAAACCACAACGGTGATATTCAAGTTGCTATTTAACCTTCTACAAGGACCGCCTTGTTCTATTCCGATTCAACTAAGATAGGAGAGACAGACACCCGCCAGCCATCTTATGCAACAAAAGTCACATGTCTGTCGATGGAACCGGTCTCATGTACGTGGACATGTAAAGTTGGTCCGGGCCGCTTCATCCTATAATACCGCTGAATCAAGAAAGACTAAGGAGGGCAGCAATTTAAACATCAACGCCACAAACTTCTTTGTGTTCTACTCGAGAAAGCATCTACGCAAGATCCTAGCTCATGATGCCACTGTAGGGGAACGTTGCATGGGAAACAAAATTTTTTCCTACCGTTCACCAAGATCAATCTAGTAGATGCAACTACGAGGAAGGAGTGTGATCTACGTACCCTTGTAGATCGCTAAGCGGAAGCGTTATGAACGCGGATGATGGAGTCGTACTCGTCGCGATTCAGATCGCCGAAGACCTAGCACCGAAGCAACGGTGCCTCCGCGTTCTTCACACGTACGGCTCGGGGACGTCTCCTCCTTCTTGATCCAGCAAGGGGTGGAGGAGAGGTTGATGGAGAACCGGCAGCACGACGGCGTGGTGGTGATGGTGGAGAAGAACTCCAGCAGGGCTTCGCCTAAGCACCGCGGGAGAAGAAGATATGACGGGAGAGGGAGGGCAGCACCGAGGCACGAACTGTGTTGGCTGCCCTCCCTTTGCCCCACTATATATAGGGGGGGTGGAGAGGCTAGGGCGCCCTAGGGTTTCCCCCTAGGGGCCGGCGGCCAGGGCAAAGGGAGGGGGGCGGCGGCCAGGGCAGGGGGAGGCGCCCAGGCCCTAGAGTTTCCCCCCTAGGTGCCTTGCCCCCCAAGTCCCAAGGGGTGCGGCCAGCCCTAGGGGGTCCCACCCCCTTAGCCGCATGGGGAGAGGGCCCAGGGGGGGGCGCACAGCCCCCTGAGGGCTGTGGTGTCCCCCCTTGTGGCCCAATAGGCCCAGAACACCTTCCGGACCCCCCGAAAACCTTCCCGGTACTCCGCCGATTTCCCGATGCTCCCCGGAACACTTCCGGTACTCCGAAACCTTTCATCCTATATATCAATCTTCGTCTCCGGACCATTCCGGAGACCCTCGTCATGTCCGGGATCTCATCCGGGACTCCGAACAACCTTCGGTAACCATGCACTCTTCTCACTAACAACCCTAGCGTCACCGAACGTTAAGTGTGTAGACCCTGCGGGTTCGGAAACCATGTAGACATGACCGAGACACTCCCAGGTCAATAACCAATAGCGGGATCTGTATACCCATATTGGCTCCTACATGTTTCTCGATGATCTCATCGGATGAACCACGATGTCAAGGATTCAGGCAATCCCGTATACAGTTCCCTTTGTCTCGTCGGTATGTTACTTGCCCGAGATTCGATCGTCGGTATCTCTATACCTAGTTCAATCTCGTTACCGGCAAGTCTCTTTACTCGTTACCGTAATACATAATCCCGTGACCAACTACTTAGTCACTTTGAGCTCATTGAGATGACGTATTACCGAGTGGGCCCGGAGATACCTCTCCGCCACACGGAGTGACAAATCCCAGTCTCGATCCATGTCAACTCAACAGACACCCTCGGAGATACCTGTAGAGTACCTTTATAGTCACCCAGTTACGTTGTGACGTTTGGCACACACAAAGCACTCCTACGGTGTCAGTGAGTTACATGATCTCATGGTCATAGGAACTTATACTTGACATGCAGAAAACTATAGCGATAACTGACACGATCAAAAGCTATGTTTAACGTTTGGGTCTCGTCCATCACATCATTCTCCTAATGATGTGATCCCGTTATCAAATGACAACTCATGTCTATGACCTGGAAACCGCGGTCATCTTTGATCAACGAGCTAGTCCTGTAGAGGCTCACTAGGGACACAAAGTCTGTCTATTCATCCACACGTGTATTTGAGTTTCCAGTCAATACAGTTATAGCATGGATAATAAACGATTATCATGAACAAGGAAATATAATAATAACTCTTTTATTATTGCCTCTAGGGCATATTTCCAACAGTCTCCCACTTGCACTAGAGTCAATAATCTAGCATTACAAGGTAATGAATCTAACACCCATAGAGTCTTGGTGTTGATCATGCTTAGCCCGTGGAAGAGGCTTAGTCAACGGATCTGCAACATTCAAATCCGTGTGTACTTTGCAAATGTTTATGTCCTCCTCCTTGACTGAATCGCGGATGGAATTGAAGCGTCGCTTTATGTGTCTGGTCCTCTTGTGAAACCTTGGTTCCTTGGCTAGAGCAATGGCACCAGTGTTGTCACAGAACAGAGTCATTGGGTTTAGTGCACTAGGCACAACTCCAAGATCTGTCATGAACTCCTTCATCCAGACACCTTCCTTTGCCGCCTCCGAGGCAGCTATGTACTCCGCTTCACATGTAGAATCGGCTACCACGCTCTGCTTGGAACTGCACTAGCTTACCGCTCCCCCGTTGAGAATATATACGTATCCGGTTTGAGACTTAGAGTCATCCGGATCAGTGTCAAAGCTTGCATCGACGTAACCCTTTACGACGAGCTCTTGATCACCTCCATAAACGAGAAACATTTCCTTAGTCCTTTTCAGGTACTTTAGGATATTCTTGACCGCTGTCCAGTGATCCATACCAGGATTACTTTGAAACCTTCCGGCCATACTTATGGCAAGGCTGACATCTGGTCTTGTGCACAACATTGCATACATGATAGAGCCTATGGCTAAAGCATAGGGGACGACACTCATCTTTTCTCTATCTTCCGCAGTCACTGGGCATTGAGTCTTACTCAACTTTGTACCTTGCAATACCGGCAAGAACCCCTTCTTGGATTGATCCATTTTGAACTTCTTCAAAACTTTATCAAGGTATGTACTTTGTGAAAGTCCTATCAAGCGTCTTGATCTATCTCTATAGATCTTGATGCCCAATATGAAAGCAGCTTTACCGAGATCCTTCATTGAAAAACTCTTGTTCAAATACCCCTTCACGCTATCCAAAAATTCTATATTGTTTCCAATCAGCAATATGTCATCCACATATAATATTAGAAACGCTATAGAGCTCCCACTCACTTTCTTGTAAATACAAGCTTCATTGTAAACTTGTACAAACCCAAACGCTTTGATCACCTCATCAAAGCGAAGATTCCAACTCCGAGATGCTTGCACCAGCCCATAAATGGAACGCTGGAGCTTGCATACTTTGTCAGCATTCTCTGGATCGACAAAACCTTCCGGTTGCATCATATACAACTCTTCCTTAAGAAAACCATTAAGGAACACTGTTTTGACATCCATCTGCCAAATTTCATAATCGAAATATGCAGCTATTGCTAACATGATTCGGACGGATTTAAGCATCGCTACGGGTGAGAAAGTCTCATCGTAGTCAATCCCTTGAACTTGTGAAAAACCCTTTGCCACAAGTCGAGCTTTATACACGGTGACATTACCGTCAGCGTCCGTCTTCCTCTTAAAAATCCATTTATTCTGAATGGCCTTCCGCCCTTCAGGTAATACTTCCAAAGTCCATACTTTGTTTTCATACATGGATCCCATCTCGGATTTCATGGCCTCTAACCATTTGTCGGAATCCGGGCCCACCATCGCTTCTCCATAGCTCGTAGGTTCACCGTTGTCCAACAACATGACCTCCAAGACAGGGTTACCATACCACTCAGGTGCAGTGCGTACCCTTGTCGACTTACGAGGCTCGGTAGTAACTTGATCAGAAGCTTCTTGATCATCATCATTGGCTTCCTCTTCAACCGCTGCAGGTTCCACAAAAACATCTTTCTGTGCTGCGCAACTCTCTGGTTGAAGCAGAGGTTCAATAACCTCATCAAGTTCTACCTTCCTCCCACTCAATTCTTTCGAGAGAAACTCTTTCTCGAGAAAGGACCCGTTCTTAGCGACAAACACTTTGCCTTCGGATCTGAGATAGAAGGCGTACCCAACAGTTTCTTTTGTTGGAAATATGCCCTAGAGGCAATAATAAAAGAGTTATTATTATATTTCCTTGTTCAAGATAATCGTTTATTATCCATGCTATAATTGTATTGATTGGAAACTCATATACATGTGTGGATGAATAGACAAACTTTGTGTCCCTAGTAAGCCTCTTCAGGACTAGCTCGTTGATCAAAGATGACCGCGGTTTCCAGGTCATAGACATGAGTTGTCATTTGATAACGGGATCACATCATTAGGAGAATGATGTGATGGACGAGACCCAAACGTTAAACATAGCTTTTGATCGTATCAGTTATCGCTATAGTTTTCTGCATGTCAAGTATAAGTTCCTATGACCATGAGATCATGTAACTCACTGACACCGTAGGAGTGCTTTGTGTGTGCCAAACGTCGCAACGTAACTGGGTGACTATAAAGGTACTCTACAGGTATCTCCGAAGGTGTCTGTTGAGTTGACATGGATCGAGACTGGGATTTGTCACTCCGGGTGACGGAGAGGTATCTCCGGGCCCACTCGGTAATACGTCATCTCAATGAGCTCAAAGTGACTAAGTAGTTGGTCACGGGATTATGTATTACGGTAACGAGTAAAGAGACTTGCCGGTAACGAGATTGAACTAGGTATAGAGATACCGACGATCGAATCTCGGGCAAGTAACATACCGACGAGACAAAGGGAACTGTATACGGGATTGCCTGAATCCTTGACATCGTGGTTCATCCGATGAGATCATCGAGAAACATGTAGGAGCCAATATGGGTATCCAGATCCCGTTATTGGTTATTGACCTGGGAGTGTCTCGGTCATGTCTACATGGTTTCCGAACCCGCAGGGTCTACACACTTAACGTTCGGTGACGCTAGGGTTGTTAGTGAGAAGAGTGCATGGTTACCGAAGGTTGTTCGGAGTCCCGGATGAGATCCCGGACATGACGAGGGTCTCCGGAATGGTCCGGAGACGAAGATTGATATATAGGATGAAAGGTTTCGGAGTACCGGAAGTGTTCCGGGGAGCATCGGGAAATCGGCGGAGTACCGGGAAGGTTTTCGGGGGGTCCGGAAGGTGTTCTGGGCCTATTGGGCCACAAGGGGGGACACCACAGCCCTCAGGGGGCTGTGCGCCCCCCCTGGGCCCTCTCCCCATGCGGCTAAGGGGGTGGGACCCCCTAGGGCTGGCCGCACCCCTTGGGACTTGGGGGGCAAGGCACCTAAGGGGGAAACCCTAGGGCCTGGGCGCCTCCCCCTGCCCTGGCCGCCGCCCCCCTCCCCTTGCCCTGGCCGCCGGCCCCTAGGGGAAACCCTAGGGCGCCCTAGCCTCTCCACCCCCCCTATATATAGTGGGGCAAAGGGAGGGCAGCCAACACAGTTCGTGCCTCGGTGCTGCCCTCCCTCTCCCGTCATATCTTCTTCTCCCGCGGTGCTTAGGCGAAGCCCTGCTGGAGTTCTTCTCCACCATCACCACCACGCCGTCGTGCTGCCGGTTCTCCATCAACCTCTCCTCCACCCCTTGCTGGATCAAGAAGGAGGAGACGTCCCCGAGCCGTACGTGTGAAGAACGCGGAGGCACCGTTGCTTCGGTGCTAGGTCTTCGGCGATCTGAATCGCGACGAGTACGACTCCATCATCCGCGTTCATAACGCTTCCGCTTAGCGATCTACAAGGGTACGTAGATCACACTCCTTCCTCGTAGTTGCATCTACTAGATTGATCTTGGTGAACGGTAGGAAAAATTTTTGTTTCCCATGCAACGTTCCCCAACAGTGGAAATATGCCCTAGAGGCAATAATAAAAGAGTTATTATTATATTTCCTTGTTCATGATAATCGTTTATTATCCATGCTATAACTGTATTGATTGGAAACTCAGATACACGTGTGGATGAATAGACAGACTTTGTGTCCCTAGTGTGCCTCTACAGGACTAGCTCGTTGATCAAAGATGACCGCGGTTTCCAGGTCATAGACATGAGTTGTCATTTGATAACGGGATCACATCATTAGGAGAATGATGTGATGGACGAGACCCAAACGTTAACATAGCTTTTGATCGTGTCAGTTATCGCTATAGTTTTCTGCATGTCAAGTATAAGTTCCTATGACCATGAGATCATGTAACTCACTGACACCGTAGGAGTGCTTTGTGTGTGCCAAACGTCGCAACGTAACTGGGTGACTATAAAGGTACTCTACAGGTATCTCCGAGGGTGTCTGTTAAGTTGACATGGATCGAGACTGGGATTTGTCACTCCGTATGACGGAGAGGTATCTCCGGGCCCACTCGGTAATACGTCATCTCAATGAGCTCAAAAGTGACTAAGTAGTTGGTCACGGGATTATGTATTACGGTAACGAGTAAAGAGACTTGCCGGTAACGAGATTGAACTAGGTATAGAGATACCGACGATCGAATCTCGGGCAAGTAACATACCGACGAGACAAAGGGAATTGTATACGGGATTGCCTGAATCCTTGACATCGTGGTTCATCCGATGAGATCATCGAGAAACATGTAGGAGCCAATATGGGTATCCAGATCCCGCTATTGGTTATTGACCTGGGAGTGTCTCGGTCATGTCTACATGGTTTCCGAACCCGCAGGGTCTACACACTTAACGTTCGGTGACGCTAGGGTTGTTAGTGAGAAGAGTGCATGGTTACCGAAGGTTGTTCGGAGTCCCGGATGAGATCCCGGACATGACGAGGGTCTCCGGAATGGTCCGGAGACGAAGATTGATATATAGGATGAAAGGTTTCGGAGTACCGGAAGTGTTCCGGGGAGCATCGGGAAATCGGCGGAGTACCGGGAAGGTTTTCGGGGGGTCCGGAAGGTGTTCTGGGCCTATTGGGCCACAAGGGGGGACACCACAGCCCTCAGGGGGCTGTGCGCCCCCCCCTGGGCCCTCTCCCCATGCGGCTAAGGGGGTGGGACCCCCTAGGGCTGGCCGCACCCCTTGGGACTTGGGGGGCAAGGCACCTAGGGGGGAAACTCTAGGGCCTGGGCGCCTCCCCCTGCCCTGGCCGCCGCCCCCCTCCCTTTGCCCTGGCCGCCGGCCCCTAGGGGGAAACCCTAGGGCGCCCTAGCCTCTCCACCCCCCCTATATATAGTGGGGCAAAGGGAGGGCAGCCAACACAGTTCGTGCCTCGGTGCTGCCCTCCCTCTCCCGTCATATCTTCTTCTCCCGCGGTGCTTAGGCGAAGCCCTGCTGGAGTTCTTCTCCACCATCACCACCACGCCGTCGTGCTGCCGGTTCTCCATCAACCTCTCCTCCACCCCTTGCTGGATCAAGAAGGAGGAGACGTCCCCGAGCCGTACGTGTGAAGAACGCGGAGGCACCGTTGCTTCGGTGCTAGGTCTTCGGCGATCTGAATCGCGACGAGTACGACTCCATCATCCGCGTTCATAACGCTTCCGCTTAGCGATCTACAAGGGTACGTAGATCACACTCCTTCCTCGTAGTTGCATCTACTAGATTGATCTTGGTGAACGGTAGGAAAAAATTTTGTTTCCCATGCAACGTTCCCCTACAGTGGCATCATGAGCTAGGATCTTGCGTAGATGCTTTCTCGAGTAGAACACAAAGAAGTTTGTGGCGTTGATGTTTAAATTGCTGCCCTCCTTAGTCTTTCTTGATTCAGCGGTATTATAGGATGAAGCGGCCCGGACCAACTTTACATGTCCACGTACATGAGACCGGTTCCATCGACAGACATGTGACTTTTGTTGCATAAGATGGCTGGCGGGTGTCTGTCTCTCCTATCTTAGTTGAATCGGAATAGAACAAGGCGGTCCTTGTAGAAGGTTAAATAGCAACTTGAATATCACCGTTGTGGTTTTGCGTAGGTAAGAAGCGTTCTTGCTAGATACCCATAGCAGCCACGTAAAACATGCAACAACAAATTAGAGGACGTCTAACTTGTTTTTGCAGGGTATGTATGTGATATGATATGGCCAATGACATGATGAAATATATTTTGATGTATGAGATGATCATGTTGTAATAGTTAACATCGACTTGCATGTCGATGCATACGGCAACCGGCAGGAGCCATAGGGTTGTCTTTATTTTTTGTATGACCTGCGTGTCAATCATTAAGCGCTTTGTAATGCTTTACTTTATCGCTAAACGGTAGCAATAGTAGTAAGAGCATGGTGGGGCGCCGACAACCCCGATGGCAACACGATGATGGAGATCATGGTGTGGCGCCGGTGACGATGGAGATCATGCCGGTGCTTTGGAGATGGAGATCAAAAGCACGAGTTGATGGCCATATCATGTCACTTATGATTTGCATGTGATGTTAATCCTTTTATGCATCTTATTTTGCTTAGGACGACGGTAGCATTATAAGGTGATCCTTCACTAAAATTTCAAGATAAAATTGTGTTCCCCCCGAGTGTGCGCCGTTGCGAAGGTTCGTCATTTCGAAGCACCACGTGATGATCGGGTGTGATAGACTCTACGTTCGCATACAACGGGTGCAAGCCAGTTTTGCACGTGCAGAACACTCGGGTTAGACTTGACGAGCCTAGCATGTACAGACATGGCCTCGGAACACGGAGGACCGAAAGGTCGAGCATGAGTCATATAGTAGATATGATCAACATGTTGATGTTCACCATTGACACCACCTCATCTCACGTGATGATCGGACTTGGGTTGGTGAATTTGGATCATGTCACGCTCGAATGACCGGAGGGATGTCAATTTGAGTGGGAGTTATAATTAATTTGATTAGGTAATAACTCACTTATCATGAACAATAGTCTAAAAAATGTCTTTGCAAATTTATGTTGTAGATGGCTCGCGCAGGAGTTCCCCTGAATTTTAATGCGTTCCTAGAGAAAGCTAAACTGAAAGATGATGGGAGCAACTTTGTGGACTGGCTCCGCAATCTGAGGATCATCCTCACAGCTGCCCAAAAGGTTTATGTCCTAACTGCACCGCTAGGTCAACCCCCCGCTCCTGGAGCCTCTGCAGACGATATGAACGTCTGGCAGACGCGTTCGGATGACTATTCGATAGTACAATGTGCCATGTTGTACGGCTTGGAAGGAGGACTCCAAAGGCGTTTTGAACGTCATGGTGCATATGAGATGTACACGGAGTTGAAATTCATCTTTGAGAAGAATGCTAAGATCGAGAGGTATGAGACCACCGATAAATTCTTCGCTTGCAAGATGGAGGAGAATTCGTCTGTCAGTGAGCACTTACTGAAGATGTCTGGGTACTATACCCGCATAGCTGATCTGGGACTTGTGTTCCCGGATGAGGCTATCATTGACAGAATTCTCCAGTCACTCCCTCCGAGCTACAAGAGCTTCGTCCAGCAGTACAACATGCAAGGGATGAATAAAACCATCGCCGAGCTGTTTTCGATGCTGAAAGTCGCTGAGGCAGACATCCAGAAGGAGTATCAAGTGTTGATGGTCAATAAGACCACCAGTTTCAAGAAGAATGGCAAGGGCAAGAAGGGTAACTCTAAGAAGGGTGGCAAAGCAGTTGCTAATCCAGTGAAGAAACCCAAGGCTGGGCCCAAGCCGGAGACTGAGTGTTTCTATTGCAAGGGGAATGGCCACTGGAAGCGGAACTGCCCCAAGTATCTGGCGGACAAGAAGGGGGCCAACAACAACAAAGGTATATATGATATACATGTTATTGATGTGTACCTTACCAACTCTCGTTGTAGTGCCTGGGTATTTGATACCGGTTCGGTTGCTCACATTTGCAACTCTAAACAGGAACTGCGGAATAAACGGAGGCTGGCGAAGGACGAAGTGACGATGCGCGTGGGAAATGGTTCCAAAGTTGATGTGATCGCCGTCGGCACGCTCGCTCTTCGATTACCATCGGGATTAGTTATGAACCTGAATAATTGTTATTTAGTGCCTGCGTTAAGCATGAACATTATATCTGGATCTTGTTTATTGCGAGACGGTTACTCATTTAAGTCAGAGAATAATGGTTGTTCTATTTATATGAGTAATATCTTTTATGGTCATGCACCCGAAGTTAGGGGTTTATTCTTATTGAATCTCGATAGTGATGATACACATGTTCATAACATTGATGCCAAAAGATGTAGAGTAGATAATGATAATACCACTTTCTTGTGGCACTGCCGTCTCGGTCATATCGGCGTGAAACGCATGAGGAAGCTCCATGCTGATGGACTTTTGGAGTCTCTTGATTTTGAATCACTTGACACGTGCGAGCCGTGCCTCATGGGCAAGATGACAAGGACCCCGTTTTTAGGGACAATGGAACGGGCAAGTGACTTATTGGAAATCATACATACTGATGTGTGCGGTCCGATGAGTGTAACGGCGCGCGGTGGATATCGTTATTTTCTCACCTTCACTGACGACTTAAGTAGATATGGGTATATTTACTTAATGAAGCATAAGTCTGAAACTTTTGAAAAGTTCAAACAATTTCAGAGTGAAGTTGAAAATCATCGTAACAAGAAGATCAAGTTCCTACGATCTGATCGAGGGGGAGAATATCTGAGTTATGAGTTTGGTGATCACTTAAGAAAATGTGGAATTGTTTCACAGTTGACACCACCTGGAACACCACAGCGTAATGGTGTGTCCGAACGTCGTAATCGAACCCTATTAGATATGGTACGTTCTATGATGTCTCTTGCCGACTTGCCACTATCGTTTTGGGGATATGCGTTAGAGACAGCTGCATTCACTTTAAGTAGGGCTCCATCTAAGTCCGTTGAGACAACACCGTATGAACTGTGGTTTGGTAAGAAACCTAAGTTGTCTTTTCTCAAGGTTTGGGGTTGCGATGCTTATGTCAAAAGGCTTCAGCCAGAAAAGCTCGAACCCAAAGCGGACAAATGTGTCTTCATAGGATACCCAAAAGAAACAGTTGGGTACACCTTCTATCTCAGATCCGAGGGCAAAGTGTTTGTCGCTAAGAACGGGTCCTTCCTCGAGAAAGAGTTTCTCTCGAAAGAATTGAGTGGGAGGAAGGTAGAACTTGATGAGGTTATTGAACCTCTGCTTCAACCAGAAAGTAGCGCAGCACAGAAAGATGTTTTTGTGGAGCCTACAGAGGTAGAAGAGGAAGCCAATGATGATGATCAAGAAGCTTCCGATCAAGTTACTACCGAACCTCGTAGGTCGACAAGGGTACGCACTGCATCTGAGTGGTATGGTAACCCTGTCTTGGAGGTCATGTTGTTAGACAACGGTGAACCTACGAGCTATGGAGAAGCGATGGTGGGCCCAGATTCCGACAAATGGTTAGAGGCCATGAAATCCGAGATGGGATCCATGTATGAAAACAAAGTATGGACTTTGGAAGTATTACCTGAAGGGCGGAAGGCCATTCAGAATAAATGGATTTTTAAGAGGAAGACGGACGCTGACGGTAATGTCACCGTGTATAAAGCTCGACTTGTGGCAAAGGGTTTTTCACAAGTTCAAGGGATTGACTACGATGAGACTTTCTCACCCGTAGCGATGCTTAAATCCGTCCGAATCATGTTAGCAATAGCTGCATTTTTCGATTATGAAATTTGGCAGATGGATGTCAAAACAGCGTTCCTTAACGGTTTTCTTAAGGAAGAGTTGTATATGATACAACCAGAAGGTTTTGTCGATCCAGAGAATGCTGACAAAGTATGCAAGCTCCAGCGTTCCATTTATGGGCTGGTGCAAGCATCTCGGAGTTGGAATCTTCGCTTTGATGAGGTGATCAAAGCATTTGGGTTTATACAAGTTTACAATGAAGCTTGTATTTACAAGAAAGTGAGTGGGAGCTCTATAACGTTTCTAATATTATATGTGGATGACATATTGCTGATTGGAAACAATATAGAATTTTTGGATAGCGTGAAGGGGTATTTGAACAAGAGTTTTTCGATGAAAGATCTCGGTGAAGCTGCTTTCATATTGGGCATCAAGATCTATAGAGATAGATCAAGACGCTTGATAGGACTTTCACAAAGCACGTACCTTGATAAAGTTTTGAAGAAGTTCAAAATGGATCAATCCAAGAAGGGGTTCTTGCCGGTATTACAAGGTACAAAGTTGAGTAAGACTCAATGCCCAGTGACTGCGGATGATAGAGAAAAGATGAGTGTCGTCCCCTATGCTTCAGCCATAGGCTCTATCATGTATGCAATGCTGTGCACAAGACCAGATGTCAGCCTTGCCATAAGTATGGCCGGAAGGTTTCAAAGTAATCCTGGTATGGATCACTGGACAGCGGTCAAGAATATCCTAAAGTACCTGAAAAGGACTAAGGATATGTTTCTCATTTATGGAGGTGATCAAGAGCTCGTCGTAAAGGGTTACGTCGATGCAAGCTTTGACACTGATCCGGATGACTCCAAGTCTCAAACCGGATACGTATATATTCTCAACGGGGGAGCAGTAAGCTGGTGCAGTTCCAAGCAGAGCGTGGTAGCTGATTCTACATGTGAAGCGGAGTATATAGCTGCCTCGGAGGCGGCTAAGGAAGGTGTCTGGATGAAGGAGTTCATGACAGATCTTGGAGTTATGCCTAGTGCACTGAACCCAATGACTCTGTTCTGTGACAACACTGGTGCCATTGCTCTAGCCAAGGAACCAAGGTTTCACAAGAGGACCAGACACATAAAGCGACGCTTCAATTCCATCCGCGATTCGGTCAAGGAGGAGGACATAAACATTTGCAAAGTACACACGGATTTGAATGTTGCAGATCCGTTGACTAAGCCTCTTCCACGGGCTAAGCACGATCAACACCAAGACTCTATGGGTGTTAGATTCATTACCTTGTAATGCTAGATTATTGACTCTAGTGCAAGTGGGAGACTGTTGGAAATATGCCCTAGAGGCAATAATAAAAGAGTTATTATTATATTTCCTTGTTCATGATAATCGTTTATTATCCATGCTATAATTGTATTGATTGGAAACTCAAATACATGTGTGGATGAATAGACAGACTTTGTGTCCCTAGTGAGCCTCCACTAGTAGATAAAGGGGATTTAGCCCCGGTTCATTTGGCCTTTTAGCCCCGGTTCTGGAACCGGGGCAACAGGGTCGGTACTAATGCTCTGACCCTTTAGTCCCGGTTCAATCCAGAACCGGGGCAAAAGGGTGTCCACGTGGCCTGTGCACCGAGTCCAGGCAGGAGGGGCTTTAGTCCCGGTTGGTGGTACCAACCGGGACCAAAAGGCATGCACGTGTCAGCATTTCTGTAGCTGTGGTTTTTGTTTTTTTTTTTGAAAGGGGAGGGGGGTTTTAGGTTTTGGGGGTTAATTTAGGTGTTTGATATATTGTGTTAGCTAGCTAATTAATAGAGAGAAGTGTTCTCTCTTATGTCCGTGCTTTTGGTCGACGCTACATACTACACATACGTATATATATGGACTAGAGTCACGCTAGCTAGCTAGCTAGCTGCTAGCTATACTAAGCAAACGAAGGAACAGAAGATCTCGTATATATAATCAACATATATATATATGCATACAGAGAGAAGTAATAATATCGACCACCTCTCCTTCTCCGAGAAATTGGTCGAACAACAAGTTCTCGTATATCTATCGATCCGACACTACCGGGCACATATATACAATAATTATCTCTTACAAAAATAATCTCCTAACACATGGATGCAGGGTCCACATAGTATTCTCCGTCTTCAGCGATCACGTGTTCAAGGAAGAATGCCGCCAATTCCTCTTGAATTGCTCGCAGACGATCTGGTGTTAGGAGTTCATCCCGCATCCGAAACATCTAATTTGAAGTAGGGGGTCAATACATGAAATGATGCATGCTATAAATTTGTGAATATTATTGATTGCTTACGCACTTTAAATTGTTCATCAGTGTAGCCCCGCTCACAGGTCGTGTGGCGGATGGACTCGCAAATGTAGTATCCACAATAATCATTCCCGGGTTCCTGCCACAACCACTTTACAAGAAATAGAGCTCAATCAAACTGATAAGCAAGAATGCCAAATTGGTATTGATGAAACTAGCTAGCGCTTGAATCAAGATATAGGAGATGCACGCGCGGAACATGCTACTATATAGTACTTACTTTCGGGTATCTAAATTGTAGCTTCTTCGGCAGTCCCGGAGCTTTTTTGCTGAATGTTTTCCAAGCCCTGCCAGACAAAGGAAACAATTAGTTGATATCAGAAATGAAGTTGCTGATATATATGCATGATGGATAATATTGATCGATTTAACTTACCTGGCTAGCATTTGAGTCATGTCCGCATACTCCTCGGGATCTTTACGTTTAGAGTCGAAGACAGTTACTATTCCCTTCTCAAGCTTAATCTCTAAGAGAATATAGTGGAAGCTCCGCACGAATGCATGAGATCATTACATCACTATAAACTTGACTGATATATATAAGGGAAACCAAATATGCACAAGACATTAACACTCACTTGAAGTTGTAAGGAAAGAGTATTATATCTTTGTTTTCATTTACCACCAACGATCGTAGCAAGTTGGTCTCGGTATCGCCGGGACGCAATTTAACCTCGGTTGCATCTATGAGGTATGTGTTAATAAACCCAATATCACCTACTTGTCTTTTCTTCAATTCGACGATCTTCAATCTGCATAATATAGTGAGGATAATTATAAATACATGCAATGAAGATCAGCTATATAGAGAGACTTAATGACAGAAGTAGTACTACTTACAGACAGTAGCAGGTGATCGTTGTTTTATCGAGGGCCAATTGATTGAAAAATTGATAGAACTCCTCAAATGGAACAGGCAACAGGTCAATTCCAACGAGGTCATGCTCCGGTTTAACTCTCAAATACAAGTTATTCCTCCCCCCAGACTCTCTTCAGATTTTCATGTACCAATCATGCAATCTTCGCATATTCGTTGATAGAGATCTTTCATTTTTGACGAGAGGCTTTTTGTACTCGTATCTTTCTATCTGCACGTCCATGAAATCATAGTGTACATCGTCGGACGCGTAATCTGCAAGATTGGTATAACCGGGCACCATCCTCGGATCATTAGCGATCATAGTGTACATCGTCGGACTCGTATTTTTATTTTCTTTGTTTATTTCTAAGTTGTTTTTTGCTGTATTTAGAGTTGCTTTATTTATTTTACTTCCTTTATTTATTTTATTTGTTGCTTTATTTATTTTATTTTGTTTATACTTAATTACAACAAAATACTTATTGTTGCTATTTATTTCTAAGTTGTTTTTTGCTGTATTTAGAGTTGCTTTATTTATTTTATTTTCTTTGTTTATTTCTAAGTTGTTTTTTGCTGTATTTAGAGTTGCTTTATTTATTTTACTTTCTTTATTTATTTTCTTTGTTGCTTTATTTATTTTATTTTGTTTATACTTACAACAAAATACTTATTGTTGCTATTTATTTTTCAAGTTTGTTTTGTTTTGTTTTGTTTTGTTAGTGCAAGTAGTATTGAAATTTGAATAGTACAAACGGACAATGGTATCATACTCGTTTGTTACAAAGTTGGCATGGTATCATCATAACAGTTGCGGAAATAACTCTTCACTTTTTCTTCGCTTGTGTCATTTGCTTATTGCGCCGTAACCATGGATAATCTTCATCGTTTATCAGGATGCTTGGGTCAGCCTTGACTTTGAAGGGAGGAATTTCATGAAACTTTTCATAATCTTCAGACATGTCTGTCTTGCCCTCCACTCCCAGGATGTCCCTTTTTCCTGAAAGAACTATGTGGCGCTTTGGCTCATCGTATGATGTATTCGCTTCCTTATCTTTTCTTTTTCTCGGTCTGGTAGACATGTCCTTCACATAGATAACCTGTGCCACATCATTGGCTAGGACGAACGGTTCGTCATTGTATCCAAGATTTTTCAGATCCACTGTTGTCATTCCGTACTGTGGGTCTACCTGTACCCCGCCTCCTGACAGATTGACCCATTTACACTTAAACAAAGGGACCTTAAAATCATGTCCGTAGTCAAGTTCCCATATGTCCACTATGTAACCATAATGTGTGTCCTTTCCCCTCTCGGTTGTTGCATCAAAGCGGACACCGCTGTTTTGGTTGGTGCTCTTTTGATCTTGGACTATCGTGTAAAATGTATTTCCATTTATCTCGTATCCTTTGTAAATCAATACAGTCGAAGATGGTCCCCTGGACAACAAGTACAACTCATCACAAACAGTGTTGTCACCTCTGAGACGTGTTTCCAACCAACTACTGAAAGTCCTGATGTGTTCACGTGTAATCCAGTCGTCGCACTGCTCCGGGTGTTTGGAGCGCAGACTGTTCTTGTGTTCATCGACATACGGGGTCACCAATGTAGAGTTCTGTAGAACTGTGTAGTGTGCTTGAGACCAAGAATAACCGTCCCTGCATATTATTGAGTCCCTTCCAAGCGTGCCTTTTCCAGTCAGTCTGCCCTCGTACCGCGATTTAGGGAGACCTATCTTATTAAGGCCAGGAATGAAGTCAACACAAAACCCGATGACATCCTCTGTTTGATGGCCCATGGAGATGCTTCCTTCTGGTCTGGCGCGGTTACGGACATATTTCTTTAGGACTCCCATGAACCTCTCAAACGGGAACATATTGTGTAGAAATACGGGCCCCAGAATGACAATCTCGTCGACTAGATGAACTAGGACGTGTGTCATGATATTGAAGAAGGATGGTGGGAACACAAGCTCGAACTGACAAGACATTGCGTCACATCACTCCTTAGCCTTGGTACGATTTCTGGATCGATCACCTTCTGAGAGATTGCATTGAGGAATGCACATAGTTTCACAATGGCTAATCGGACGTTTTCCGGTAGAAGCCCCCTCAATGCAACCGGAAGCAGTTGCGTCATAATCACATGGCAGTCATGAGACTTTAGGTTCTGGAACTTTTTCTCTGCCATATTTATTATTCCCTTTATATTCGACGAGAAGCCAGTCGGGACCTTCATACTGAGAAGGCATTCAAAGAAGATTTCTTTCTCTTCTTTCGTAAGAGCATAGCTGGCAGGACCTTCATACTGCTTCGGAGGGATGCCGTCTTTTTCGTGCAAATGTTGCAGGTCCTCCCGTGCCTCAGCTGTATCTTTTGTCTTTCCATACACGCCCAAGAAGCCTAGCAGGTTCACGCAAAGGTTCTTCGTCACGTGCATCACGTCGATTGAAGAGCGGACCTCTAGGTCTTTCCAGTAGGGTAGGTCCCAAAATATAGATTTCTTCTTCCACATGGGTGCGTGTCCCTCATCGTCATTCGGAACAGCTAGTGCGCCGGGGCCCTTTCCAAAGATTACGTGTAAATCATTGACCATAGCAAGTACGTGATCACCGGTACGCATGGCGGGCTTCTTCCGGTGATCTGCCTCGCCTTTGAAATGCTTGCCTTTCTTTCGACATTGATGGTTGGTCGGAAGAAATCAACGATGGCCCAGGTACACATTCTTCCTGCACTTGTCCAGGTATATACTTTCAGTGTCATCTAAACAGTGCGTGCATGCGTGGTATCCTTTGTTTGTCTGTCCTGAAAGGTTACTGAGAGCGGGCCAATCGTTGATGGTCACGAACAGCAACGCCTTTAGGTCAAATTCCTCCTGTTTGTGCTCATCCCACGCACGTACACCGTTTCCATTCCACAGCTGTAAAAGTTCTTCAACTAATGGCCTTAGGTACACATCAATGTCGTTGCCGGGTTGCTTAGGGCCTTGTATGAGAACTGGCATCATAATGAACTTCCGCTTCATGCACATCCAAGGAGGAAGGTTATACATACATAGAGTCACGGGCCAGGTGCTGTGATTGCTGCTCTGCTCCCCGAAAGGATTAATGCCATCCGCGCTTAGAGCAAACCATACGTTCCTTGCGTCCTTTGCAAACTCCTCCCAGTACTTTCTCTCGATTTTTCTCCATTGCGACCCGTCAGCGGGTGCTCTCAACTTCCCGTCTTTCTTACGGTCCTCACTGTGCCATCGCATCAACTTGGCATGCTCTCTGTTTCTAAACAAACGTTTCAACCGTGGTATTATAGGAGCATACCACATCACCTTCGCAGGAACCCTCTTCCTGGCGGGCTCGCCATCAACATCACCAGGGTCATCTCGTCTGATCTTATACCGCAACGCACCGCATACCGGACATGCGTTCAGATTGTTGTATGCACCGCGGTAGAGGATGCAGTCATTAGGGCATGCATGTATCTTCTGCACCTCCAATCCTAGAGGGCATACGACCTTCTTTGCTGCGTATGTACTGTCGGGCAATTCGTTATCCTTCGGAAGCTTCTTCTTCAATATTTTCAGTAGCTTCTCAAATCCTTTGTCAGCCACAGCATTCTCTGCCTTCCACTTCAGCAATTCCAGTACGGTACCGAGCTTTGTGTTGCCATCTTCGCAATTGGGGTACAACCCTTTTTTGTGATCCTCTAACATGCGATCGAACTTCAGCTTCTCCTTTTGACTTTCGCATTGTGTCCTTGCATCGACAATGACCCGACGAAGATCATCATTTGGTTCCTCTTGATCTTCAGCAGCTTCACCCGTTGCAGCATCATTGGGCACATCGTCTGGTTCCTCTTGATCTTCATCAACTCCCCCCATTGCAGCATCACCGTATTCAGGGAGCACATAGTTGTCATCGTACTCTTCTTCTTCGCCGTCTTCCATCATAACACCTATTTCTCCGTGCCTCGTCCAAACATTATAGTGTGGCATGAAACCCTTGTAAAGCAGGTGGGAGTGAAGGATTTTTCGGTTAGAGTAAGACATCGTATTCACACATTGAGTGCATGGACAACACATAAAACCATTCTGCTTGTTTGCCTCTGCCACATTTAGAAACTCACGCACGCCCTTAATGTACTCGGAGGTGTGTCTGTCACCGTACATCCATTGGCGGTTCATCTGCGTGCATTTATATATAATTAAGTGTGTCAAAAACCATTACAGAACATCATAAATAGATAATTAAGTGACCAAATGGATAAAAGTTCATCATCACATTAAAACCAAAGTACATACATATATAGTTCTCATCTAACAACATATATAGCTCTCCATACACATCGAAACTATGTAAAACATTTCAACGCGAAAACAAATGCTATCATAATCGCAACCAAGGTAACAATTGATCCAACGGCATAATGATACCAAGCCTCGGTATTAATGGCATATTTTCTAATCTTTTTAATCTTCAACCGCATTGCATCCATCTTGATCTTGTGATCATCGACGACATCCGCAACATGCAACTCCAATATCATCTTCTCGTCCACAATTTTTTTATTTTTACCTTCAAGAATTTGTTTTCTTCTTCAACTAAATTTAACCTCTCGACAATAGGTTCCATCTTGATCTTGTGATCATCGATAACTTCCGCAACATGCAACTCCAATTCCATCTTCTCCTCCTCCATTTTTTCCAATTTTTTCTTTAACGAAATGTTTTCCTCTTCAACTAAATGTAACCTCTCCACAAGAGGGTCGGTTGGAATTTCCGGTTCAACTACCTCCTAGACATAATAAAACATCTATGCATGTCAGGTTGGTCGGCATAACTATCATAAGCACTAAAACAAATAGTTATAAATTAAAGATAATATACCACATCCGAATCGTAGACCGGACGAGGGCCCACGTGGGCGGATATCAAAACCATCGCACTATATAATAACAAGCAATAATAAACGTAAGAAAATTAGACAAATATCTATCTAAAGCAATAATAAAAGTAAGAAAAGCATGGACATAACAAGAGGCTCACCACGGTGGTGCCGGTGACGAGATCGGCGGGGGCGATCGACGGCGGCGAAGACGGGGACGGGACGTGATGGACCGCTAAACCTAGACAAATCTCGAAGAAAATAGAGCTTCGAGAGGAGAAAAGCTTAACTAGTGTGGCTCGGGCATTCCACCGAACATGTTGTGTGCATAGGAGGTGAGCTAGAGCACCACTAACCCCTCTCCCCCTCGGCCAGAAAAAAAACAGAGCAGTGAGCTCTGCTCTTGAGTGAGGGGGTATATATAGGCAACTCACTGGTCCCGGTTGGTGCTACAAACCGGGGCTAAAGGGGTGCCTTTGGTCCCGGTTCATAAAACAAACCGGGACTAATAGTGGTGGGCCAGGAGCAAGAGCCATTGGTCCCGGTTTTTAGCTCCAACCGGGACCAATAGGTCCAGACGAACCGGGACCAATGGCCCACGTGGCCCGGCCGGCCCCCTGGGCTAACGAACCGGGTCCAGTACCCCTATTGGTCCCGGTTCTAGATTGAACCGGGGCTAATGGGCTGGACCAATGCCCTGTTTTCTACTAGTGATTACACTCAGAATGACAATCATGCTCTCAGTAGTTGGTGCTTTTAAAAGAAGGTGGAGACTCTCGAACCGTGGCTTTTGTTGGCAAGGTTGGAAACCTTTAGTCGGAAACAAAGACAAAACATGTACCAGAGCTCTTGGTTTAAAACAGAGGTAATATTTTTTTTAGATCATGCATGTTTCGTCAACGAATGCTAGCAGACAACTCAATCACTTGTTGAGATGGACAAGTTTCGAGGAACGGCTCCCGAATGAGGACGATCACATCCTCTTAATCTCCTTTGTTTATCACTGCCAAAGTTTTCTGATTTCTCATGAACAAAGCGTGAAGGAGGGTTTGTTTGTTATATTAATTTTGAGCCGGGCGCACTCAATGCTAGTTCCTTCTCGTATTATGGGTTTGCACATTATACATGCAATCCCGGGGTGAAGCTTGTCCAACTTAAAAAGATTATGAATTAACTACTACTTCCTCATGAAATTACAACAGAGGCACAAAATAGGAATGCATTTTTCTTTGAATAATTTCGAGATGGTACATGCAAGTCTCCATTAGGAATGGCAGGTAAATGCCATGTAGGAAGGTATGGTGGACTCATATGGCATAACTGGTATAAAGGAATTTGGATGCACAAGCAGTCAGTCTGCTTAGTACAGGCGAAGGTTAGCAAAAGACTGGGAGCGACCAACTAAGAGAGCAATGACGGTCATAATCATGCAGAGCGACAAAGCAACATTGAATCAGGCATGGAAGTTATATCGCTACTCAGAAACAAAAGATCATCAAGGCTTGACAGACTTTCTTTACAGTCTTAAATATGCGTGAGCATACGCCAAGTCAATCAAAATAAATTCTTTGAAGGAAGATATTACTAAACCATACCACATCATAGGCAAACAAATCATGGTGGTACTCCAATAACACATTGTGAACCCCCCAGCTATTTGAGACTAACCATAAGAAAACATGAACTACTAAGCGCCATTATGCACGTAGCATCTTTATCATAGACATATCAACCAATGCAACGGAAGCAAACTATCTTAATAAGATAAGCATGATAACTAAAGAGAGTTCAAGCAACCAACTAAACGAAAGCTCTTTAAAAAGATAAGCATGCAAGTTAAGAGCTAAGCATGATAGTAGCTATTAAAAGACAAAGAACACACACAGCAAAGATAGACATGAAAATTCTATGTTATGTTCTAGGTAGAGGTGGAGCGTGTTTCTCTCCCACATAAAGAAAGCTGAGTTCCGACTCGTTATGAAAAGCTAAAGAAAACTAAAAAGGAAAACTAAAAGCAAGACGCTCCAAGCATAGCACATAACACATGAAGTGATTAAAATATAGTGGAACGAAAGACGAACTGATAATGTTGATGGAGAAGGGGATGCACGGGGGCATCCCCGAGCTTAGACGCTTGAGTCTCCTTGAATATTTCTTCGGGGTGCATTGGGGCATCCCCAAGCTTGAGCGTTTGACACTCCTGCATCTTTTTATCATCTTCCCTCGCACACTTGAAAACTCCCTTCATACATAACTCATCATAATCTGATTAGCGAGGTTAGTACCCATAATAAAATAATTGTTCCTTGTTGTAAATAAAGATATTCTTGAAGGTCTACTGTTTCTCAAGATTGCCAAAAGGTTTTTGCAAAGAAAAAGCAAGCTCTAGGTTTGCAAAATGAAGGAAAGGCAAAACAGGACAGAATCTGTGAAAAACAGAACAGCAGGTAGTAAATGATTTTTCCGGGGCACTTATGCAACTCTAATCAAAAAACTCAAAGCAGATGCCCGAAAGACAATTATATAGAGCACGTTGTCGAAAAAATTCAGACCAAAAAGATGATCTGGTGATTTTATACGAGTTTTTCTATCCAAGGACAGAATTTGTTTCCTGGACAGCACGTCACAACTTTTGAACTTTCTTGCAATCAGAGGCTATACTTGGCACAAAATTGAAAAGCAAAGATACAATGATGATGCTACAGTAGTAACAACATCAAGACACAACAAAAGCAAAATAAAATTTATTCATTGGGCTGCCTCCCAAAAGCGCTTTCTTTTATGCCTTTAAGCTAGGCATAATGCATAGACGTCAAGTTGTATCAATTGAACCATCATCAAGATCATCAAAAAGCTCTTCAATAATACAACTAGTCTTAAGAGGACTTTCAAATAAAGGCCTCATAGAGATACTTCTAGGGAGAAGACCAAAAGGATAAAAGTCAAGGGAAGATTCTTTTATAAATTCATCAAAGAGAGGTGTTTCTTCCAAAGTATTTACAGTTTCAACCTCTTTGGCAATAGATGGATTACTTTTAGAACGGGGAGCCTTTGGAACATGAACGAACTTAGGCTCCCTCTTTGCCGGAGTTTCTACCTTTTTGATTTTGATTGAGGAGAAAGTAGTTCCTAGAGTATCAAAGATTTCCTCAATCTTGTCTATCCTAGAAGAGTCCAAGTCATGGAATTTGATGGTCTCCAAAGTTTTGGAAATTTTATGCATGGAGCTATCAAGCCTATTCAAATTCCCTTGGATCTTACGATCTAACTCATTTATCTTATTAATGTTTGGCATCTCTAGCTCTATCTTTCCAAGTTTTTTCATAATGTGAGCTAGGGTGATGTCCTCTTGAATGCTAACAACAGGGGGATTCCCAACAAGATTTTCAATAATACTAAGAGACTCCCAAACTGGGGCTTCTAGGAAATTCCCATTGATAGCAATATCTAGAATAAACCTATTCCAAGAAGTTATTCCAACATAAAATTTTCTAAGCAGGATAGTAGTAGGTTGCTTCTTGGTGGCTCTTTTTTGAGAATCATTAATTCTATACCAAGCATCTTTTACTTTCCCCACCTCTTTGTTTAAAGGTTAGAACTTCTGCCTCATCAAAGACAAAAGGACCCGACATAATGACAACTAAAGAATGAGATAACTATTTTTGTGATTTTCGATAAAAAATACTAAAGCAAAACTGAAAGGTAAACTAACAAGACTAAAAGCAAAGGTAAAAGATAGCGTGCAACTCCCTTATCCTGAAGAGTGGAGTCCCCGTCAACGGTGCCAGAAAACTTTGCTTGATGGCTTCTCGCCCCTCGTTGGTTACCCCAAGTGGAAGGTTTGAGATGCAGTGTAGCGGAAGTTTTCCCTTGGCAATACCAAGGATCGATTTCCCTAAGACTCCCAGTTTCAACAAGAAGGTGTCAACTGCTAACGGTGCCAAATATTAGCAATCAATGTGGACCTACACACAGATACAAATAACTTTGCTCCCAACGAGTACAGAGAGGTTGTCAATCCCTCCGGCCTTGTAGTTTACAAAGGATCAAACGCAAGTGATAATAGTGATAGTATAATTGCAATAGTAAGTAAAAAGCGGAAAGTAAATAGCGGATGTGATCAATGATGGTAATATGGACCGGAGTCTCATGATGTTCACTAGTGATGTCTCTCTCCCAAAAGACGATAAAACAGCTACGTGAGGTAAACGAATTACAGCCGGGCAATTAACAGGACCATGTGCGCAAACCAATGCTGACTAAGTTGCAAGAAAGGTAGAGGTTCAAAGCATGGGCGGTACGCCGAGGTAAGTAGACCGAAATCCATCTGCATCTACTACTAATCATCCACCTTGAGATATCTATCCAGAACATCTCGCTGGTATTAAGTTGCGAGTCCCACCCATAGTGTAAACTCAAAGCAACAGACAACTGCATTAAAAGAACTTTGCGTAAAGTAAACAATCCTTGCACCCGCGGGCACAAGCACCGTTGTTTTCCCCCTTGTGGCAACAGCACATCCCCTAGACTCATGTTTCTGTCACTCAAGCTAGTCATCGAGGGGCATGAACCCACAATCAAGCATAACGTTCCCTCTTGGAGTCACTACCTACTACTTGGCCAAAGCAATAAGTAACAACGGAGAACATGCAAGAATTACTTACGAACATATATATAAAAGAGGTGAATCAAATATATTACTCAAACACAATCTGAATATAATCTCATAATCCATCGGATCCCAGCAAACTCATCATAGCAACAGCATAAGGATTACATATGTGCCTCGATCATGTAGGGCAGCTCACGAGGACAAATTAGTGAAGCACAAGAACGGGAGGAGAACTTCACATAGCTACTGGTCATGGACCCATGGTCCAAGGGAGACTACTCACAACTCATCCGGGAGGCGTCCATGGTGGTGGAGAAGCTCCTGGTGGTGATCCTCCCCTCCGGCAGGGTGCCGGGAAGAGTTCTCCTGGTGCTCCTGATCTTGGAAGCGGCGGCGGCAACGGAACAGAGATGAGATCGCGAAAAAGGGTTTCCGTCCCGAGGGTTTTGGGAGACGGTCTAAATATATGCCAAAGGGGGGCACCAGACGAGGCTCGGGGGGCCCAGGCGCCCCCTCGGCGCGGCCAAGGGGGGGCCGCGCCACCAGGGCGCCTGGGGCCCTGGTGCCCCCCCCCCCCCGGCTGTACTTTGGCTACCGAGAACCTTCTGGAATGCTGATTTTTTATATAATTTTTCCGGGATTTTTTTGGCAGTTCTCGTAATAGGAAAACCTGAAATACAAAAACAGCCGAAAACAGAAACTGGCACTGGGGTGCACTGAGTTAATAGGTTAGTCCAAATATGATCAAAAGTGTATGGAAGTGTATAAATATCATAGCAATATCACCCAAAAGAGGCATGGAGCAAGCAGAAATTATAGATACGTTTTGGACGTATCATGTGACGGCAACGACGGCCGACAACAGCTGCCGACCGGCAGCGGCGGCGGAGCATGTTGTGGGTGTTCCGCGCACACCCAACATGGACGCCACGCAAACTACACTACGCCGGGGACTACGCCGCCACCACGGTGTAGCCTCCCAGCTGGAGCTGTCCTCTGATGATGGCGGAGTGGCTGTCCAACGATGATGGACCGGTGCCATTGGCGATTGTGGGAGAAGCATACGAGATAAGCCATTTACCTTCATCTCTCAGCTCACATGACACAATAAGCACACCCACGAGGACATGTACAGAGAGGACATCCGACGGTTCCAATGGCGCTCCCCGTGGCTCCAATGCCGCTCCCAGCGGCCGACGACGACAATGGCGGGCAGTTCACCACGCATCACGTAGTGGACACCCACGTGAGGGGGAAGGCCCTCTCGATGGTGTACATGAACGATCTGGTCTCGATGAAGAGCTACATCCAAACTATGGAGCAGTTCCTTGCCGAGGACAAGTACCGAGTGGTCGACTTCGACCTCGAGTACACCATCGGTCGTGCCGGACAAGATTAGAAGGTTGCCATCACCCAGTTGTGCATGCGACATGATGTCCTCGTCTACCACTACCACCTTGCCACAAGGCCTTGCGAGCGTTTCTCCAGGTTTATCAACAGCTCCGACGACAGTTTCGCTACGGTGGACACCACCAACGATCTACAAGCGCTCAAGGTTGCAGACTTGAAATGCCCGAATCTTGTCAACATCCAGTACCACTACAAGGTCTGGGGCAGCGACAAAAACAAACTGAACTCACTGGTTGATCTTGCCTCGGCCATCATTGACCCCTGCTACGCGAAGATAAAAGAAGAGAGCAATAAGGAAAAGAATGCCTGGCACAGTGTGTGGCATGAGAGACTGGATGAACAACATGTCAAGTCCGCGGCGATGGACGCGTACACAAGCTACGAGATGTACATGCGGATCATTGACATGAGGAATTGTCTTCTTCCTGACTCAGACGAGGGATCGAGCCACATAGCAGTGGTGGGAGCGTCACAAGAAGTAGTTGACTAGACGATCGTTTCTCCTACTTTAGAATGCATGCAATTGTTTATTGAGGTGTGTGCGAATGATCTGTATAGTCACTTATGTAATTGGATGCTTATTTCAGTTATATATATACACATGTTATTCTACTATAGAGAGAGCAATTCACAAGGCTTATTAGCAGCAATCGTCTGTGTTATTATTGGTCTTCGCACACATTTATGATTACGGACTTGTTTGCCGCGTATCACACACATCTTGGTCAGTTGAACTATTTCCATTGTGTTGCCTAATCACACACAGTTCATCCTAGTGAACCGTATGCTGTATATCGCACACACCTTCATCTGGCTGCCCGTTTCTTTTGTTCCTCCTCATCGCAAACAGTTAATTGAACCGAACCGTATGCCCTTCATTGCACACGCAACAAAAATCTGAACCATGTTTGATGCATCCATCATCGCAAACGTTTTGCACCTTTTTTTACGGTTCTTTTACACCATCGTTTGCGATTATGGCATCGCACACAGTTTCATCGAAGGGTCCGATCGTAGGGTCACGTTAGCACCATCATGTTGTAGTGTTGGGGTCAGGGGCAAAATCGGGCGAGGGGAGAGAGCTTTATATAGGGGGGTTCCCTGGGGTATGGGCGGCTCCAGAAGGAAGGGAATCGCGTCGAAGCTTGGGTCTGCAGCGGCGCCGGCAAGTTTGAAATGGGACCACGAGAAAGACGAAGGTGAGCACGACGAATCTCGGCGATCCGTGTGGGCTGGACGCGACACTGAGAGAGAGGGGGAAATCGGATCGGGCGGCCGATCCATTCGGAATTCGATGCCGATTAGGTTGACGGCTAGTGGGCCACGTCGGTGGGGCTTTGGCCAATTCTAAGAAAAAAATAGCTTTGCTATTTTAATTAAAATAGAGAAAGAAAAGAAATAAAAAGTTTACCTTGACATATTATATACCAAAAATTCCAAAAATAAAGGAAAGGGATAAGATGAACTATTTTCCAAGTCCAAATAAAGTCTAAAAAATCATATAATGCAAATAGTGCTTTTGTTGCATTTAAAACGAATAAAATAATTTTAAACTACCAAAATGATTCCAAATTTATTTTCTCCTATTTTCACTTGGAGGGAATCATTTTACTCTCATTTCCATATATTTGTTTTTAGGAGGAAAATAATTTGATTAAAAATCCTAAATGAGCTTGGATTTGAATTTCAAATCTTTTCTAGTTTTCCTTGATCAAATAAATTTCAAATTGCCTCTAAATTTTTAAGGGTCATATTCCTTCTCTCATTTTTAATATTTTTTGAGAATTTGAAATTTGGGAATTCAAATAACTTCAAATTGAAAGAGGTTCAAATAACTTCAAAGGGACTTTCAAAATGATCCTTTTAAACTTGCAACTCTCTTTCTTCATATTTGAAGAAGTCTTTTTATCTTCTCTCAAGAAAATCATTCAGTTGCATAAAGTTTCTAAATTTGAAATATTTTCAAATGGAATTCAAATCTTTTCAAAAAAACTTTTCATTTCTTTAATGGAAGAAGTCATGCCATCTTCACTTAGGGTTTTGTATTTGAAATGAATTTGAATACATGGGGATCAAAATGCAGGATGAAAGTGTTGGGAAAGTACTATTATTCTCTGTCCTTTAACTTTCAAAAAGTTTCAATGTCCACTTAATTTCACACAAGTATTCACACAACAATCAAACAAATAATCATATTTATTTATTTAATATAATATTACAAAATTTAGAATTTTGGGATGTTACAACGACACATTACCATGCTTGGGCCTAGGGCAAGACATTGTGGGGTTAGTAAGTAGACGATGGGTTGCAATAGTGACAAAAGCTTAAACCCCAGTTTATGTGCTATTCCGTAAGGGGATGATATCGATCCATATCTTTCCTGCTATTGTTAGATTTATCTTAATTCTTCTTTCCTAGTTGCGGATGCTTGCGAGAGGGGGTAATCAGAAGTGGGTTGTTTTTTCAAGTAAGAACATCACCTTATCATTGGTCCACCCACACAACAACTTATCAAAGTAGTGAATGCGATCAATGAATCATGATGAAGTTTACTAGACGAGATTCGCATGTGTCCTCGGGAATGTTTTTCGCACTATAAGAAGTATTCCTGGCTTGTCCTTTGCAATAAAATGGATTCCTTGCTGCACCTTGTCACTTTTGTTCCTTGTTACTTGTTACGAATTATATTGCTATTGAACTATCTGTCACAACTACTTTACAACACCTGCAGAGAATACCTTGTTGCAAACCCCTTATTGATTCATTATGCTCCCCGTTGGGTTTGACACTCTTATTTATGGAAAGGACTACGATTGACCCCCGATACTTGTGGGTCATCAAGACTCTTTCCTAGCGCCATTGTCGGGGAGTGAAGCGCTCTTGGTAAGTGGAATTTGCATTTATATTACGTCCTGGATTTTGTCTTCATTTGTCAATATGGAAGATAATCCTTTGAGAGTCTTGTTCGAAGTATCTTCACCTCGAGCGGAAGTAGTAAGAGTCGTGCCCTAATCTACTGAAAATATTTATTATGAAATCGCTTTTGGTATTTTGAAAAAATTGCATGCTAATCGCTATGCAGGAGATGGAATAATACATATTGATATACACTTAACCTATATGGATGAACTTTGTGGAGCCCAAGTGCACATTGGGGGCTTCTATTTTTCCTTTATCTTTTCTGTTTTATTTTTTTCACTGTTTTTCATTTTATTTCCTTACTAAATGAATTTAGCTGACTTTGAAAACTTTCATATAAATACTAGGCAGTGTAATGAGCTAACACAACAAGTTCCAATTTATTTTCAAAATTTGAAATATTTGTTTCAATTTAAAAGGTTGAAATATATGCTACTAATCCAATTTTAAATAGTTTAAGGGCATTTTAAATATTCAAATAATGTTGGTTCTTACATGAAATATCCTTATTGTATATTTGCAACCCATCATACCTTTTTATTTCACTGTTTCAAAAAACTAAAATTTGACTTGGTTTTCAACTAAATGACAATTAAGCTTAGCAAAAGGAGGTGACATGGCATCATTAGTTAGAATTCACTATAGCTTAATTACAGGGGTGTTACAACAACCCGTCTATTAATTTCTTCTTCACCAAATCCATCGTCTCTCCTTTATATATGTCGGCGAGGACGGCCCTGAAGGCAGCTTGGTCCTTGAAATCCTTCTGAATTGATCGGGTGGCGTTGTTGGTCCCATTGTACATGCACAACAGATGCTGGCATTGCCGAAGGGGTTGGATATTTCGGTCAATGGCCATAGCTATAACGTCTATGATGGTGAGACCTATATTTGTCAGGCATCTCACCTTGGCGGCTAGACGAGCCACATCAGAGTCATCCTTCTGAGCGGTGCTCCTAGGCCTCTAGTTCAAGGTCAGGAGCCCAAGTCGAACTGGCTCATACAAGGAAACATTGGCTATATAGAACCATTCGGATGCATAGCTGTCGGCATCCTCTTGAGGAGTTCCGGTGGGATAGCCGGTCCTGGCTATTCGGCGGACATCGGGTGCGCCCACGTCATCCAGCTTCTTATCCCGGTAGCAGGGCATCATGCAGAAGTACTCCTGCCATAGTCCAAAGTTCTCTGCACATCCGAGGTACATCTCACAAAGGGAAAAAATCTCGCGATATGTAGAATCAAATTGGGAGTTAGATGATAGAGTTGGATCCCATAGAACTCAAGTAAACCCCATAGGAAGGGGTGCATAGGGAACCCTAATCCCTGGAGAATAAATGGAACAAAACATATCCGCTCGTCCCAATTGGGAGCGGGGTGGCGGTCGGCATGGGCATGCACATCCACAAAAATTAACCTCGGTCTGGTAGGTGCCAGATCTGGATGTGGTGAATATCCCTGAGTGGCTAGCCGATCCAGTTATAGATGGCTGACAAAGCAACTACCCCGGTTGCCCTTGAGGGGACCGTGAGGGCGCTTGGAGGAACCTGCTCCATCTACCATTTTTTATGCTTTCAGTGATTTGTTCTGTGTTGGATTGAGAAAGGGAAAGGGTCAAGATGAATTTTGTCGTGATTTTGGCTAGGTGCCAGCTAAATATAAGGTGGGAAGCAGATGCTTCGATGTCCGCTCATAAAGTGACCCGCTCCCTAGATGGCTCACAGATCGAGGAAAGATTATGCTCATGTGAAGGAAACAGGGTACGGTGGGCCCCCGTCCGAGCTAAAATATAAGAAGGATGAACTCACCAGTCAAGCTAGAGACTCTAGAGCCGAAGTTGAATGTCCGAAGTTGTCCTAGGCATTGAAAACTAGTTCGGGGGCTACTGACGATCTCCTGGACTAGGGGGTACCCACCTAGTTGGCCCGTAGTCCATGGACTAAGCTCGTGAGCTACCCATTCTCCGAGGGAGCACTCTAGAAGCCTCATACTTTGCGACTCTACATAAGACTTGGAATGCACTCCAAGACCAACATTGGTTCGGCGGCGCATGTAACCCTACAATGGCAATCGACCATATGTAACCCTAGGTACCCCCCCCCCCCCGGTGTCTATATAAACTAGGAGGTTTAGTCTGCAGAGAGGAGGACCATAATCACACCCGCCTAGCCTTAGGGTTAGAACTCTACTTACGATCTCGAGGTAGATCTAACATATATTCAATACATCATCATCATCAATATAATCAAGCAGCGCGTAAGGTATTACCTCTTCGAGAGGGCCCGAACCTGGGTAAACACTATCTCCTTCGTCCCATATTAACCATAGATCCGAGATCCATAGCTCGAGACCCCCTGCCCCGAGGTCTGCCGGATTTACTACCGACACCAAGGTTTATCGAACCAATAGGAGATTCATGCAACCAACTATTAACCCACACACACACAAACAAATACTTGCACCCAACATGGGCAAGTGGGTTGTCAATCCACGTGTACCCGTTAATTCCAAGGATTAATTCTGATAGTGGTAGATATATAAATTGCAAAACTAAATAAAAGTAAATAAATTGCAGCAAGGTATTTAGGGTTTTAGTAATATGATGTGAATGGACCTCAGGGCCATAGCGTTCACTAGAGGCATCTCTCTCAAGAACATGGAAACAGTGGGTAAACAAATTACTGTTGGGCTAGTGATAGAAAAGTGCATAGTTATGATGATATTCATGGCATGATCAGTACATAGGCATTACGTCTGTGACAAGTAGACCGAAATCCATCTGAATTTACTACTATTACTCCACCCCTCGACATCTATCTAACATGCATCTTAAGTTATTAAGTTCATAACAAACAAAGTAATGCTAGGAGCATGATGAAATAATGTAGACAAAATAAGACCAATCAATATGATGAAAACCCGCCGTTTTACCCTTAATAGCAAGAATAGAAATGTGTGCCTTGTTATCCCTTCTGCCACGAGGTGAGGACACCGCAAGATTGAACCTACTACCATGCACCACTTCCACTGAGGATAAATCGATCTAGTTGGCCAAACTAAACAAATAGATCGGAAAGCATTACATGGCTATAAAATCACACATGATAAAGTTCGGAAAAGACTCAATTACTATCAATGAATAATCTGAGCATGAACCCACTATTCATTGGATCCCAACAAATGCACCACAAAAAGATTACATTGAATTGATCTACAAAGATAACATTGTATAGAAGATCAAAAAGAGATAGAGCCATCTATCTACTGCTATGGGCCCGTGTGTCCTGTGAGGAACTACTCACGCATCATCGGAGAGGCGGCAAGGTTGATGTAGAGGTCGTCCGTGATTGATTCCCCCTCTAGCAGAGTATCAGAAAAGACCTTCAGATGGGATCGTGGAAGAATAGGGATTTACATCGGCGGAATAATTGTTCTGGGTGTCGCTCTAGGTTTTGTGGAATATATGTGAATTTATAGGCCATGAATTAGGTCAATCGGAGTAGTAGAGGGTCCACAAGGGGGCAGGGCGCCCCCCTGGGGCGCGCCCCCTGTCTTATTGCTTCTTCATGCATCATCAAGTCTCCCCCCCCCCCCGAAGCATCTAAGGTCTCTTTTGTTTTAGAAAAATCATTATAAAGTGTCAACGTGTTTGGACTCCATTTGGTAGAGATTTTGCGTAAAACCAAAAACATGCAGAAAACAACAACTGGCACTGGGCACTAAGTTAATAGATTAGTTAACGAAAATTGTTGGAAATATGCCCTAGGTAATAATAAATTGGTTATTATTATATTTCCTTGTTCATGATAATTGTTTATTATCCATGCTAGAATTGTATTGATAGGAAACTCAGATACATGTGTGGATAAATAGACAAACACCATGTCCCTAGTGAGCCTCTAGTTGACTGGCTCGTTGATCAATAGATGGTTGCGGTTTCCTGACCATGGACATTGGATGTCGTTGATAACGGGATCACATCATTAGGAGAATGATGTGATGGACAAGACCCAATCCTAAGCATAGCACAAGATCGTGTAGTTCGTATGCTAAAGCTTTTCTAAATGTCAAGTATCTTTTCCTTAGACCATGAGATTGTGCAACTCCCGGATACCGTAGGAATGCTTTGTGTGTACCAAATGTCACAACGTAACTGGGTGGCTATAAAGGTGCACTACGGGTATCTCCAAAAGTGTCTATTGGGTTGGCACGAATCGAGACTGGGATTTGTCACTCCGTGTGACGGAGAGGTATCTCTGGGCCCACTCGGTAGGGCATCATCATAATGTGCACAATGTGATCAAGGAGTTGATCATGGGTTGATGTGTTACGGAACGAGTAAAGAGACTTGCCGGTAACGAGATTGAACAAGGTATCGGGATACCGACGATCGAATCTCGGGCAAGTACTATACCGGTAGACAAAGGGAATTGTATACGGGATTGATTGAATCCTTGACATCGTGGTTCATCCGATGAGATCATCATGGAGCATGTGGGAGCCAACATGGGTATCCAGATCCCGCTGTTGGTTATTGACCGGAGAGTTATCTCGGCCATGTCTGCGTGACTCCCGAGCCCGTAGGGTCTACACACTTAAGGTTCGATGACGCTAGGGTTATAGGGAAAGTATGTATGCGGTCACTGAATGTTGTTGGGAGTCCCGGATGAGATCTTGGACGTCATGAGGAGTTCTGGAATTGTCCGGAGGTAAAGATTGATATATAGGAAGTGAGGATTTGGCCACCGGAAGTGTTCCGGGCATCACCGGTAATGTACCGGGACCACCGGAAGGGTCCGGGGGTCCATCGGGAGGGGCCACCAGCCCCGGAGACCTACATGGGCCAATAGTGGGAAGGGACCAGCCCCTAGGTGTCAGGCCCAAGATGCGATTCTATCCCGATCATGTGACACTTACGTGATTGGGGCACAACCGCATTTCTGGTGCTTAGCAAGATGGATATCATTACATCGTACCATTACATACATACATGGGGGATACAACAATTCATACAAGTCACATGAATACAACAACATCAGTACAAGGCATCCGACTACGGATGCAAACATGAAATCACAACGACATCCATCTGCTATCCTAGGCTGACGACCCGGTACCAAACCCAAGACTGAAGAAGAAGAAGAAGAAAGAACTCCAACACAACGATCATCGCTCTCACGTCAAGACATCGGAAACCTGCACCTGCAACTGTTGTTGTAGTATCTGTGAGCCACGAGGACTCAGTAATCCCATAACGATGGGTAACAAGACTAGCAAAGCTTAATGGGTAGGAAGAGGTAAAGTGGTGAGGTTGCTGCAGCGGCTAAGCAATATGTATGGTGGCTAACTTACGAGTACAAGAATAAGATGAGCATCTACGCAAACGGTCGCAAACTAGTAATGATTGCTAAAGATCCTGAACTACCTACGAGTCAAACATAACCCCACCGTGTTCTCTTCTCAAAGTGAAAAGAGACAGTCACGGTTACTCACACAGTTGTGTGTTTTACTTCGGATCCTCTGTCAAGTTTTCTACAATCGGACATTAACAAATTCCAATTTGCCACATAACCGCGGGCACGGGTTTCGAAAGATCATAACCCTGCAGGGGTGTCCCAACTTAGCCCATCATACGCTCTCATGGTCAGCTGAACTAATAATAATATTATTACCCCTTATCTTAGGGAAGGCCCGATCAGACTCGGAATTCCCGGTGCACAATACATTTAGACAATGGTAAAACAAGTCCAGCAAGACCTCCCGGCGTGCCGACACCCTGATAGTAGACGCGCGTATCTCGTCTTAGGCCACGACCAGATGGGACATCCTACGGGAGCCAGATACCTCGAGTTTCCCTGAGGCGGTCCCGCAGTCCGCCCGTTTGGGACCAACACCATCAGCACTGGCCCCCCTGTATGTAGAAGAATCCTCAGGTAGCGCTAACTCCCTATGCAATTAATTAATTAATTAAGTTTTTATTATGTTGCAAATTAAAACCAATGTTGGGCCTTGCTGGAGGAGTTTTATTCAAAGACGAAGTGTCAAGGGGTCCCCATATACCCAACCGTGTAAGGAACGCAAAATCAAGGGACATAATGCCGGTTTATCGGCTTCTAAGGTGGCATGAGTGGAACAAAACACCGAGCAAAAGGCCAAGCCTTCCACCCATTGCCAAGTATATAGGTGTGTTAATAATAATAATAGATATTGTGATATTCCAACAACAAGTTCCAACATGGAACGATCTTCATCTTCACCTGCAACTAACAACGCTATAAGAGGGGCTGAGCAAGCGGGTAACATAACCAAACAATGGTTTGCTAGGAACGTGTCAAAGGTTAGAGGTTTCATGGCAATAAGGAGAGGGGCTGACAATAAGATGGGTAGCGCGACATATAACGATAGCATCGAGACAACTAAGCATGGCAATGGTAGTAAAGGTATCCAAGGGTATGGTCATCTTGCCTGAGATCCCGCAAGGAAGAAAAATGGTTCCATGAAGAAGACGAAGAGGAAGCCTTGAATACGAACCACATGTAGACGAAAGAATCCTCACGGTCGCAACGGAAAAGAACTTGCGAGAAGAAAGCACACAACACGGTAAACACACAACACAAGAACACGACAAGATGCTCAAACAAGTATGAAGCAAGACAAGTCTATATATGATGCAAAACATGGCAAGGTAGGAAGCACTCAAAAACAACACCAAACAACAATTTTAAATGAGGTCGGAAATTACACATAACAAATCCGGTAAGCCCTCATATGCATAATTTGAAATTAGTCCAGAACTGAACAAACCTTATGTTCAAGTTGTTAAATAGCAAATTAACATGCACCATGATGATCTACTCAAAATTCTAGTCAAGTTACATATCAAGTTTGTTTAATTCGGGTTTGTCAAAAAAAAAGTTTGTTTAATTCGGAGCTACGACCTAGAAGATATGAGCAAAACAAAACAAACAAGTCAACGGTGCAAGATGCACCCAAACATCAAGCAAACACACTCCAAACATGTAAACAACATGATATTATGATTCTACATGCAATATCACACAAGTTTCATATAGGGCACACTCAAAACGGAGCAACGGTTCAACACATACACATGAAACAAGATATAACAACAAGCTGAAGTTAACAGCCACATAGCAACTTTGGGGCAAGGTAAATATAAGCTACAGCACCCAAACATGTTAACAAGAAGCATGGATGTGAAATAGACATGTTACTTAACAAGCATGAACTTAGAACACACTCAAAAGCTTGCTGGAACATAATTAACCAAGCATGGAAAGTTGCAATAAATTTATCAAGATTTAGTCAAAATCTGGGAAGGCAAAAACATCATCACGATGCTGCTTTCGGAGGCACAAAACAACAAGCATATCAACTCCATTTAGTATATAAAGATCATGGACATGTAATATACATATGATACATCAAACAACTCCATTGGAGCAACTCCATAGGAGGCATGGATCAATAGCAACAAGCTCCACCAAATTGAACATGCTAATAAAAACCTGATAGGTTAAATTTATAGCAACTTGAGAGCAAGAAATAAATAAGCTACAGTAGGCCATAAGTGCAAACAAGGGCATGGATTGATAGACAATAACATGGACAACAACACATGATCATTGGCCACTCCAAAACAAGCATGGATGTGAGTGGGGTATCAAGCAAACATAGCATCTGGTTAAACAGTTTCCAGACTTAGCAGTTTTTTCACTAAGTATAGAACAACAATAACGACATGGCATGTTTACAAGCTTGTTTAAGTCACCTCAAGGCCTATCATGAAAAGTGGATTTCACCACAGCAAAGACCATATGTTTGTGCTTCTAAAACATATAGACATGTGGCATGAAGACATACACATCAATAGCAATGAGCAAGTGAAATCAGCATCTCATAAGAAGTTTCAGCACTTAACAGCCACATGCACTTTTGCAACAGAGATTAACATGGCAATATGGCACCTAACATGAATGCTACAACAACCAACATGTAGAGCACTTCACAATGAACATTTTGACATATCATATGCTCCATTTGGATAAACATGCACAAAGTTACAAGCATCACAAGTATGCAACAAACTATAGTTAACAGCAGTTTTAAAAAAGTAGCACTCTTGCAACAAGGATTAAGGCATCAAGATGAAGTCAAACAAGCATGCCACAAAGGAACAAAGTGAAGAGCATATCACCAAGATCATTTTGACATATTATTCACTCAAATTGGACTTACACACAAATAGTTACAGCCATGCAAACATGCAACATTTTTAAAGACAGAGAAAGGACTTAGTAGAAAAAATTATACCTCGGAGGGGCGGACGTGTCCGGAACCAGGTGGACATGTCCGGCGTCTGGGCGTGGGGCACACCTGTCGGCCACACAAGAGATGGAGGGATGGACATGTCCGATCTCCACCGAACATGCCTGGCACGACGCGGCCCGGACCGGATCTGGCCCGATCCGGCCGGCGGCGAGCGTGCACGGCGGCGGAGGGCGCGGGGCCGCCGGAGAGGGCCGGTGCGGGGCGAGGAGTACCAGATCTGGTCCGACTCGGCCAGATCGCGGCGGCGGAGAGGAGAAGGTGCCCCGGGGCGGCAATCTCGGCGGAGGGAGCTGGCCGGCGGCGGCGCTCGGGTGGCCGGCGGCGGGGAGCTGCGGCGGGAGCTGGCGAGCGGGCGGTGGCGCTGGACGGCGAGCAGGCAGCGAGGCGAGGAGGATCGGGGCGTGCGGTAGGCGAGTGGGCTCCGGTGGCCCACGGCGGCGGCGACGGGCTCCGGTGACCGGCGGCGGGGAGGCGACGGGCGAGGCGGCCGACGCGCTGCGGGAGGACGGGGTGCGCGGGAGGCCAGTGGGAAGCGGGCTCGGCGGGCGCGCGCGGGCCTGCGGTGGCGGAGCGGTCGGGCCAGGTGGGTCATGCCTGGGCCCGCAGGGCTGGCGATGGGGAAGGGCGCTGAGGGGGCGCGGGGGAGCCAGGTGGCGTCCTGCCGTTGGCCGGGAGGCGCGCTGCGGCGGCTGGCCCTATGGGGCGTTGCCACGTGGAAAAAATGTGGTGGAGGGGCGCAGATTTGGAGGAGGAGGAGGGGTTGGCTACGGCTGGAGGTCGGGGAAGACTAGGTTTAGACTAGGGAATACCCAAAATGGACAAGGGGTGTCCATATATAGACATAGGGACTAGGGTTTAGGTCTAGGGGGTGTTTTTGGGGCAGATTGGAGCCATCGAATGCCGATCGGACGGCTCCGAACGGATGAAGAGGTAGGTTGGGCCTAGGTGGGATTAGTGGGCTATGTATGAGGGGTTGTGGGGAGAGAAGAGAATAGGCCCGCAAACTTTCCGGATACCGAAAACGTCCGACGTTTTGACCGGCGACTAGTGCCGCTATATTTAACTGTTGGGCTATCAAACGAGCTCCGAATGCGACGAAACTTGACACGCGTTCTACCTATGCTATAATAAGACCACACGCCAAGTTTCAACCCATTCCGAGAACATTTTCCGGCCACTCATAAAATAGATATTCGGAGGCGCCGCGGGCGCGTGTGAGTGTGTCTGGGTTCAGAACGGACAATGGAAAGGACGGGCGAACTCGGACGGATGCAAGTTTTAAAAACATGCTGATGCAATGCACACGATGACATGGCAAGATGCAACACGCAAGCAGATAACATGGCAACGGCAAGGAATAACTGGCTGACACCTAGCGCACCGGTCTCGGGGTGTCACAACACTCCCCTAGTAACAAGAGATCTCGTCCCGAGATGTTAGGAATGAGACAGAAGAGAAAAAGGAATAACAAAGTTCTTCGAGGACAAAAGAGTGAAACCAAAGAATATCGAGAGGTTGAATAACTTGAAAGAAAGGATACAACGGAGATGAACGAAGTTGCAAAGACTTCGATAAACAAGAGAACAAGGAAATACGACGAGAATCGAGGAGGTAAGTGACAAAAGAGACAATGAAACCACTCCGGTTAATAAGAGATAGAAAAGAATTCAAACAAAAGAATTCGGGTAGCACTCCGGCTGAAAATGGAAGAAATAGCACACCGGTTGAACTTGAATGGAATGGAACAAGAACTTGAGAAGATGAAATAGTACTTGATGAGAGAAACAACACAATGCCTCCGGAATAATTGAAAGAACGGAATGAAAAGAATGGAGACGAAGAAGAAGAACTTTGAGCGCGAATGACTTTGCAAGAAGGAAGGATTGAACGGAGTCGCTGAAAAATCAGCAACGAAAAGAATTAACTTGTTGTGGACTTATGGAAATCATCCCGAAACTTGAGGTGATATACCGCCGCAACGAAAAGATGGATTAGCTGAGAATGAAGAAATGCAAAACTCCACTTCAAAAGAATACGGAGAATTATTTGCACTCGAGAGGCAAAAGAATAATGCTTGAGCTTGATCCAAATGAATTTGATAAACACTCGAAGAATGATTTAAAACATGAGGGACCACCATAGAACTCCGGTCACAAAAGGATGATGATATAGAAATGACGGGCAGAAAGAATAAGATTAAAGCCTTGCGATGATTATTCGGTGTTCCGACGAGATAGCCGAGAAACTTGAACTCTGGAAAAGAAGAGATTAAAGCACTTGGAACTAGAATTTATTCATCAAGAATAAACTTCGAATGGAAGGATTAAATAGCTTGATGAAAAACGAATAAGAATTATGTTATGCTTATCCTCCACCAATTAAATTGATGAGAAGCAATGGAATCGCATACTACTTATTCACGTTGAAATGATTAAAGAGGAATATATCGCGAACTTGCGAAAATCTTCATGAAACACCGGTAGGATTGGAATAAAATGAATGAATTGATATGATGACACCGGAAAAGAACTGTTGAGCGAACCACCGTAATAATTGAAGCCGAGTGAAGAAAAGAAACGAACCACCGGGAAGAATTAAATCGAGTGATGAAAAAGAACAAACCACCGAAGAATTAAAATCGAGTGAACATAAGAGAATGAATCGCCGGGAAGAATAAAGCACTCGCGGAAAATTTGAATGACGGGAACAAAGAGATCGTGAACTGATTAGAGAATACTTGAACGAAGCACCGGACAGAATGTGAGACGAACGAAGAGGCATCAATGAAGAATATTTGGAGGACGAAGTTGAAAACTGAGAACGAAGAAATCTTCTAAAATGATGGCCTTCGAAGGAACACAAGAAAAGAATTCATGAAATACTCCGGAAAAATAAAAAGAAGAAAGGTTGAACCAACGATGAAAGATTTTGCAGACGATCTTGAAGAAGGCATATGACTGATGGAATCCATACTTACGTCACACTTGAAAAGAATTTGAGAATAACTCCGGAAAATAAGAAGAGTCAGGTAAGATCCTGGGAAAAGACATGTGGGTTATGAGCCCACTGAAGAGAAAACATCGTTGAAAAGGATTAAAAAGGAGATGATGCACCGGAACGATTGAAAGACCCGAATGAGGTGACAAGCTCGAATTAATTTGAAGGCAACACGAATCTCGTGAGATATCTTCGGAACTCCGGAATAATTAAATGGCGAGAGACGAACGAGCAAGAGGAAACATCTGAGCCAAGGAAAAGAATATGATGAACACCGAAAACAAATCGAATTGGAACCACCGAAAAGTAGAAGAGGTGAAGAATATCGAACGAGAGGAGAATTTACCAATTGAAATAATTGATGAAAGAAAGCAAAGACTTCATACGAGTAGGATGGATACTCGATTACGGATTCCGGCTCTGATAAGAAAAAGGGTGGGAGGGTGGGAAAAAGAAAGACCACATCGAACTGGGAAAACAACACCGGTTGAAAAGAACTGAGGATGAACTTGCAAAGAAGAAGAGGGTCGAATCCACTTGACGAGAGATGCACCAGATGAAAGAGCCGACAACGCAACGAACGAAAACTAACCACGTGATCCTAAAAAAATTGAAGGGGAAGAGGGGTAAGTCAAAACACCTACGTCAAAATTCCTCACCAGAGCGACAAAGGGACTGAGGAGTAAAAGAATTCCTACTCTCCGATATAACTAGACTCCGAAAAGGTTTTCTGCTAGACTCAACAACGACCAAACTACGATCAATCAAGGGGGCTCCTATGGTCGGTTGAGGCTCTGATACACCCTTGTCAGGCCCAAGATGCGATTCTATCCCGATCACGTGACACTTACGTGATTGGGGCACAACCGCATTTCGGGCGCTTAGCAAGATGGATATCATTACATCGTACCATTACATACATACATGGGGGATACAACAATTCATACAAGTCATATGAATATAACAACATCAATACAAGGCATCCGACTACGAATGCAAACATGAAATCACAACGACATCCATCTGCTATCCCAGGCTGCCGACCCGGAACCTAACCCAAGACTTAAGAAGAAGAAGAAGAAGAAGAAGAAAGAACTCCAACACAACGATCATCGCTCTCACATCAAGACATCGGAAACCTGCACCTGCAATTGTTGTTGTAGTATCGATGAGCCACGAGGACTCAGCAATCCCATAACGATGGGTAACAAGACTAGCAAAGCTTAATGGGTAGGAAGAGGTAAAGTGGTGAGGTTGCAGCAGCGGCTAAGCAATATTTATGGTGGCTAACTTACGAGTACAAGAATAAGATGAGCATCTACGCAAACGGTCGCAAACTAGTAATGATCGCTAAAGATCCTGAACTACCTACGAGTCAAACATAACCCCACCGTGTTCTCTTCTCAAAGTGAAAAGAGACAGTCACGGTTACTCACACAGTTGTGTGTTTTACTTCGGATCCTCTGTCAAGTTTCCTACAACCGGACATTAACAAATTCCAATCTGCCACATAACCGCGGGCACGGCTTTCGAAAGATCATAGCCCTGCAGGGGTGTCCCAACTTATCCCATCACAAGCTCTCACGATCAGCTAAAGTAATAATAATAATATTACCCCTTATCTTAGGAAGGCCCGATCAGACTCGGAATTCTCGGTGCACAAGACATTTCGACAATGGTAAAACAAGTCCAGGAAGACCTCCCGGCATGCCGACACCCTGATAGTAGCCACACGTATCTCGTCTTAGGCCACGACCGGATGGGACATCCTATGGGAGCCAGATACCTCAAGTTTCCCCGAGGCTGTCCCGCAGTCCGCCTGTTTGGGACCAACACCATCAGCACTGGACCCCATGTATGTAGAAGAATCCTTGGGTAGCGCTAACTCCCTATGTAATTAATTAATTAATTAAGTTTTTATTATGTTGCAAATTAAACCAATGTTGGGCCTTGCTGGAGGAGTTTTATTCAAAGACGAAGTGTCAAGGGGTCCCCATATACCCAACCGTGTAAGGAACGCAAAATCAAGGAACATAATGCCGGTTTATCGGCTCCTAAGGTGGCATGACTGGAACAAAACACCGAGCAAAAGGCCAAGCCTTCCACCCATTGCCAAGTATATAGGTGTGTTAATAATAATAATAGATATTGTGATATTCCAACAACAAGTTCCAACATTGAATGATCTTCATCTTCACCTGCAACTAACAACGCTATAAGAGGGGCTGAGCAAGCGGGTAACATAGCCAAACAACGGTTTGCTAGGAAGGTGTCAAAGGTTAGAGGTTTCATGGCAACAAGGAGAGGGGCTAACAATAAGATGGGTAGCGCGACATATAACGATAGCATCGAGACAACTAAGCATGGCAATGGTAGTAAAGGTATCCAAGGGTATGGTCATCTTGCCTGAGATCCTGCAAGGAAGAAGAATGGTTCCATGAAGAAGACGAAGAAGAAGCCTTGAAGACGAACCACATGTAGACGAACGAATCCTCACGATCGCAACGGAAAAGAACTAGCGAGAAGAAAGCACACAACACGGTAAACACACAACACAAGAACATGACAAGATGCTCAAACAAGTATGAAGCAAGACAAGTCTATATATGATGCAAAACATGGCAAGGTAGGAAGCACTAAAAAACAACACCAAACAACAAGTTTAAATAAGGCCGGAAAGTACACATAACAAATTCGGTAAGTCCTCGTATGCATAATTTGAAATTAGTCCAGAACTGAACAAACATTATGTTCAAGTTGTTAAACAGCAAATTATCATGCACCATGATGATCTAATCGAAATTCTAGTCAAGTTACATATCAAGTTTGTTTAATTCAGAGCTACGGCCAAGAAGATATGAGCAAAACAAGACAAACAAGTCAACGGTGCAAGATGCACCCAAACATCAAGCAAACACACTCCAAACATGTAAACAACATGATATTATGATTATACATGCAAAATCACACAAGTTTCATATAGGGCACACTCAAAACGGAGCAACGGTTCAACACATACACATGAAACAAGATATAACAACAAGCTGAAGTTAACAGCCACAAAGCAACTTTGGGGCAAGGTAAATATAAGCTACAGCACCCAAACATGTTAACAAGAAGCATGGATGTGAAATAGACATGTTACTTAACAAGCATGAACTTAGAACACACTCAAAAGCTTGCTGGAACACAAATAACCAAGCATGGCAAGTTGCAATAAATTTATCCAGACTTAGTCAAAATCTGGGAAGGCAAAAGCATCATCACGATGCTGCCTTCGGAGGCACAAAACAACAAGCATATCAACTCCATTAAGTATATAAAGATCATGGACATGAAATAGACATATCATACATCAAACAACTCCATTGGAGCAACTCCATAGGAGGCATGGATGAATAGCAACAAGCTCCACCAAATTGAACATGCTGATAAAAACCTGACAGGTTAAATTTATAGCAACTTGAGAGCAAGAATTAATAAGCTACAGTAGTCTATAAGTGCAAACAAGGGCATGGATTGATAGACAATAACATGGACAACAAGACATGATCATTGGCCACTCCAAAACAAGCATGGATGTGAGTGGGGCATCAAGCAAACATAGCACCAGGTTAAACAGATTCCAGACTTAGCAGTTTTTTCACTAAGTATAAAACAGCAATAACGACATGGCAGGTTTACAAGCTTGTTTAAGTCACCTCAAGGCATATCATGAAAATGGATTGCACCACAACAAAGACCATATGATTGTGCTTCTAAAACATATAGACATGTGGCATAAAGACAAACACATCAATAGCAATGTGCAAGTGAAATCAGCATCTCATAACAAGTTTCAGCACTTAATAGCCACATGCACTTTTGCAACAGAGATTAACATGGCAATATGGCACCTAACATGAATGCTACAGCAACCAACATGTAGAGCACTTCACAATGAACATTTTGACATATCATATGCTCCATTTGGATAAACATGCACAATGTTACAAGCATCACAAGTATGCAACAAACTATAGTTAACAGCAGTTTTAAACAAGTAGCACTCTTGCAACAAGGATTAAGGCATCAAGATGAAGTCAAACAAGCATGCCACAATGGAACAAAGTGAAGAGCACATCACCACGATCATTTTGACATATTTTTCACACAAATTGGACTTACACACAAATAGTTACAGCCATGCAAACATGCAACATTTTTAAAGACAGAGAAAGGACTTAGTAGAAAAAAAATAGACCTCGAAGGGGCGGACGTGTCCGGAACCAGGTGGACATGTCCGGCGTCTGGGCGCGGGGCCCACCTGTCGGCCACACAAGAGATGGAGGGCTGGACATGTCCGATCTCCATCGGACATGTCCGGCACGACGCGGCTCGGACCGGATCTCGCCCGATCCGGCCGCCGGCGAGTGTGCATGGCGGCGGAGGACACGGGGCCGCCGGAGAGGGCCGGGGCCGGGCGAGGAGGACCGGATCTGGTCCGGCTCGGCCAGATCTCGGTGGCGGAGAGGAGAAGGTGCTCCGGGGCGACGATCTCGGCGGAGGGAGCTGGCCGGCGGCGGCGCTCGGGTGGCCGGCGGCGGGGAGCTGCGGCGGGAGCTGGCGAGCGGGCAGTGGCGCTGGACGGCGAGCAGGCAGCGAGGCGAGGAGGACCGGGGCGCGCGGGAGGCGAGTGGGCTCCGGTGGCCCACGGTGGCGGCGACGGGCTCCGGTGGCCGGCGGCGGGGAGGCGACGGGCGAGGCGGCCGGCGCGCTGCGGGAGGACGGGCCGCACGGGAGGCCAGTGGGAGGCGGGCGCGCGCAGGCCTGCTGCGGTGGAGCGGTCGGGCCAGGCGGGCCGTGCCTGGGCCCGCAAGGCTGGCGGCGGGGAAGGGCGCTGAGGGGGCGCGGGGGAGCCAGGTGGCGTCCGGCCGTTGGCCGGGAGGCGCGCTGCGGCGGCTGGCCCTATGGGGCGTTGCCACATGGCAAAAATGAGGTGGAGGGGCGCAGATTTGGAGGAGGAGGAGGGGTTGGCTGCGGCTGGAGGTAGGGGAAGACTAGGTTTAGACTAGGGAATACCCAAAATGGACAAGGGGTGTCCATATATAGACATAGGGACTAGGGTTTAGGTCTAGGGGGTGTTTATGGGGCAGATCGGAGCCATCGGATGCCGATCGGACGGCTCCGGCCGGATGAAGAGGAAGGTTGGGCCTAGGTGGGATTAGTGGGCTATCTATGAGGGGTTGTGGGGAGAGAAGATAAGAGGCCCGCGGAGTTTCTGGATACCGAAAACGTCCGATGTTTTGACCGGCGACTAGTGCCGCTACATTTAACGGTTGGGCCATCAAACGAGCTCTGAATGCGACGAAACTTGACACGCGGTCTACCTATGCTATAATAAGACCACACGCCAAGTTTCAACCCATTCTGAGTTCGCCCATCCTTTTCGTTGTCCGTTCTGAGCCGAGACACACTCACACGCGCCCGCGGCGCCTTCGAATATTTATTTTATGAGTGGCCGCAAGTTTTAAAAATATGCTGATGCAATACACACAATGACATGGCAAGATGCAACACGCAAGCAGATAACATGGCAACGGCAACGAATAACTAGTTGACACCTGGCGCACCGGTCTCGGGGTGTCACACTAGGTGGGCTGGGGCGCCTCCCACCAAGGCCCAAGGCGCCTCCAAGAGGGGAAGGGGGCAAACCCTAGGGCATATGGGCCCTAGGGCCCATCCTGGTGCGCCCCCCTCTCCCTCTCCCCTTTGGCCGCCACCTAGATGGCATCTAGGGCTGTCGCCCCCCCCCCCTAGGGAGGAAACCCTAGAGGGGGCGCAGCCCCTCCCCTCCCCCTATATATACTTGAGGTATGGGGCTGCCCAACACATATGATTTGATCTCTCTCTTGGCGCAGCCCTACCTCTTTCCCTCCTCGTCTCTCGTAGTCCTTGGCGAAGCCCTGTTGGAGTCCCGCGCTCCTCCACCACCACCACGCCGTCGTGCTGCTGCTGGACGGAGTCTTCCCCAACCTCTCCTTCTCCCCTTGCTGGCTCAAGGCGTGGGAGACGTCACCGGGCTGCACGTGTGTTGAACACAGAGGCGTCGTTGTTTGGCGCTTAGATCGGAATCAACCGCGATCTGAATCGCTACGAGTTCAACTCCTTCATCCGCGTTCTTGTAATGCTTCCGCTTAGCGATCTACAAGGGTATGTAGATGCACTCCCCTCTCCCTCGTTGCTAGATTACTCCATAGATTGATCTTGGTGATACGTAGAAAATTTTTGATTTCTGCTACGATCCCCAACAGTGGTATCAGAGCTAGGTCTATGCGTAGTTACTATGCACAAGTAGAACAAAAGATTGTCGTGGGCGTAGATCATGTCAATTTACTTTCCGCTACTAGTCTTATCTTGATTCGGCGGCATCGTGGGATGAAACGGCCCGGACCGAACTTACACGTACGCTTACGTGAGACAGGTTCCACCGACTGACATGCACTAGTTGCATAAGGTGGCTAGCGGGTGTCTGTCTCTCCCACTTTAGTCGGATCGGATTCGATGAAAAGGGTCCTAATGAAGGGTAAATAGAAATTGGCATATCACGTTTTGGTTTTGGCGTAGGTAAGAAACGTTCTTGCTAGAAACCTATAGCAGCCACGTAAAAACTTGCAACAACAATTAGAGGACGTCTAACTTATTCTTGCAGCATGTGCAGTGTGATGTGATATGGCCAAAAGGATGTGATGAATGATATATATGTGATGTATGAGATTGATCATGTTCTTGTATTAGGAATCACGACTTGTATGTCGATGAGTATGACAATCGGCAAGAGCCATAGGAGTTGTCTTATTTTATTGTATGACCTGTGTGTCACTGAAAATGCCATGTAATTACTTTACTTTATTGCTAACCATTAGCCATAGTAGAAGAAGTAATGTTTGGCGAGACGACTTCATGAAGACACGATGATGGAGATCATGATGATGGAGATCATGGTGTCATGCCGATGACGATGATGATCATGGAGCCCCGAAGATGAAGATTAAATGGGGAAAAATGATATTGGCCATATCATGTCACTATTTGATTGCATGTGATGTTTATCATGTTTTACATCTTATTTGCTTAGAACGACGATAGTAAATAATATGATCTCTCACTAAAATTTCAAGAATTGTGTTCCCCCTAACTGTGCACCGTTGCTAAGGTTCGTTGTTCCGAAGCACCACGTGATGATCGGGTGTGATAGGCTCTAATGTTCGCATACAACGGGTGTAAGCCAGATTTACACACGCAATGCACTTAGGGTTCACTTGACGAGCCTAGCATGTATAGACGTGGCCTCGGAACACGGAAGACCGAAAGGTCGAACATGAGTCGTATAGAAGATACGATCGACATAAAGATGTTCACCGTTGATGACTAGTCCGTCTCACGTGATGGTCGGACACGGCCTAGTCGATTCGGATCATGTATCACTTAGATGACTAGAGAGATGTCTATGTGAGTGGGAGTTCATTAAATTTGTTTAGATGAACTTAATTGTCATGAACAATAGTCTAAGTTGTCTTTGCAAATTATGTTGTAGACCAATAGCTTGCGTTGTAGCTCCCTGTTTAATACAATCCTAGAGAAAGACTAAGTTGAAAGATATTGTAAGCAATGATGCGGACTGGGTCCGTAGTCCGAGGAGTGTCCTCACTGCTACACAGAAGGCTTACGTCTTTGATGCATCGCTCGATGTGCAAACCCCTACAACGTCGTCTATGGATGTTGTGAACACCAGACAGACACGTCCTGGTGACTACTTGATAGTTTAGTGCACCATAATTTACGGCTTAGAATCGGGATTCCAATGACGTTTTGAACGCCATAAGACATATGAGATGTTCCAAGAGCTGAAATTGGGATTTCAGGCTCATGCCCGTGTTGAGAGGTATGAGACCTCTGACAAGTTCTTTTTCCAACAAGATGGAGGAGAATAGCTCAACTGGTGAGCATGTGCTCAGAATGTCTGGGTGCTAAAATCACTTGAACCAAGTGGGAGTTAATCTTCCAGATAAGATAGTGGTTGACGAAATTCTCTAGACACTATCACCAAGCTACTAGAACTTCGTGATGAGCTATGACATGCGAAGGATGGAGATGATCCCGGAGCTATCAGCGGTGCTTAAGACCGCAAGAAGTAGAAATCAAGAAGGAGCTGTTGGAAATATGCCCTAGAGGCAATAATAAAAGAGTTATTATTATATTTCCTTGTTCATGATAATCGTTTATTATCCATGCTATAACTGTATTGATTGGAAACTCAGATACACGTGTGGATGAATAGACAGACTTTGTGTCCCTAGTGTGCCTCTACAGGACTAGCTCGTTGATCAAAGATGACCGCGGTTTCCAGGTCATAAGACATGAGTTGTCGTTTGATAACGGGATCACATCATTAGGAGAATGATGTGATGGACGAGACCCAAACGTTAACATAGCTTTTGATCGTGTCAGTTATCGCTATAGTTTTCTGCATGTCAAGTATAAGTTCCTATGACCATGAGATCATGTAACTCACTGACACCGTAGGAGTGCTTTGTGTGTGCCAAACGTCACAACGTAACTGGGTGACTATAAAGGTACTCTACAGGTATCTCCGAGGGTGTCTGTTGAGTTGACATGGATCGAGACTGGGATTTGTCACTCCGTGTGACGGAGAGGTATCTCCGGGCCCACTCGGTAATACGTCATCTCAATGAGCTCAAAGTGACTAAGTAGTTGGTCACGGGATTATGTATTACGGTAACGAGTAAAGAGACTTGCCGGTAACGAGATTGAACTAGGTATAGAGATACCGACGATCGAATCTCGGGCAAGTAACATACCGACGAGACAAAGGGAACTGAATACGGGATTGCCTGAATCCTTGACATCGTGGTTCATCCGATGAGATCATCGAGAAACATGTAGGAACCAATATGGGTATCCAGATCCCGCTATTGGTTATTGACCTGGGAGTGTCTCGGTCATCTCTACATGGTTTCCGAACCCGCAGGGTCTACACACTTAACGTTCGGTGACGCTAGGGTTGTTAGTGAGAAAAGTGTATGGTTACCGAAGGTTGTTCGGAGTCCCGGATAAGATCCCGGACATGACGAGGGTCTCCGGAATGGTCCGGAGACGAAGATTGATATATAGGATGAAAGGTTTCGGAGTACCGGAAGTGTTCCGGGGAGCATCGGGAAATCGGCGGAGTACCGGGAAGGTTTTCGGGGGTCCGGAAAGGAGTTCTGGGCCTAGTGGGCCACAAGGGGGAACACCACAACCCTCAAGAGGCTGTGCGCCCCCCCTGGGCCCTCTCCCCATGCGGCTAAGGGGGTGGGACCCCCTAGGGCTGGCCGCACCCCTTGGCCTTGGGGGGCAAGGCACCTAGGGGGGAAACCCTAGGGCCTGGGCGCCTCCCCCTGCCCTGGCCGCCGCCCCCTCCCCTTGCCCTGGCCGCCGGCCCCTAGGGGGAAACCCTAGGGCGCCCTCACCTCTCCACCCCCCCTATATATAGTGGGGCAAAGGGAGGGCAGCGAACACAGTTCGTGCCTTGGTGCTGCCCTCCCTCTCCCGTCATATCTTCTTCTCCCGCGGAGCTTAGGCGAAGCCCTGCTGGAGTTCTTCTTCACCATCACCACCACGCCGTCGTGCTGCCGGTTCTCCATCAACCTCTCCTCCACCCCTTGCTGGATCAAGAAGGAGGAGACGTCCCCGAGCCGTACGTGTGAAGAACGCGGAGGCACCGTTGCTTCGGTGCTAGGTCTTCGGCGATCTGAATCGCGACGAGTACGACTCCATCATCCGCGTTCATAACGCTTCCGCTTAGCGATCTACAAGGGTACGTAGATCACACTCTCCCCTCGTAGTTGCATCTACTAGATTGATCTTGGTGAACGGTAGGAAAATTTTTGTTTCCCATGCAACGTTCCCCAACAGTGGCATCATGAGCTAGGATCTTGCGTAGATGCTTTCTCGAGTAGAACACAAAAGGGTTTGTGGCGTTGATGTTTAAATTGCTGCCCTCCTTAGTCTTTCTTGATTCAACGGTATTATAGGATGAAGCGGCCCGGACCAACTTTACATGTCCACGTACATGAGACCGGTTCCATCGACAGACATGTGACTTTTGTTGCATAAGATGGCTGGCGGGTGTCTGTCTCTCCTATCTTAGTTGAATTGGAATAGAACAAGGCGGTCCTTGTAGAAGGTTAAATAGCAACTTGAATATCACCGTTGTGGTTTTGCGTAGGTAAGAAGCGTTCTTGCTAGATACCCATAGCAGCCACGTAAAACATGCAACAACAAATTAGAGGACGTCTAACTTGTTTTTGCAGGGTATGTATGTGATATGATATGGCCAATGACATGATGAAATATATTTTGATGTATGAGATGATCATGTTGTAATAGTTAACATCGACTTGCATGTCGATGCATACGGCAACCGGCAGGAGCCATAGGGTTGTCTTTATTTTTTGTATGACCTGCGTGTCAATCATTAAGCGCTTTGTAATGCTTTACTTTATTGCTAAACGGTAGCAATAGTAGTAAGAGCATGGTGGGGCGCCGACAACCCCGATGGCAACACGATGATGGAGATCATGATGATGGAGATCATGGTGTGGCGCCGGTGACGATGGAGATCATGCCGGTGCTTTGGAGATGGAGATCAAAAGCACGAGTTGATGGCCATATCATGTCACTTATGATTTGCATGTGATGTTAATCCTTTTATGCATCTTATTTTGCTTAGGACGACGGTAGCATTATAAGGTGATCCTTCACTAAAATTTCAAGATAAAATTGTGTTCCCCCCGAGTGTGCGCCGTTGCGAAGGTTCGTCGTTTCGAAGCACCACGTGATGATCGGGTGTGATAGACTCTACGTTCGCATACAACGGGTGCAAGCCAGTTTTGCACGTGCAGAACACTCTGGTTAGACTTGACGAGCCTAGCATGTACAGACATGGCCTCGGAACACGGAGGACCGAAAGGTCGAGCATGAGTCATATAGTAGATATGATCAACATGTTGATGTTCACCATTGACACCACCTCATCTCACGTGATGATCGGACTTGGGTTGGTGAATTTGGATCATGTCACGCTCGAATGACCGGAGGGATGTCAATTTGAGTGGGAGTTATAATTAATTTGATTAGGTAATAACTCACTTATCATGAACAATAGTCTAAAAATGTCTTTGCAAATTTATGTTGTAGATGGCTCGCGCAGGAGTTCCCCTGAATTTTAATGCGTTCCTAGAGAAAGCTAAACTGAAAGATGATGGGAGCAACTTTGTGGACTGGCTCCGCAATCTGAGGATCATCCTCACAGCTGCCCAAAAGGTTTATGTCCTAACTGCACCGCTAGGTCAACCCCCCGCTCCTGGAGCCTCTGCAGACGATATGAACGTCTGGCAGACGCGTTCGGATGACTATTCGATAGTACAATGTGCCATGTTGTACGGCTTGGAAGGAGGACTCCAAAGGCGTTTTGAACGTCATGGTGCATATGAGATGTACACGGAGTTGAAATTCATCTTTGAGAAGAATGCTAAGATCGAGAGGTATGAGACCACCGATAAATTCTTCGCTTGCAAGATGGAGGAGAATTCGTCTGTCAGTGAGCACTTACTGAAGATGTCTGGGTACTATACCCGCATAGCTGATCTGGGACTTGTGTTCCCGGATGAGGCTATCATTGACAGAATTCTCCAGTCACTCCCTCCGAGCTACAAGAGCTTCGTCCAGCAGTACAACATGCAAGGGATGAATAAAACCATCGCCGAGCTGTTTTCGATGCTGAAAGTCGCTGAGGCAGACATCCAGAAGGAGTATCAAGTGTTGATGGTCAATAAGACCACCAGTTTCAAGAAGAATGGCAAGGGCAAGAAGGGTAACTCTAAGAAGGGTGGCAAAGCAGTTGCTAATCCAGTGAAGAAACCCAAGGCTGGGCCCAAGCCGGAGACTGAGTGTTTCTATTGCAAGGGGAATGGCCACTGGAAGCGGAACTGCCCCAAGTATCTGGCGGACAAGAAGGGGGCCAACAACAACAAAGGTATATATGATATACATGTTATTGATGTGTACCTTACCAACTCTCGTTGTAGTGCCTGGGTATTTGATACCGGTTCGGTTGCTCACATTTGCAACTCTAAACAGGAACTGCGGAATAAACGGAGGCTGGCGAAGGACGAAGTGACGATGCGCGTGGGAAATGGTTCCAAGGTTGATGTGATCGCCGTCGGCACGCTCGCTCTTCGATTACCATCGGGATTAGTTATGAACCTGAATAATTGTTATTTGGTGCCTGCGTTAAGCATGAACATTATATCTGGATCTTGTTTATTGCGAGACGGTTACTCATTTAAGTCAGAGAATAATGGTTGTTCTATTTATATGAGTAATATCTTTTATGGTCATGCACCCGAAGTTAGGGGTTTATTCTTATTGAATCTCGATAGTGATGATACACATGTTCATAACATTGATGCCAAAAGATGTAGAGTAGATAATGATAATACCACTTTCTTGTGGCACTGCCGTCTCGGTCATATCGGCGTGAAACGCATGAGGAAGCTCCATGCTGATGGACTTTTGGAGTCTCTTGATTTTGAATCACTTGACACGTGCGAGCCGTGCCTCATGGGCAAGATGACAAGGACCCCGTTTTCAGGGACAATGGAACGGGCAAGTGACTTGTTGGAAATCATACATACTGATGTGTGCGGTCCGATGAGTGTAACGGCGCGCGGTGGATATCGTTATTTTCTCACCTTCACAGACGACTTAAGTAGATATGGGTATATTTACTTGATGAAGCATAAGTCTGAAACTTTTGAAAAGTTCAAGCAATTTCAGAGTGAAGTTGAAAATCATCGTAACAAGAAGATCAAGTTCCTACGATCTGATCGAGGGGGAGAATATCTGAGTTATGAGTTTGGTGATCACTTAAGAAAATGTGGAATTATTTCACAGTTGACGCCACCTGGAACACCACAGCGTAATGGTGTGTCCGAACGTCGTAATCGAACCCTATTAGATATGGTGCGTTCTATGATGTCTCTTGCCGACTTACCACTATCGTTTAGGGGATATGCGTTAGAGACAGCTGCATTCACTTTAAATAGGGCTCCATCTAAGTCCGTTGAGACAACACCGTATGAACTGTGGTTTGGTAAGAAACCTAAGTTGTCTTTTCTCAAGGTTTGGGGTTGCGATGCTTATGTCAAAAGGCTTCAGCCAGAAAAGCTCGAACCCAAAGCGGACAAATGTGTCTTCATAGGATACCCAAAAGAAACAGTTGGGTACACCTTCTATCTCAGATCCGAAGGCAAAGTGTTTGTCGCTAAGAACGGGTCATTTCTGGAGGAAGAGTTTCTCTCGAAAGAATTGAGTGGGAGGAAGGTAGAACTTGATGAGGTTATTGAACCTCTGCTTCAACCAGAGAGTAGCGCAGCACAGAAAGATGTTTTTGTGGAGCCTGTAGAGGTTGAAGAGGAAGCCAATGATGATGATCAAGAAGCTTCTGATCATGTTACTACCGAACCTCGTAGGTCGACAAGGGTACGCACTGCACCTGAGTGGTATGGTAACCCTGTCTTGGAGGTCATGTTGTTAGACAACGGTGAACCTACGAGCTATGGAGAAGCGATGGTGGGCCCGGATTCCGACAAATGGTTAGAGGCCATGAAATCCGAGATGGGATCCATGTATGAAAACAAAGTATGGACTTTGGAAGTATTACCTGAAGGGCGGAAGGCCATTCAGAATAAATGGATTTTTAAGAGGAAGACGGACGCTGACGGTAATGTCACCGTGTATAAAGCTCGACTTGTGGCAAAGGGTTTTTCACAAGTTCAAGGGATTGACTACGATGAGACTTTCTCACCCGTAGCGATGCTTAAATCCGTCCGAATCATGTTAGCAATAGCTGCATTTTTCGATTATGAAATTTGGCAGATGGATGTCAAAACAGCGTTCCTTAACGGTTTTCTTAAGGAAGAGTTGTATATGATACAACCAGAAGGTTTTGTCGATCCAGAGAATGCTGACAAAGTATGCAAGCTCCAGCGTTCCATTTATGGGCTGGTGCAAGCATCTCGGAGTTGGAATCTTCGCTTTGATGAGGTGATCAAAGCATTTGGGTTTATACAAGTTTACAATGAAGCTTGTATTTACAAGAAAGTGAGTGGGAGCTCTATAACGTTTCTAATATTATATGTGGATGACATATTGCTGATTGGAAACAATATAGAATTTTTGGATAGCGTGAAGGGGTATTTGAACAAGAGTTTTTCGATGAAAGATCTCGGTGAAGCTGCTTTCATATTGGGCATCAAGATCTATAGAGATAGATCAAGACGCTTGATAGGACTTTCACAAAGCACGTACCTTGATAAAGTTTTGAAGAAGTTCAAAATGGATCAATCCAAGAAGGGGTTCTTGCCGGTATTACAAGGTACAAAGTTGAGTAAGACTCAATGCCCAGTGACTGCGGATGATAGAGAAAAGATGAGTGTCGTCCCCTATGCTTCAGCCATAGGCTCTATCATGTATGCAATGCTGTGCACAAGACCAGATGTCAGCCTTGCCATAAGTATGGCCGGAAGGTTTCAAAGTAATCCTGGTATGGATCACTGGACAGCGGTCAAGAATATCCTAAAGTACCTGAAAAGGACTAAGGATATGTTTCTCATTTATGGAGGTGATCAAGAGCTCGTCGTAAAGGGTTACGTCGATGCAAGCTTTGACACTGATCCGGATGACTCCAAGTCTCAAACCGGATACGTATATATTCTCAACGGGGGAGCAGTAAGCTGGTGCAGTTCCAAGCAGAGCGTGGTAGCTGATTCTACATGTGAAGCGGAGTATATAGCTGCCTCGGAGGCGGCTAAGGAAGGTGTCTGGATGAAGGAGTTCATGACAGATCTTGGAGTTATGCCTAGTGCACTGAACCCAATGACTCTGTTCTGTGACAACACTGGTGCCATTGCTCTAGCCAAGGAACCAAGGTTTCACAAGAGGACCAGACACATAAAGCGACGCTTCAATTCCATCCGCGATTCGGTCAAGGAGGAGGACATAAACATTTGCAAAGTACACACGGATTTGAATGTTGCAGATCCGTTGACTAAGCCTCTTCCACGGGCTAAGCACGATCAACACCAAGACTCTATGGGTGTTAGATTCATTACCTTGTAATACTAGATTATTGACTCTAGTGCAAGTGGGAGACTGTTGGAAATATGCCCTAGAGGCAATAATAAAAGAGTTATTATTATATTTCCTTGTTCATGATAATCGTTTATTATCCATGCTATAACTGTATTGATTGGAAACTCAAATACACGTGTGGATAAATAGACAGACTTTGTGTCCCTAGTGAGCCTCTACAGGACTAGCTCGTTGATCAAAGATGACCGCGGTTTCCAGGTCATAGACATGAGTTGTCATTTGATAACGGGATCACATCATTAGGAGAATGATGTGATGGACGAGACCCAAACGTTAACATAGCTTTTGATCGTGTCAGTTATCGCTATAGTTTTCTGCATGTCAAGTATAAGTTCCTATGACCATGAGATCATGTAACTCACTGACACCGTAGGAGTGCTTTGTGTGTGCCAAACGTCGCAACGTAACTGGGTGACTATAAAGGTACTCTACAGGTATCTCCGAGGGTGTCTGTTGGGTTGACATGGATCGAGACTGGGATTTGTCACTCCGTGTGACGGAGAGGTATCTCCGGGCCCACTCGGTAATACGTCATCTCAATGAGCTCAAAGTAACCAAGTAGTTGGTCACGGGATTATGTATTACGGTAACGAGTAAAGAGACTTGCCGGTAACGAGATTGAACTAGGTATAGAGATACCGACGATCGAATCTCGGGCAAGTAACATACCGACGAGACAAAGGGAACTGTATACGGGATTGCCTGAATCCTTGACATCGTGGTTCATCCGATGAGATCATCGAGAAACATGTGGGAACCAATATGGGTATCCAGATCCCGCTATTGGTTATTGACCTGGGAGTGTCTCGGTCATGTCTACATGGTTTCCGAACCCGCAGGGTCTACACACTTAACGTTCGGTGACGCTAGGGTTGTTAGTGAGAAAAGTGCATGGTTACCGAAGGTTGTTCGGAGTCCCGGATGAGATCCCGGACGTGACGAGGGTCTCCGGAATGGTCCGGAGACGAAGATTGATATATAGGATGAAAGGTTTCGGAGTCCGGAAGTGTTCCGGGGAGCATCGGGAAATCGGCGGACGACCGAAAGGGGTTTCGGGGGTTCCGGAAGTAGTTCTGGGCCTATTGGGCCACAAGGGGGAACACCACAGCCCTCAAGGGGCTGTGCGCCCCCCCCTGGGCCCTCTCCTCATGCGGCTAAGGGGGTGGGACCCCCTAGGGCAGCCGCACCCCTTTGGAGTAGGGGGCAAGGCACCTAGGGGGGGAAACCCTAGGGCCTGGCCCTTGGCCGCCGCCCCCCCCATGCCCTGGCCGCCGGCCCCCCTAGGGGAAACCCTAGGGGCGCCCCCCTCTCCTCCTTCCCCCTATATATAGAGAGGTAGAGGGAGGGCAGCAAACACAAGTTCGTGCCTCGGTGCTGCCCTCCCTCTCCCGTAACATCTTCTTCTCCCGCGGTGCTTAGGCGAAGCCCTGCTGGAAATCTTCTACACCATCACCACCACGCCGTCGTGCTGCCGGTTCTCCATCAACCTCTCCTCCACCCCTTGCTGGATCAAGAAGGAGGAGACGTCCCCGAGCCGTACGTGTGAAGAACGCGGAGGCACTGTTGCTTCGGTGCTTGGATCTTCGGCGATCTGAATCGCGGCGAGTACGACTCCATCAACCGCGTTCTTAACGCTTCTGCTTAGCGATCTACAAGGGTACGTAGATCCAACTCTCCTCTCGTAGTAGCATCTCCTAGATTGATCTTGGTGAACGGTAGGAAAATTTTTGTTTCCCATGCAACGTTCCCCAACACATAGATGTTTTATTATGTCTAGGAGGTAGTTGAACCGGAAATTCCAACCGACCCTCTTGTGGAGAGGTTAAATTTAGTTGAAGAGGAAAACATTTCGTTAAAGAAAAAATTGGAAAAAATGGAGGAGGAGGAGAAGATGGAATTGGAGTTGCATGTTGCGGAAGTTATCGATGATCACAAGATCAAGATGGACCCTATTGTCGAGAGGTTAAATTTAGTTGAAGAAGAAAACAAATTCTTGAAGGAAAAAATAAAAAAAAATTGTGGACGAGAAGATGATATTGGAGTTGCATGTTGCGGATGTCGTCGATGATCACAAGATCAAGATGGATGCAATGCGGTTGAAGATTAAAAAGATTAGAAAATATGCCATTAATACCGAGGCTTGGTATCATTATGCCGTTGGATCAATTGTTACCTTGGTTGCGATTATGATAGCATTTGTTTTCGCGTTGAAATGTTTTACATAGTTTCGATGTGTATGGAGAGCTATATGTTGTTAGATGAGAACTATATATGTATGTACTTTGGTTTTAATGTGATGATGAACTTTTATCCATTTGGTCACTTAATTATCTATTTATGATGTTCTGTAATGGTTTTTGACACACTTAATTATATATAAATGCACGCAGATGAACCGCCAATGGATGTACGGTGACAAACACACCTCCGAGTACATTAAGGGCGTGCGTGAGTTTCTAAATGCGGCAGAGGCAAACAAGCAGAATGGTTTTATGTGTTGTCCATGCACTAAATGTGTGAATACGATGTCTTACTCTAACCGAAAAATCCTTCACTCCCACATGCTTTACAAGGGTTTCATGCCACACTATAATGTTTGGACGAGGCACGGAGAAATAGGGGTTATGATGGAAGACGGCGAAGAAGAAGAGTACGATGACAACTATGTGCCCCCTGAATACGGTGATGCTGCAATGGGGGGGAGCTGGTGAAGATCAAGAGGAACCAGACGATGTGCCCAATGATGCTGCAACGGGTGAAGCTGCTGAAGATCAAGAGGAACCAAATGATGATCTTCGCCGGGTCATTGTCGATGCAAGGACACAATGCGAAAGTCAAAAGGAGAAGCTGAAGTTCGATCGCATGTTAGAGGATCACAAAAAAAGGGTTGTACCCCAATTGCGAAGATGGCAACACAAAGCTCGGTACCGTACTGGAATTGCTGCAGTGGAAGGCAGAGAATGCTGTGGCTGACAAAGGATTTGAGAAGCTACTGAAAATATTGAAGAAGAAGCTTCCGAAGGATAACGAATTGCCCGACAGTACATACGCAGCAAAGAAGGTCGTATGCCCTCTAGGATTGGAGGTGCAGAAGATACATGCATGCCCTAATGACTGCATCCTCTACCGCGGTGCATACAACGATCTGAACGCATGTCCGGTATGCGGTGCGTTGCGGTATAAGATCAGACGAGATGACCCTGGTGATGTTGATGGCGAGCCCGCCAGGAAGAGGGTTCCTGCGAAGGTGATGTGGTATGCTCCTATAATTCCATGACTTCATCATTTGCCAGAAGTAACCGGGGCATGTTGGTACGAAGTTATGCAAAGATGTTTTGGAACGGAGTTCCTGATAGGTTAATCCGTCTTTTGTTACGGATTATCTTATCTGGGACTCCGTTCCAAAACAACTTTGGAGAGCTTCGTACCATCATTCTACTGTTACTTTTGCCTAATGATGAAGTATTGGTTTTGTTGAATTCTTTGACACTAGCTAGACAAAATGTGACATGAGGGGGTCTAGGGTTTGTGGATCGTCGAGCAGTCGAGGGTTGAAGCTAGTTCTACGTTTGCCATTAATATATCCATCTGTCATGTTTGAATAATAATTGGCATGTTGTAAATATTTGTAGAAACAATGGACGACAACACCCGAGACCTAGCACAAGAAGCGATGTTGATGGACATAATCGCACACGGACAAAATGCCGTCAGGTCGTATCTCAACGACACCGATGAGCAGGTCGAACAAGAGCTGCGGCTGGAAGATCTAGGCTATGATATTGATGAATTCGGTGACCCAATGCACATGGAAGAAGTAGACCGTGAGGACGGCTCCGGTGACCCAATGCCGGTGCAAGAAGGAGACCGTGATGCTGGCTCCGGTGACCCAATGCCGGTGCAAGAAGGAGACCGTGATGCTGGCTCCGGTGACCGAACCGAGTCCGGCCAGGAGGTATATATGTTAGTTAAGCATGTGCTGACTAGTTAATTGATTCATTCATTAACTCTCGTCTTTGTTCCTTTTCTAGCCCTCCGGATCGAGCAAATCTTCGGTAAAGAGACGAGGAGCGAAGAAAAAGTTGAGGCCGGATGAAAAGTATGAGATCTCAGAAATCTCGCGCTCCGGCGAGCCGATTGCACCCATCCGCACAAAGAACGCATTTGTTAATCAGTGCGGGGTTCTGGTTAGGGACAAGATCCCGATCAGCATCCATCAATGGTTAAAGCCGGCTGCAAAAGACGCTCAGGTGACTTATGTCACTGATATGCAGAAAGAAGATCTTTGGACTGAGCTGAAGACAAACTTCGTCCTACCGCGAGAGGTTGATCCGGCGAAGCCAGTTATAGAGGACTTAATCAAGTCTGCTGCACTTCAGAAGATGGCAGACCAATTCAGGGCATGGAAGAAAAAACTGAATACGTTTGTCAAAGAGAAAACGACTCCAGAATTCGTGGGCATATATGAGAAGATCAAAGATGACTGGCCCGCATTTGTGGCCCATAAGAAGTCGGAAAAGAGTCAGAAGATGTCGGAGACAAACCGGATAAATGCTGCAAAGAAGATGCATCACCATCGCACGGGGTCGGGCGGCTACCTCGTAGCCCGGCCTAAGTGGGCCAGGGCTGAGAATGATCTGCTTCAGAAAGGGATCGAACCAGAGACAATGCACTGGCCAGGACGTTGCCGGACTTGGTTCTTCGGGGCTGGCGGATCCTTGGACCCTGTAACAGGGTGGTGCATTTGGACGGACAAGCAATTGGAAACACCACTCAGGAAGATGCGGCAGTATATCAAAGCAGCGCATGGAGGGACGTTCATCCCCGATAGAGAGAACAACGAGCTGACAATGGCCCTCGGGAATCCTGAGCACCCTGGACGGACACGAGGCACGCCAGGCTCCCTTCCGTGGCGTGCTGGGTTTCCGGACGCAGGAGGCTACAAATGCCACGACAGGAGGAAGAAAATGGAGATGACCGAAATCCAGGCGCTGCGGGCCAGAATACAAGCGATAGAGGAACGGGAAGCAGATCGGGAAAGAATTGCCGAAGCTTCCCCCGAAGCTACCCCGCCATCTCAGCGGAGAAGCAGCGTGGCTTCCACCGAGCTGCCTCAGCCAGAGCTTGCCTTGACGGCTACTGCCAGGAATCCTGTGGATGCTATCACGCAGGCACAAAATTGCCACCTTATGGCACAGTGGATGAATCTGAAGGTCAAGGCGGCTGCTGGCTCTGTTTATCCTTCTGGACCAGACGACACTTTTCACTGCCGGCCGATTCCAGAAGGATATGCTAGGGTGATGGTCAACGAAATAACGGAGGGATTTGAGGAGCTCCAGCTTGACCACCCTACCGGTGAAGGGGAGACTCGGCTGGGTTCTTCACTGAAGACTCCATGCCTATGGCGGAAGGACCTAATCAACATTCTGAACTGGACGCCTCCGCCTCCTCCTCCTCCTCCGACGAGTCAGGGCACTCCGCCTCCTCCACCGCCTCCTCCTCCGGCGAGTGACCATCAGGGCACTCCGGCTCCTTCTCCGGCGAGTGACCATCAGGGCACTCCGGCTCCTTCTCCGACGCGTGGCGGCACACCGCCTCCTTCGCCGCCGGCGCGTGGCGGCACTCCGCCTCCTTCGCCGCCGGCGCGCCCGAGCAGACAGCCAGCTCCTCCTTCGCCTAATCAGCAAGGGCGGAAGAGACCTGCCGCCGCTCCGGCTGCTCCTGCTCCGGCGCCTAAGCAAGTAAAAAAGACAGCCGCTTCGTCTGGTCCGGCGACGTCTACCAGTACAGCCAGAGGCGGGAGGCGATGCAGATTCGGTCCTTCTCTCACGCCTCTAGAGAAGTTACCGTACGAGAGGTCCGACGAGGAAAACACGAAGATCGCTGAAGGCGAAGTGAAGGACTTTTTTCAAGGGTTGAAAGCACAGAGACATCCACCTCCAGAGGAGAAGATAGATGCGGTGAAAGCAAAGCGCACTCTTGCTGCCCTGAAGCAACCAGCGAAAAGTAAGCCGAAGGGCAACTATGACCGCATTATTCAAAAGACATTTCAAGATGCCAAGCGGTCCGCAAGTACAAAAAGTGATCAGAGGTTAGCAGAAGGGCGAGCTGGGAAACAAATTGCCCAGCTCGGCGAACAAGCGAACCAATCGTGCCCCCCGCTCAAGGTGTCTAGCGACATGGTCGCTAATGATCCGAGGATGGTGCCCGGTTATACCAATCTTGCAGATTACGCGTCCGACGATGTCCACTATGATTTCATGGAAGTGCAGATGCAAAGATACGAGTACGGGAAGCCTCTCGTCAAAAATGAAAGATCTCTATCAACGAATATGCGAAGATTGCATGATTGGTACTTGAAAATCTGCAGAGAGTCTGGGGGGAGGAATAACTTGTATTTGACAGTTAAACCGGAGCATGACCTCGTTGGAATTGACCTGTTGCCTGTTCCATTTGAGGAGTTCTATCAATTTTTCAATCAATTGGCCCTCGATAAAACAACGATCACCTGCTACTGTCTGTAAGTAGTACTACTTCTGTCATTAAGTCTCTCTATATAGCTGATCTTCATTGCATGTATTTATAATTATCCTCACTATATTATGCAGATTGAAGATCGTCGAATTGAAGAAAAGACAAGTAGGTGATATTGGGTTTATTAACACATACCTCATAGATGCAACCGAGGTTAAATTGCGTCCCGGCGATACCGAGACCAACTTGCTACGATCGTTGGTGGTAAATGAAAACAAAGATGTAATACTCTTTCCTTACAACTTCAAGTGAGTGTTAATGTCTTCTGCATATTTGGTTTCCCTTATATATATCAGTCAAGTTTATAGTGATGTAATGATCTCATGCATTCGTGCGCAGCTTCCACTATATTCTCTTAGAGATTAAGCTTGAGAAGGGAATAGTAACTGTCTTCGACTCTAAACGTAAAGATCCCGAGGAGTATGCGGACATGACTCAAATACTAGCCAGGTAAGTTAAATCGATCAATATTATCCACCATGCATATATATCAGCAACTTCATTTCTGATATCAACTAATTGTTTCCTTTGTCTGGCAGGGCTTGGAAAACATTCATCAAAAAAGCTCCGGGACTGCCGAAGAAGCTACAATTTAGATACCCGAAAGTAAGTACAATATAGTAGCATGTTCCGCGCGCGCATCTCCTATATCTTGATTCAAGCGCTAGCTAGTTTCATCAATACCAATTTGGCATTCTTACTTATCAGTTTGATTGAGCTCTATTTCTTGTAAAGTGGTTGTGGCAGGAACCCGGGAATGATTATTGTGGATACTACATTTGCGAGTCCATCCGCCACACGACCTGTGAGCGGGGCTACACTGATGAACAATTTAAAGTGCGTAAGCAATCAATAATATTCACAAATTTATAGCATCATTTCATGTATTGACCCCCTACTTCAAATTAGATGTTTCGGATGCGGGATGAACTCCTAACACCAGATCGTCTGCGAGCAATTCAAGAGGAATTGGCGGCATTCTTCCTTGAACACGTGATCGCTGAAGACGGAGAATACTATGTGGACCCTGCATCCATGTGTTAGGAGATTATTTTTGTAAGAGATAATTATTGTATATATGTGCCCGGTAGTGTCGGATAGATATACGAGAACTTGTTGTTCGACCAATCTCTCGGAGAAAGAGAGGTGGTCGATATTATTACTTCTCTCTGTATGCATATATATATATGTTGATTATATATACGAGATCTTCTGTTCCTTCGTTTGCTTAGTAGCTAGCAGCTAGCTATAGCTAGCTAGCTAGCGTGACTACTCTAGTTCATATATATACGTATGTGTAGTATGTAGCGTCGACCAAAAGCACGGACATAAGAGAGAACACTTCTCTCTATTAATTAGCTAGCTAACACAATATATCAAGCACCTAAATTAACCCCCAAAACCTAAACCCCCCCTCCCCTTTCAAAAAAAAAAACAAAAACCACAGCCACAGAAATGCTGACGCGTGGGAGCCTTTTGGTCCCGGTTGGTACCACCAACCGGGACTAAAGCCCCTCCTGCCTGGACTCCGTGCACAGGCCACGTGGACACCCTTTTGCCCCGGTTCTGGATTGAACCGGGACTAAAGGGTCAGAGCATTAGTACCGACCCTCTTGTCCCGGTTACAGAACCGGGGCTAAAGGCCCAGATGAACCGGGTCTGATCCCCCTTTATCTACTAGTGAATGTGCATTGTCCCAAAGTAGCATTGTCTTTTGCATGATTGTGATATCGTTCATTTTGAAATCATTGTATCTAGTCATCACTTAAACCTTGGAGGTGCCCCTGCATTTATGTTTTGCTTCACTAAAGGGGGCAAGCGAGATATCACTTTATCATGTTTGCACACCATGTTCATTACAAATCTATTTGATGTTTCAGTATCATATTGTAAAACTTTCAGTTCTTTGTGATTTTCTCATGAGGCTACTTAATTACTATAGATTCATTGTCTCAGTAAGCTTTTGTCATATGACTACAAAGAAGTCCTATATGGTTAATAGCATGTCACCACAGAAATTATTCTTGTTATCATTTACCTACTCGAGGACGAGCAGGAATTAAGCTTGGGGATGTTGATACGTCCAAAACGTGTCTATAATTTCTGCTTGCTCCATGCCTCTTTTGGGTGATATTGCTATGATATTTATACACTTCCATACACTTTTGATCATATTTGGACTAACCTATTAACTCAGTGCACCCCAGTGCCAGTTTCTGTTTTCGGCTGTTTTTGTATTTCAGGTTTTCCCATTACGAGAACTGCCAAAAAAATCCCGGAAAAATTATATAAAAAATCAGCATTCTAGAAGGTTCCCGGTAGACAAAGTACAGCCGGGGGGCCACCAGGGCCCCAGGCACCCTGGTGGCGCGCCCCCTGGCCGCGCCGGGGGGGCGCCTGGGCCCCCCGAGCCTCGTCTGGTGCCCCCCTTTGGCATATATTTAGACCGTCTCCCAAAACCCTCGGGACGGAAACCCTTTTTCGCGATCTCATCTCTGTTCCGCCGCCGCCGCCGCTTCCAAGATCGGGAGCACCAGGAGAACTCTTCCCGGCACCCTGCCGGAGGGGAGGATCACCACCGGGAGCTTCTCCACCACCATGGACGCCTGCCGGATGAGTTGTGAGTAGTCTCCCTTGGACCATGGGTCCATGACCAGTATGTATGTGATGTTCTCCTCCCGTTCTTGTGCTTCACTAATTAGTCCTCATGAGCTGCCCTACATGATCGAGGCACATATGTAATCCTTATGCTGTTGCTATGATGAGTTTGCTGGGATCCGATGGATTATGAGATTATGTTCAGATTGTGTTTGAGTAATATATTTGATTCACCTCTTTTATATTTATGTTCGTAAGTAATTCTTGCATGTTCTCCGTTGTTACTTATTGCTTTGGCCAAGTAGTAGGTAGAGACTCCAAGAAGGAACGTTATGCTTGATTGTGGGTTCATGCCCCTCGATGACTAGTTTGAGTGACAGAAACATTAGTCTAGGGGATGTGCTGTTGCCACAAGGGGGAAAACAACGGTGCTTGTGCCCGCGGGTGCAAGGATTGTTTACTTTACGCAAAGTTCTTTTAATGCAGTTGTCTGTTGCTTTGAGTTTACACTATGGGTGGGACTCGCAACATAATACCAGCGAGATGTTCTGGATAGATATCTCAAGGTGGATGATTAGTAGTAGATGCAGATGGATTTCGGTCTACTTACCTCGGCGTACCGCCCATGCTTTGAACCTCTACCTTTCTTGCAACTTAGTCAGCATTGGTTTGCGCACATGGTCGTGTCAATTGCCCAGCTGTAATTCGTTTACCTCACATAGCTGTTTTATCGTCTTTTGGGAGAGAGACATCACTAGTGAACATCATGAGACTCCGGTCCATATTACCATCATTGACCACATCCACTATTTACTTTCCGCTTTTACTTACTATTGCAATTATACCTATCACTATTATTACTTGCGTTTGATCCTTTGTAAACTACAAGGCCGGAGGGATTGATAACCTCTCTGTACTCGTTGGGAGCAAAGTTATTTGTATCTGTGTGCAGGTCCACGTTGATTGCTAATATCTAGCGCCGTTAGCAGTTGACACCTTCTTGTTGAAACTGGGAATCTCAGGGAAATCGATCCTTGGTATTGCCAAGGGAAAACTTCCGCTACACTGCATCTCAAACCTTCCACTTGGGGTAACCAACGAGGGGCGAGAAGCCATCAAGCAAAGTTTTCTGGCGCTGTTGCCGGGGACTCCACTCTTCAAGATAGGGGAGTTGCACGCTATCTTTTATCTTTGCTTTTTAGTCTTGTTAGTTTACCTTTCAGTTTTCTTTATGTCTTTTCACTAGTTTTGCTTAATGGAAAACAACAAAAATATGAGAGAGCTTTATAAGCTCTACCTTGCTTTGGGACATGATGTGTTTGAAGAGAAAATTAAAAAACCTATGGAACTTTATTATTTGCATAACAATCATGATGGTGGTGATGTTATTAGTATGCTTTCTTTGAATATCAATATCGCTAATGACATGGAAAGCTCTAAGCTTGGGGATGACACGTTTGATGAACATGATATTTTTAGTCCCCCAACTTTTGAAGAGAAAATTTACTTTAATGATACTTTGCTTCCTATATCTGATGATTACAATGATGAATATGATGTTTTCAGTCCACCTACTATTGAGGATAAAATTTATTATGATTATGATATGCCTCCTAAATACAATGATTACCATGATGGTTATGATTGCTTTACTCTCACTATTCCTAATAAGAAAGATTTTGCTTATATGAAGAGTAATGATACCTTTTTGCATGTGGATCATGGTAACAATGCTTTATTTGATGCTTATATTGTTGAGTTTATTTGTGAACCCACTGAAAATTATTATGAGAAGGGAACATATGCTTATAGGTATTTCAATGATATCAAGTTCCCTCTCTTTATGTTGAAGGTTTTGAAGCTGCGCTTGTTTTGTCTTCCTATGCTTATTGCTTTGTGCTTCAATGAATTATTGTATTGCAATATTCCTATGCATAGGAAGCATGTTAGGCTTAAATGTGTTTGGTATTTGCTTCTTGATGCTCTCTTTTGTTCTTCAACTCTTATTCCTACGAGAGCATCATTAAAGTCTTAAGCCTATCTTTATGGCTATAAAGAAAGAGCTCTAGGGAGACAACCCTTGTTATCTTTGCTTTCAGTTTGTTCTTTCAGTTTTAGTGGTTTTGATGTTTGTTACTACAGTAGCATCATCATTGTATCTTTGCTTTTCAATTTTGTGCCAAGTGTAGCCTCTGATTGCAAGAAAGTTCAAAAGTTGTGACGTGCTGTCCAGAAAACAGATTCTGTCCTTGGATAGAAAAATTCGTATAAAATCACCAGTTCATCTTTTTGGTCTGAATTGTTTCGACAGCGTGCTCTATATAATTGTCTTTCGTGCGTCTGTTTTGAGTTTTTTGAGTAGAGTTGCAGAAGTGCCCCGGAAAAATCATTTACTACCTGTTGTTCTGTTTTTCACAGATTCTGTCCTGTTTTGCCTTTCCTTCATTTTGCAAACCTAGAGCTTGCTTTTTCTTTGCAAAAACCTTTTGGCAATCTTGAGAAACAGTAGAACTTCAAGAATATCTTTATTTCTAGCAAGGAACAATTATTTTATTATGGGTACTAACCTCGCTAATCAGATTATGATCAGTTATGTATGAAGGGAGTTTTCAAGTGTGCGAGGGAAGATGATAAAAAGATCCAGGAGTGTCAAACGCTCAAGCTTGGGGATGCCCCCGTGCACCCCCAAGAAATATTCAAGGAGACTCAAGCGTCTAAGCTTGGGGATGCCCCCGTGCATCCCCTTCTCCATCAACATTATCAGTTCGTCTTTTGTTCCACTATATTTTAATCACTTCATGTGTTATGTGCTATGCTTGGAACGTCTTGCTTTTAGTTTCCTTTTTAGTTTTCTTTTTCATAACGAGTCGGAACTCAGCTTTCTTTATGTGGGAGAGAAACACGCTCCACCTCTACCTAGAACATAACATAGAATTTTCATGTCTATCTTTGCTATGTGTGTTCTTTGTCTTTTAATAGCTACTATCATGCTTAGCTCTTAACTTGCATGCTTATCTTTTTAAAGAGCTTTCGTTTAGTTGGTTGCTTGAACTCTCTTTAGTTATCATGCTTATCTTATGAAGATAGTTTGCTTCCGTTTCATTGGTTGATATGTCTATGATAAAGATGCTACGTGCATAATGGCGCTTAGTAGTTCATGTTTTCTTATGGTTAGTCTCAAATAGCTGGGGGGTTCCCAATGTGCTATTGGAGTACCAACATGATTTGTTTGCCTATGATGTGGTATGGTTTAGTAATATCTTCCTTCAAAGAATTTATTTTGATTGACTTGGCGTATGCTCACGCATATTTAAGACTGTAAAGAAAGTCTGTCAAGCCTTGATGATCTTTTGTTTCTGAGTAGCGATATAACTTCCATGCCTGATTCAATGTTGCTTTGTCGCTCTGCATGATTATGACCGTCATTGCTCTCTTAGTTGGTCGCTCCCAGTCTTTTGCTATCCTTCGCCTGTACTAAGCGGACTGACTGCTTGTGCATCCAAATTCCTTTATACCAGTTATACCATATGAGTCCACCATACCTTCCTACATGGCATTTACCTGCCATTCCTAACGGAGACTTGCATGTACCATCTCGAAATTATTCAAAGAAAAATGCATTCCTATTTTGTGCCTCTGTTGTAATTTCATGAAGAAGTAGTAGTTAATTCATAATCTTTTTAAGTTGGACAAGCTTCACCCCGGGATTGCATGTATAATGTGCAAACCCATAATACAAGAAGGAACTGGCATTGAGTGCGCCCGGCTCAAAATTAATATAACAAACAAACCCTCCTTCATGCTTTGTTGATGAGAAATCAGAAAACTTTCGCAGTGATAAACAAAGGAGATTAAGAGGATGTGATCGTCCTCATTCGGGAGCCGTTCCTCGAAACTTGTCCATCTCAAGAAGTGATTGAGTTGTCTGCTAGCATTCGTTGACGAAACATGCATGATCTAAAAAAATTATTACCTCTGTTTTAAACCAAGAGCTCTGGTACATGTTTTGTCTTTGTTTCCGACTACGGGTTTTCAACCTTGCCAACAAAAGCCACGGTTCGAGAGTCTCCACCTTCTTTTAAAAGCACCAACTACTGAGAGCATGATTGTCATTCTGAGTGTAATGTGCATTGTCCCAATGTAGCATTGTCTTTTGCATGATTGTGATATCGTTCATTTTGAAATCATTGTATCTAGTCATCACTTAAACCTTGGAGGTGCCCCTGCATTTATGTTTTGCTTCACTAAAGGGGCAAGCGAGATAGCACTTTATCATATTTGCACACCATGTTCATTACAAATCTATTTGATGTTTCAGTATCATATTGTAAAACTTTCAGTTCTTTGTGATTTTCTCATGAGGCAACTTAATTACTATAGATTCATTGTCTCAGTAAGCTTTTGTCACATGACTACAAAGAAGTCCTATATGGTTAATAGCATGTCACCACAGAAATTATTCTTGTTATCATTTACCTACTCGAGGACGAGCAGGAATTAAGCTTGGGGATGTTGATACGTCCAAAACGTGTCTATAATTTCTGCTTGCTCCATGCCTCTTTTGGGTGATATTGCTATGATATTTATACTCTTCCATACACTTTTGATCATATTTGGACTAACCTATTAACTCAGTGCACCCCAGTGCCAGTTTCTGTTTTCGGCTGTTTTTGTATTTCAGGTTTTCCCATTACGAGAACTGCCAGAAAAATCCCGGAAAAATTATATAAAAAATCAGCGTTTTAGAAGGTTCCCGGTAGACAAAGTACAGCCGGGGGGGGGGGCCACCAGGGCCCCAGGCACCCTGGTGGCGCGCCCCTGGCCGCGCCGGGGGGCGCCTGGGCCCCTGACATTCGTCTGGTGCCCCCCTTTGGCATATATTTAGACCGTCTCCCAAAACCCTCGGGACGGAAACCCTTTTTCGCGATCTCATCTCTGTTCCGCCGCCGCCGCCGCTTCCAAGATCGGGAGCACCAGGAGAACTCTTCCCGGCACCCTGCCGGAGGGGAGGATCACCACCGGGAGCTTCTCCACCACCATGGACGCCTCCCGGATGAGTTGTGAGTAGTCTCCCTTGGACCATGGGTCCATGACCAGTATCTATGTGATGTTCTCCTCCCGTTCTTGTGCTTCACTAATTAGTCCTCGTGAGCTGCCCTACATGATCGAGGCACATATGTAATCCTTATGCTGTTGCTATGATGAGTTTGCTGGGATCCGATGGATTATGAGATTATGTTCAGATTGTGTTTGAGTAATATATTTGATTCACCTCTTTTATATTTATGTTCGTAAGTAATTCTTGCATGTTCTCCGTTGTTACTTATTGCTTTGGCCAAGTAGTAGGTAGAGACTCCAAGAAGGAACGTTATGCTTGATTGTGGGTTCATGCCCCTCGATGACTAGTTTGAGTGACAGAAACATTAGTCTAGGGGATGTGCTGTTGCCACAAGGGGGAAAACAACGGTGCTTGTGCCCGCGGGTGCAAGGATTGTTTACTTTACGCAAAGTTCTTTTAATGTAGTTGTCTGTTGCTTTGAGTTTACACTATGGGTGGGACTCGCAACTTAATACCAGTGAGATGTTCTGGATAGATATCTCAAGGTGGATGATTAGTAGTAGATGCAGATGGATTTCGGTCTACTTACCTCGGCGTACCGCCCATGCTTTGAACCTCTACCTTTCTTGCAACTTAGTCAGCATTGGTTTGCGCACATGGTCGTGTCAATTGCCCAGCTGTAATTCGTTTACCTCACATAGCTGCGTCTTTTGGGAGAGAGACATCACTAGTGAACATCATGAGACTCCGGTCCATATTACCATCATTGATCACATCCACTATTTACTTTCCGCTTTTACTTACTATTGCAATTATACCTATCACTATTATCACTTGCGTTTGATCCTTTGTAAACTACAAGGCCGGAGGGATTGACAACCTCTCTGTACTCGTTGGGAGCAAAGTTATTTGTATCTGTGTGCAGGTCCACGTTGATTGCTAATATCTGGCGCCGTTAGCAGTTGACACCTTCTTGTTGAAACTGGGAGTCTCAGGGAAATCGATCCTTGGTATTGCCAAGGGAAAACTTCCGCTACACTGCATCTCAAACCTTCCACTTGGGGTAACCAACGAGGGGCGAGAAGCCATCAAGCAAAGTTTTCTGGCGCCGTTGCCGGGGACTCCACTCTTCAAGATAGGGGAGTTGCATGCTATATTTTATCTTTGCTTTTTAGTCTTGTTAGTTTACCTTTCAGTTTTCTTTATGTCTTTTCACTAGTTTTGCTTAATGGAAAACAACAAAAATATGAGAGAGCTTTATAAGCTCTACCTTGCTTTGGGACATGATGTGTTTGAAGAGAAAATTAAAAAACCTATGGAACTTTATTATTTGCATAACAATCATGATGGTGGTGATGTTATTAGTATGCTTTCTTTGAATATCAGTATCGCTAATGACATGGAAAGCTCTAAGCTTGGGGATGACACGTTTGATGAACATGATATTTTTAGTCCCCCAACTTTTGAAGAGAAAATTTACTTTAATGATAATTTGCTTCCTATATCTGATGATTACAATGATGAATATGATGTTTTCAGTCCACCTACTATTGAGGATAAAATTTATTATGATTATGATATGCCTCCTAAATACAATGATTACCATGATGGTTATGATTGCTTTACTCTCACTATTCCTAATAAGAAAGATTTTGCTTATATGAAGAGTAATGATACCTTTTTGCATGTGGATCATGGTAACAATGCTTTATTTGATGCTTATATTGTTGAGTTTATTTGTGATCCCACTGAAAATTATTATGAGAAGGGAACATATGCTTATAGGTATTTCAATGATATCAAGTTCCCTCTCTTTATGTTGAAGGTTTTGAAGCTGCGCTTGTTTTGTCTTCCTATGCTTATTGCTTTGTGCTTCAATGAATTATTGTATTGCAATATTCCTATGCATAGGAAGCATGTTAGGCTTAAATGTGTTTGGTATTTGCTTCTTGATGCTCTCTTTTGTTCTTCAACTCTTATTCCTACGAGAGCATCATTAAAGTCTTAAGCCTATCTTTATGGCTATAAAGAAAGAGCTCTAGGGAGACAACCCTTGTTATCTTTGCTTTCAGTTTGTTCTTTCAGTTTTAGTGGTCTTGATGTTTGTTACTACAGTAGCATCATCATTGTATCTTTGCTTTTCAATTTTGTGCCAAGTGTAGCCTCTGATTGCAAGAAAGTTCAAAAGTTATGACGTGCTGTCCAGGAAACAGATTCTGTCCTTGGATAGAAAAATTCGTATAAAATCACCAGATCATCCTTTTGGTCTGAATTTTTTCTACAGCGTGCTCTATATAATTGTCTTTCGTGCGTCTGTTTTGAGTTTTTTTATTAGAGTTGCAGAAATGCCCCGGAAAAATCATTTACTACCTGTTGTTCTGTTTTTCACAGATTCTGTCCTGTTTTGCCTTTCCTTCATTTTGCAAACCTAGAGCTTGCTTTTTCTTTGCAAAAACCTTTTGGCAATCTTGAGAAACAGTAGAACTTCAAGAATATCTTTATTTCCAGCAAGAAACAATTATTTTATTATGGGTACTAACCTCGCTAATCAGATTATGATGAGTTATGTATGAAGGGAGTTTTCAAGTGTGCGAGGGAAGATGATAAAAAGATCCAGGAGTGTCAAACGCTCAAGCTTGGGGATGCCCCCGTGCACCCCCAAGAAATATTCAAGGAGACTCAAGCGTCTAAGCTTGGGGATGCCCCCGTGCATCCCCTTCTCCATCAACATTATCAGTTCGTCTTTCGTTCCACTATATTTTAATCACTTCATGTGTTATGTGCTATGCTTGGAACGTCTTGCTTTTAGTTTCCTTTTTAGTTTTCTTTTTCATAACGAGTCGGAACTCAGGTTTCTTTATGTGGGAGAGAAACACGCTCCACTTCTACCTAGAACATAACATAGAATTTTCATGTCTATCCTTGCTGTGTGTGTTCTTTGTCTTTTAATAGCTACTATCATGTTCAGCTCTCAGTTTCATGCTTATCTTTTTAAAGAGCTTTCGTTTAGTTGGTTGCTTGAACTCTATTTAGTTATCATGCTTATCTTATTAAGAGAGTTTGCTTCCGTTGCATTGGTTGATATGTCTATGATAAAGATGCTACGTGCATAATGGCGCTTAGTAGTTCATGTTTTCTTATGGTTAGTCTCAAATAGCTGGGGGGGTTCCCAATGTGTTATTGGAGTACCAATATGATTTGTTTGCCTATGATGTGGTATGGTTTAGTAATATCTTCCTTCAGAGAATTTATTTTGATTGACTTGGCGTATGCTCACGCATATTTAAGACTGTAAAGAAAGTCTGTCAAGCCTTGATGATCTTTTGTTTCTGAGTAGCGATATAACTTCCATGCCTGATTCAATGTTGCTTTGTCGCTCTGCATGATTATGACCGTCATTGCTCTCTTAGTTGGTCGCCCAGTCTTTTGCTAACCTTCGCCTGTACTAAGCAGACTGACTGCTTGTGCATCCACATTCCTTTATACCAGTTATGCCATATGAGTCCACCATACCTTCCTACATGGTATTTACCTGCCATTCCTAACGGAGACTTGCATGTACCATCTCGAAATTATTCAAGAAAAAAGCATTCCTATTTTGTGCCTCTGTTGTAAGTCCATGAGGAAGTAGTAGTTAATTCATAATCTTTTTAAGTTGGACAAGCTTCACCCCGGGATTGCATGTATAATGTGCAAACCCATAATACGAGAAAGAACTGGCATTGAGTGCGCCCGGCTCAAAATTAATATAACAAACAAACCCTCCTTCACGCTTTGTTCATGAGAAATCAGAAAACTTTGGCAGTGATAAACAAAGGAGATTAAGAGGATGTGATCGTCCTCATTCGGGAGCCGTTCCTCAAAACTTGTCCATCTCAAGAAGTGATTGAGTTGTCTGCTAGCATTCGTTGACAAAACATGCATGATCTAAAAAAAAATTATTACCTCTGTTTTAAAACCAAGAGCTCTGGTACATGTTTTGTCTTTGTTTCCGATTACGGGTTTTCAACCTTGCCAACAAAAGCCACGGTTCGAGAGTCTCCACCTTCTTATAAAGCACCAACTACTGAGAGCATGATTGTCATTCTGAGTGTAATGTGCATTGTCCCAAAGTAGCATTGTCTTTTGCATGATTGTGATATCGTTTATTTTGAAATCATTGTATCTAGTCATCACTTAAACCTTGGAGGTGCCCCATGCATTTATGTTTTGCTTCACTAAAGGGGGCAAGCGAGATATCACTTTATCATATTTGCACATCATGTTCATTACAAATCTATTTGATGTTTCAGTATCATATTGTAAAACTTTCAGTTCTTTGTGATTTTCTCATAAGGCAACTTAATTACTATAGATTCATTGTCTCAGTAAGCTTTTGTCATGTGACTATGAAAAAGTCCTATATGGTTAATAGCATGTCACCACAGAAATTATTCTTGTTATCTTTTACCTACTCGAGGACGAGCAGGAATTAAGCTTGGGGATGTTGATACGTCCAAAACATATCTATAATTTCTGCTTGCTCCATGCCTCTTTTGGGTGATATTGCTATGTTATTTATACACTTCCATACACTTTTGATCATATTTGGACTAACCTATTAACTCAGTGCACCCCAGTGCCAGTTTCTGTTTTCGGCTGTTTTTGTATTTCAGGTTTTCACATTACGAGAACTGCCAGAAAAAATCCAGAAAAATTATATAAAAAATCAGTGTTCCAGAAGCTACCAGGCACCCGAAGCACAGCCGGAGGGGGACCACCAGGGCCCCAGGCGCCCTGGTGGCGCGCCCCCCCTGGGCCGCGCCGGGGGGGCGCCTAGGCCCCCCGAGCCTCGTCTGATGCCCCCCTTTGGCATATATTTAAAGCGTCTCCCGAAACCCTCGAGACGGGAACTCTTTTTCCCGATCTCATCTCTGTTCCGCCGCCGCCGCCGCTTCCAAGATCGGGAGCACCAACAGAACTCTTCCCGGCACCCTGCCGGAGGGGAGGATCACCACCGGGAGCTTCTCCACCACCATGGACGCCTCCCGGATGAGTTGTGAGTAGTCTCCCTTGGACCATGGGTCCATGACCAGTAGCTATGTGATATTCTCCTCCCGTTCTTGTGCTTCACTAATTAGTCCTCGTGAGCTGCCCTGCATGATCGAGGCACATATGTAATCCTTATGCTGTTGCTATGATGAGTTTGCTGGGATCCGATGGATTATGAGATTATGTTCAGATTGTGTTTGAGTAATATATTTGATTCACCTCTTTTATATTTATGTTCGTAAGTAATTCTTGCATGTTCTCCGTTGTTACTTATTGCTTTGGCCAAGTAGTAGGTAGTGACTCCAAGAGGGAACATTATGCTTGATTGTGGGTTCATGCCCCTCGATGACTAGTTTGAGTGACAGAAACATGAGTCTAGGGGATGTGCTGTTGCCACAAGGGGGAAAACAACGGTGCTTGTGCTCGCGGGTGCAAGGATTGTTTACTTTACGCAAAGTTCTTTTAATGCAGTTGTCTGTTGCTTTGAGTTTACACTATGGGTGGGACTCGCAACTTAATACCAGCGAGATGTTCTGGATAGATATCTCAAGGTGGATGATTAGTAGTAGATGCAGATGGATTTCGGTCTACTTACCTCGGCGTACCGCCCATGCTTTGAACCTCTACCTTTCTTGCAACTTAGTCAGCATTGGTTTGCGCACATGGTCCTGTCAATTGCCCAGCTGTAATTCGTTTACCTCACATAGCTGTTTTATCGTCTTTTGGGAGAGAGACATCACTAGTGAACATCATGAGACTCCGGTCCATATTACCATCATTGATCACATCCACTATTTACTTTCCGCTTTTACTTACTATTGCAATTATACCTATCACTATTATCACTTGTGTTTGATCCTTTGTAAACTACAAGGCCGGAGGGATTGACAATCTCTCTGTACTCGTTGGGAGCAAAGTTATTTGTATCTGTGTGCAGGTCCACGTTGATTGCTAATATCTGGCGCCGTTAGCAGTTGACACCTTCTTGTTGAAACTGGGAGTCTCAGGGAAATCGATCCTTGGTATTGCCAAGGGAAAACTTCCGCTACACTGCATCTCAAACCTTCCACTTGGGGTAACCAACGAGGGGTGAGAAGCCATCAGTGTGTTGTGAGCAAACGATTGCTGGCACAATATGGGCATTCTGCTTCATCTTATTCAACAACTAGAATGTATTTTGCCTCTTTCTTTACCTTCTTTAATAGTACAAGTATACAACTATGGTTCATCATCCTTTATTTGATTCTTATGTAATTCTTGAACATATGTACCTATGAATCAAATAGTGCATTGGTTGTTTGAACCCGATGGATATGAATAAAGCTATATCATACATTCAAATTCAAATCCGATACAATTTGAAATAGCAGCAATTAAATTACGGTGAAATTACACCCTCCAGGTCGTTACGGCACATACGTTTGGTAAAACACAAATGTTTGAGATATACACCATAATCCAACACGGTTCACTGGTGTGCAAGCATGCACACAGTTGCCATTTGCAAAGCGTGTGCGATGTCAGACAATATCACAAACGGTGTGGGCAAACTAAACCTTTGTGATAGTTGCGTTATCGTAAATGATTCACAACCATGAAGTGTTTCTGATGTGGTATGCATCGTAAACGTTGCACCACAGAATAGCGCGTGCGATAGTTGTCATGTACGATGATGTTACGATGGTCTGACGTTTTGTAATCCTGTCCGACGCTCGTAAGACAATTAGCTAATATACTTAATTAGTTATCGCATATGGTTTGGGGAAGGTGAATGTGTGTGATTGTATGCTTACCATACAAGTTCCATAATCATGAACCGTTTGTGATGGGCCGCGCATCGTAAACGTGGCACCACGGAATACCGACTATGATGGCAATACGAGCACAAAAAAGTTGCAAGGATGCAGCGTTTGGGTGGCTACCTATCCCCAACGGTTTCTGGGTCGTGTGGGAAGGACCCCTCTATCGTATTCACTCACTTGGCGACGGTTGCAAATGCTGTCGCAAAAATGGGTTAAAAACCGTTTGTATAGCACCTCGTTGTACCAGTGGTTGCTTAATAATCTGGTTGCTCAAGTGCTTAGTGATATTGCTAAAAAAACTCAGCCACTTTCTCCATCCAAATATGTCCAAACCCTAAATTCCAAACTCGGACCCACCAATATTTCCTACCCAGATCCACCGAGTTCATTTGACATAGCCACTGCCTAAACCCCAACAAATCGGTCTGACCGATACGAACATCGGCCTCACCGAGATGGCCTTGCCAACTCTCTATTTCACGTTGCAATTATTTTGGTCCCACCAAAACTTGCAATCGGTCTCATCAAGATGGCTTGGCCAACTCTCTGTTGCCATGTTGTAATTATTTTGGTCCCAGCAAGATGATTCAATCGGTGCCACCGAGATGAGGTTTGCCATAAGCCCTAGCTCAACAGTCCCACCGTGATTACTAACGTTCATTTTTTAACAAATCAGTGCCACCGAGTTTAACTATTCAGTGCCACCGAGACGAGTCAAAAGTGTGTAACACTTGGATTTTGTGTGGAGGCTATATATAACTCTCCACCCCTTCTTCTCATAAGAGAGAGCTATTAGAACATGCCTACACTTGCACCATTCATTTTTTTGATAGAGAACCACCTACTCATGTGTTGAGATCAAGAGATTCCATTCCTACCATTTTAATTTTTATTTCTAGCCTTCCCCAAGTTGCTTTCCACTCCAATTCTTCTTTGACCATATCCAAATCTGTGAGAAAGAGTTGAGTGTTGGGGAGACTATCATTTGAAGTACAAGAGCAAGAAGTTCATTATTAATACACCATCTATTATCTTTTGGAGAGTGGTGTCTCCTAGATTGCTTAGGTGTCCCTCCACCGTGATGTGGAGTTGAACCAAGAAGTTTGTAAGGGCAAGGAGATCGCCTACTTCATGAAGATCCATCCGAGTGAGGCAAGCGCTTCATGGGCGATGACCATGGTGGGATAGACAAGGTTGCTTCTTCGTGGACCCTTCGTGGGTGGAGCCCTACGTGGACTCGCGCAACCGTTACTCTTCATGGGTTGAAGTCTTGATCAACGTGGATGTACAATGGCACCACCTATTGGAGCCACACCAAAAATCTTTGTGTCTCCATTGCGTTTGCCTTCTCCAAACCCTTCCCTTTACCTTCATATGCAATGTTTTAAATTCCGCTACTATACTATTAGAATTGCATGTGTAGGTTGATTGCTTGACTTTTCATAATTGCTAAAATCTACCAACAACTAAAATTGGGAAAATGAAAGATTTTTATTTGGTCATGTAGTCTAATCACTCCCCGTGTGGTTTTGGTACAAGAGCAAGGAGTTCATCATCAACACTAAGTCTATTACCTTTTGGAGAGTGGTGTTTCCTAGATTAGTTAGGTGTTGCTTGGGAACCTCCGTCGTGATGTGGAGTTGAACCAAGAAGTTTGTAAGGGCAAGGAGATCGCCTAATTCATGAAGATCCATCTGAGTGAGGCAAGACCTTCGTAGGTGATGGCCATGGTGTGATAGGCAAGGTTGCTTCTTCATGGACCCTTCGTGGGTGGAGCCCTCCATGGACTCGTGCTGCTGTTACCCTTCGTGACTTGAAGTCTCCATCAACGTGGACGTACGATAGTACCACCTATCAGAACCATGCCAAAAATCTATGTGTCTCCATTGCGGTTGCCTTCTACAAACCCTTCCCTTTACCTTCATATGCAATGTTTTACATTACGCTCCTATACTCTTAGAATTGCATGTGTAGGTTGATTACTTGACTTGTCATAATTGCTAAAATCTACCAACAACTAAAATTGGGAAAAGGAAACATTTTTATTTGGTCAAGTAGTCTAATCACCCCCCCTCTAGACATACTTTCGATCCTACACTTTCTTTTCTGTTAAGTTATTAGTTTAGTATTTTCTTTGTTGTTAAGTTTTATTAGGACAAAAGCTTTTATTGTCTAGTGTGTTAATCTTCATAGTTTCTCTAGTAGTTTTCTTTAAATTTCTTTGGATTTTATTTGGTTTTCTTTCATTTAATTATTGTTTTCTTTATTGATTTTTGTTGATTGGTTGTTAATATGATTGTTAGAATTGCTTGCTAGAGTAAATGCTTATGTGAATGCATTGTTTCACTATATAGATTTTCATCGAAGGGTGACGAATAGTTCTATCGAGTTATTTCTGAAAGCGATATAATATTCATAAAGTAATACCAGGCAAGTTCACTTTGACCATATGTTCATACCTATGTTTTATTGCATTTAGTGTCACCTTTTTCAACAATTCCTCTAGTGGTATATTAAATCTTGTAGTTGAGTAACCTTGTTACTGAGCACCGAGAACGTTATTTATTTTGATGCTATGCTATAGTATACGGGGATTGGTATGAGTGTTCGTGAGTGGTGTGATAAGGAGGACTGTACAACAATGACGACAATTTTAGGACCAGCAACTGCAAGGCCTTCAACACCAAGACTGCAATTCCTGAAGACTTCAGTACTCGATACAAAAATTCAATACACACTACTTGGTGGAATGGTTGTGAGGCACCATGGAGTACCTAGTGGATGTGTTGTGAGCTGGAGTAGGCCAGTAGTCATGACGAAAGTTTCACTCAGACTCAAAGAGACGGAGGACTACTTCATGCCCGGAAGCTTACATGTGCGGCCATAAGTCATTATGGGCTCTGGCTTGGTTGATCATAATAGTGACTCGGACTGGTACAGTGCTAGCAGATGTAGACAAACTATAGGGTTGGGTGGGCACTGGTAGTTTTTAGGGAAACTCTTTGAAAGACCGTGTTTCGGCCATCATGTTCTCAAACACCATGCAGTACGAGAAAAGATAAGGAGGGACATAATCTTGTGGGTAAAGTGCACAAAACTCTGTAGAGTAAAACCTAGTCGATTAGCCATGTCCCTAGTTACAGACAATTTAAGACTCTGGAAATGGATCTATCTCGAAACTCTCAACACCGGAGTGGCACATAATTGTGGGCAACTTAAAAGTATGGGCTATGAGACATCAATTGGTGGAGCCATGTCATAGTAGATAACTCTATAGTGAAGGTTCCATCATAGTCGTTTGTTGTAGGAAAAAACCAGCTTTTATGCAAAAACTCAGACTTAGAGCTTCCACAACCATATTGCATATATTATATAGTTTTCATCTGCTTCCTATTATGATCTTACCAGTACATTCAATGTACATACCTACATGGATGCAACTTATTATGTTACAGATATTTCTACAATGAGAAAGAGTTACGATATAGGGTTATGATCTACACTCAACTTGCCATTGGCGTTAATTGGACTCCACACCCTTGTTGATATGTTTCCGTCGTGACATATATGAGGTATACTTTGGATCTATGATATTTATTTTACATGTGATGATATAGTATTTCCTTGAAGTATTGTGTGTGTGCCAACATACTAATCCAGGGATGGCACAGAAAGCACAAAGACTTGACCATATTGGGTCGAGTCAATATAGTCATGTAGTCAACGTTCACACGACACCACTAGAGGAAGAACAACATAACACATCATCAAAACATTGAACAAAAATCAGCTTCACATGATTAATTATAACAAGGCTTCTCCCATGTCCTCAAGAACAAACGGAACTACTCACAAATCATATTAATGTTCATGATCATTGTCGTATTACGGGCTTCGCAAACCCAAGAAGTTCAAACACAGGGGCGTGAATGAAGATCTCTCCCACTCACGTCTACCTAGCGTCTCGTCCTTGTCCAGTGAAGAGATTGAAGCAAACAACAAGTGAAGCACGCAAGAGTTTACCCAGGTTCAGGCCACCTTGTGGTGTAAAACCCTACTTCCTGCTTTGGTGGATTGGCCTCAGGAGGGCTAGAATATGAACTAGTACAGTGGTTCCTAAGCTCAGGAGGGTCGGGAGGCAAGAGTTCTTGCTTCTTTGCGTGGAGGCAGAGTTTATGGATAAGCAAGGTTGTCAGAATCGCGATTTTGAATCGAATCGGAGCCCTGATGGTAGGATCGCAAATCGTGGAATCTTCACTATCAGGATCGTAGAAACGTAGATTCTATGAACTAAAGTCGTAGAATCATAGGGGTTAGTTTGGATCGTAAAATCGTAGAATCGTACAACAGAATCGCCATTCTGACATCCTTGTGGATAACCTCTGTCTCCTTCTATGATGAGGATCCTAGCTACTTATATAGGCGGCCAGGGTCCTCTTCCCCCGAAATGTTTAGGCGGGAAGGGATCCCTGTCGGGGAAACTGATCGCCCACGAACACCTATGGGACCGGAGCCCCTTCTACATTGCGGTAAGGGAGCGGAGGGAGCACGGAGAGCAGATCAAGGAACACACGCGGGCAGTTTACCCAGGTTCGGGCCGCGCGGACGCGTAAAACCCTACTCCTGCTTTGGTTGTATTGAGTTCTTGGGCTCGGGATCTTGAAGATCTATAGTACTAGCTGCACCGAGCGAGGGAGTGATCAAGTTTCTAGGATCCAACCCCCTCTACGTTGTGCATGGGCCTCCTTTTATAGTTCAAAGGGGGTCACCGACAGGTGTCAACGTAGAGGAGGGTAAAAGTGTAAATTTGGTGGTAGATGGAACAGTGCATGAACAGTGATCTATACCTAACCCAGACGGTGGGGGACAAAGGCATTGAATGCCCGTCGCCGTCACCCCAAAAGAGTCCGCCCGGGCGTCTCCGTTCGCCACGGCGATGGCTTCGTCACCGCGGCTCGCCACCGTGTCCCCCAGGCTGCACAGCCATCTGCCACGTGCCCCTGGAAGGGCCCCAGGGCGACGCGTGGCCAGATGAGCTGGAGCGTAGGCACACAGTGAAAACCTCCCCGGCAAGTACCTTGCCGGGGTCGCTGTCTTGCCGGGCCCGGGAGCTTGTCGCTCTCCGGGTCCTGCCGGGGCGCACGATGTGCCATGATGTATCTCCTGAGGTGCTGTTTTCTGGTCTTCTTGGCAAGCTCCTCTTGCCAGGGTCTTGTGAGAATAGAGTGGTCTTGTGCTGGGAGCAGCCTTCCCGGCAAGCTCCTCTTCCCGGGGCCTTGGTCTTCTGACTTGTATACTTTGTCTTGAATGGCTCAAAGGGATTCAGAGCGGGCTTTGGCGGGCGCGTGGTGAGCCAGGCCACGGGATGCTGCTACTGCCCGTGCACAAGTCGGGATACTAAGGTACCCTTACTTTAGTACACCGACAGGAGCCCCCGGGCCTGGGCCACACACGGTGCCGAGCACTGTTGGGCCAAGCCCAAAACAGTGCACGGGCACACGCGGCCCACGGCGCGCCGTTTCCCACTCCGCATCTGCCGCATCCCTCCCGAACGGCACGCGTCGATTGCGGCGTCATGGGAGAGATCGTGGCCTGTTTCTTTAATGGGAAATGCGGAACGCCCCCCACTTCCCCCTTAAAAGCAGAGGAAGCAGGGGCAGTTTCCCCCCATTGCTTTCATTGCGCCTTGAATCTCCAGAAACCCCCGCCGCTCTCTGCCTCCCCTCAGGTCGACAGAGAGCCGAGTTCCGCCCTTCCTCCGCCGTCCCCAGCATCCGCGGCGCCGTCG
>LR738715.1:74603283-74675853 GCA_902687465.1 Secale cereale | reverse complement strand
CCCCCCCGCCGTCCCCGCCATGGCCCCGAAGAGCGACAAGGCGAAGAGCGACAAGGCGAAGAAGGAGAAGTCCGAGAAGGCGGCAAAGCTGGCAGCCATGCGGAGAAGGATGGTGGTCTTCCCGCCGAGGCTCGGCCCGAGGGAGCTGCGGGACAAGTACTACCTGTTCTGGGCGAGGGAGACGAAGGCTCACCCTCGCACCAGAGTCCTCCCCGCCGTAGCCGTCGACATGTTCCCTGGAGGTTACCACTTCTTCGCTTTGTTCTTCCATTGCGGTCTCTGCCCTCCATATTCGGAGTTCTTCTGTGATGTGATGAACACGTATGGACTCCACCTCTTAGATTTCACCCCGAATGCCGTTCTCACCTTGGCCGTTTTCGCACATCTGTGCGAAAACTATGTCGGGGTCCACCCAAATGTAGCTCTTTTCCGCCACTTCTTCACACCTAGAGTAGAGTCCGGATCTCCACTCTCCGGCGGTATCTCCTAGATCTTCAGGCTCGGCAAGAAAGAGGCGTACTTGATTGGTGAGCTACGCGGCAAGTGGGAAGAGTGGAGAGCTGATTGGTGCTGGGTCCTGGAAAATGAACCCGAGCAGTTCACCTCGTCGCGCCGGACTGCGGTAGTGCGCGGCAAGGATTGGAGTGATTTGGCCCCGGAGGACGACAAGCTGCAGATCGCCCTCACTAGGATCCTTCGTCTCCGGGCCGCCAACCTCATTGTAGGAGAAGTTGGGGCTGATTTCCTCCGCCGCCGCATTGCCCCACTGCAGGAAAGGAAGAGACCTGCCTGGGAGTTCGGCAACGCGGCAGACCGCATGAGGCTGCGCCCCGGGCTGAATTATAATTTCACCGTCTTGGAACTGAAGGGGATGGTCCGGGAGCTGTTCAAACATGACCCCAAGCACTCGGAGTGGTACAGACCGTCGGACGGAGTAGTTCCTCTGTGCAACAATACTGCCCTCAATGCCATCCGGGCGGCAATGCCTGAGTGCGACTCCCACGGGGTCGTCCCCACTTGGCTGGTGCCTTCAGCGGAGACCGTGCAGGCTTTCTTTGATAATCTGGTTGAACGGCCACGCAACCCCGAGGAGAGAAAGGGCCTCACCCGGACGACCACCGACCCGGATGTGGCCTATATAGCCAACAGGATGGAGGAGGCTGCCGCAGCTGCAGCTGCGGGTGAGTTCGGGTACACCGTGGACGAGGCGGAAGCAGTGGACGCGGTAAGTCAGGCTGAGGAGGAGGAAATCCTCAAGCTGTTGAAGATTGCGCCCGAGGAGTTTGCCGGGGAGCCTACCGGGGAGCCTGCCGGGGCGAGCGAGGCTGCCGGGCAAGGCACTGAGTCCAGTGAGCCCGCCGAAGAGGATGCCGAATCGGGCGATTCTGACGAAGACTCCGGCGGGTCTCTGAATCTCGATGACGACGCCTCCTCATCCTCAGAGAACTCACCGCCACCACCAAGTCCTCCGCCACAGCAGAAGAAGCGCCTCCGCAAGGCCACCGAGACGGCGAGGCCACCGGCGCCCCGACAGCAGCCGAAGCGCCGGGCGACGCGTGCCACCACGACGAGCAAGGTCGTCAAGGAGGCGCCCCGTGCCCGAGCGACAAGCGGAGGGGGATCTTCTTGGAGTGGCTCTGGTGCTCCTTCTACCCCTCGGTCCTCAGCGACGACCGGCGCTGGGTCTTCACAGCCCACAGCCCCGGAGCCCGCCAAGCGCCCGAGGGAGCCTTCTCCTCCCGCTCCTCGCGCTGGAGCGCGCGAGGCGCAGTTTGACTTCTCTGCCCTCAGCTCCGATGAAGAGGAGGAAGATTAAGCACTTGCAATTTAAATTTCCTTGGATTTTCGTTGCTTTTGTCTTGATTTCTCTTGCTTGGTTCCGATCTTGTTTGGCTTCCAGGACCTTGACCCAGAGGATGGCGAAGAGGGCCAAGATCCCTGTGGTTGATCTCGAGGGCGACGAGCCCGTCGCTGCGGCAGGTGACGCGCCAGCAGCAGGCTTGCCGGACCAGCCTGCTGCTCCGGAGAGCAGCCCCCAGCGCGGCCCCCAGCGTAAGTCCTTTATTCACTTCTCTGCTTGATGGGCGCGCTTGCAGTTGTTCTCCTTATTGATGTCTTGTTGTCTTGTGCAGAAGTGGAGCCGCAGCCGCAGGAGCACCAGGAAGTCACCCCCGACGAGCCGCTTGTTCCACCCTCCCCGCCAAGGATGAGCTCCCCGGCGAGGGACAGCGCTCCGCCAAGGACGGGTACTCCGCCAAGGGCGAGTACCCCGCCAAGGGCGAGCAGCCCGACAAGGGTGAGCACCCCGCCAAGGGAAGGCGCAAGCGGCCCTTCGCCAGCGGGAGCCACTACTACGCCGCCAAGGGAGAATTCCCCGGCGAGGGACCCAGTTATCGAAGAGGCCCACGCAGGTAAACCTTTGTACCTTCTTCTTCTTGGATTCTTCTTTTTGGATATTTGCTTGATGATTCTATCTTTCTTTTTCTTCTGTTAGATCCGCCCGCCCCGGAGCCGATGGAGACGGAGACCATCGCCGAGGAGGACGTGCGCGGCAATGCTGGCGACGCCACTACCAGTGAGGGAATGGCTGGTGCTGACGAGCCAGCCGCCGAGGAGACCACCCCGACCGCTGACGCCGCAGCTGGGGAAGGGACCGGCGACCACACTGCTGGCCGGGAGGCCGTAGGAGCGCCGGACGCTGCACCGGCCGCCGACCCCTCCGCCCCCGCGGCTGGGTCGGGTGTCTATCTGGAGGCCGCCAACGGGGTCTTTATTCAAGTCCCGTGGGCATCCTCCTCAAGGGCACCCACGGAGGGAGAGACCTTCGACGGAGAAGTTCTCGCCTCCGCCGGGTTGAAGGTTGTTGACGCGCCCGACAGCAGCGACGAGCCCGAAGAGGAGCAACTCCTACGTCGACTCCTGGCCTTGTACCGGGCCAGGCAGGCTAAGTTGGAGTCCCGGGAGGCTCTGGCTGCCAAGGCTGGTGCTGACCTGGAGAAGCGTGCCACGGAGCTCCGTGCTGCCAACCAGGCGGCCCTCTGGAACTTGGCGGAGGAGCGCGAAGAGCTTGCCGGGGCGCAGCAAGCATTCGTCCTCGAAAAGGCCGAGGTCGAGGAGCAGCAGCGACTGGCCGTCGAGGATCTATCTCGGCGGGAGGGAGAGCTCAACCAGCGGAAGGTCGACCTCGACAGCCACGAGGACGACCTCACCGCTCGTGAGCAAGCTATTGGCGGGGCTCTGCAGGAGGCGAGGGACGCCGCCGCTGCCGCAGAGACCGCCAAGAGGGATCTGGAGGCCAGGGTGGCGCAGATGGAGTCGAACTTGAAGGCGAGTGAGGACAGGCTCGCCGCGCTCAACGTGGCGCGGGAGAAGGACGCCCACACCAACTCGGAGCTGCAAGTCCGCCTCTCCGAGAAGGGCAAAGAGCTCACCGACGCCAGGGACTCCATCGCTGACTTGGAGTTGAAGGTTTCCACCCTCACTGATTCGCTTGACGCCGCCCGAGACCGCGAGACGAAGCTGAAGGACGATCTCCGCACTGAGAGGGCCTTGCTGGAAAGCGCCGCCGTCTCGCAAAACAACTTCCAGCGGACGGTGGAGCAGTGGACTGATGAGCTCGTCGCCTCCGCCGCCAACATCGACAGGGAGATGGTGGCGCTGAGGGCGGAGCACCTCGTGTACTCCCCCGACGAGAGCCTCCCCCACAGCGCCAAGCTGAGCCTGTTCTTCAGATGGGTGGCGCCGGCTCTCGCGCAGCTACGGGAGAAGATCCCCGCGCAGCTGGCCGACGAGGCGTGCCGGCTTTGCATGGGTACTATGGAGCGGCTGTTGTCGAAGATTGTCTACCGCAACCCTGGGATCAACCTCGTCAACGTTCTCCGGACCCTGCCGCCCGAAGCTGACCAGGAGGCGCTGAAGGCACAAGTCGCCCACATCGTGGCCAAGGCAGGCAGGATCCAGAGGGTCGATGGAGACCGAAGAGACTAGGCTTCCTTCTTTCTGCTTCCTTTGCCGCTGTCGATTAAGTCATGGGTAGTAGTTGGTTAGAACAGCGGCAAGTTATCTTGTAATATAACTTTATTTTGGGTAATCAATGCAGCGCTATCTCCCTTGTTTAGTCCTTTCACTTTGTATGCTTTCCACCCTTCGCTTTTAGGGAACTTGCCGGCAAAGGGACCTTGCCGCGAGCGCTGAGTGCGGGACTCTTAGCAGCCTGCTAGCAATGCCCTTGCCGGCAAGAAACCTTGCTGCAGCTAGTCGCAACACACTTAGGTTGTTGAGCGAACTCGAAAATGAAGTAAGGGCGCGACACTTGTCGCAGCTCACTTAAGCCGTTGAGCGTGCTCGAAACAAAGTAAGGGTGCGGCTAGCCACGGGTAGGTTCCTCCGCGCACAGGTTTTCCATACAAAGTGTGGCTGTTCAAGGAAGACAACTAAATTTTTAAAAAATTTGAACTGCTCAAATTCTGGCAACTTAGCTTTCATGGATTGTTTGCTTCCCGTCAAGGCTTCCCTTTCTTAAACAGCACCTGGTCCATACCTCTATCTCCTTCCCCCCCCCCCGGCAAACTTGTGCGCGAGGAACACTTCTTCTGCTTAAGATAGAAAGGGAAAGAGGAGGAAACACAAGTATGGGGCCTTGCGGCTTGTTACTGCTTACCGGTGATGTGTGCTGCACAAGGTGTCAGATAATACATGCAAGTGAAAAAGGAAAAGCATGAAATGACAAACAGTGTGAAGCACAAAAGTTTTACTGATGCACGGGGTCTGCGACCGGCTTTGTACAAAGGTTTACATGCAACTGTGGCAAGACTTGTACAAAAGGTGGTTGCCGGAGCGGACACGGCAACCGCGCCTTATGGGTGAAACTTGCGAAGATGCTCTATGTTCCAGGAGTTGCTCACCGGTAAGCCTTCTTCGGTCTCAAGGCGGACAGCGCCAGGCCTTGTGACTTGTCTCACCCGATAAGGGCCTTCCCACTTCGGTGTCAACTTGTTGGAGCCCTTGGCGGACTGAACGCGCCGAAGAACAAGGTCGCCTTCCTCGAGACTCCTGGCCTTGACTTTGCGGCTATGATAGCGGCGCAAAGCTTGCTGGTATCGAGCAGCTCGCACAGCAGCCTGGAGACGGTCCTCCTCGAGGAGCAATGCATCATCTTGCCGCAGTTGCTCTTGCTCGAGCTCGTCGTAAGCGAGCACTCGAGGAGACCCGTATACGAGTTCCGTGGGGAGAACTGCCTCTGCTCCATAGACAAGAGCAAAGGGTGTCTGTCCGGTGGCTCGATTTGGTGTCGTCCTGATCGAGCAAAGAGCCGCCGACAACTCCTCTATCCAGTTTCTTCCGCACTTGCGCAGCCTGTCGAACGTTCTTGTCTTTAGTCCGTGCAGCACTTCAGCATTGGCCCTCTCCGCTTGACCGTTACTCCTTGGATGAGCAACAGAAGCAAAGCAGACCTTGGTGCCAAGGTCTTGGACGTACTGCATGAAGGTGCGACTTGTGAATTGTGTGCCGTTGTCGGTGATGATCCTGTTGGGGATTCCGAAACGGCAAACAATTGACCTGAAGAACTTCACTGCTGACTGTGCTGTCACCTTTTTCACTGGTTCCACTTCTGGCCACTTTGCGAACTTGTCTATTGCAACGTACAAGTACTCAAAGCCCCCGACTGCGCGGGGAAAGGGGCCGAGGATGTCGAGCCCCCAGACCGAGAAGGGCCAGGACAAAGGGATCGTCTGGAGAGCTTGAGCTGGCTGGTGTATATGTTTGGCAGGGAACTGGCACGCTTCACACTTGGTTACTTGTGCACTTGCATCTTGGAGGGCTTCTGGCCAAAAGAAACCTTGCCGGAACGCCTTCCCGGCAAGTGCTCTTGCGCCGATGTGGTGGCCACATATGCCTCCGTGTATCTATGCCAACAGTTTCTGTCCATCTTCCCGGGAAATGCATTTCAATCTGACACCATTGAGTCTTCTTCTGTACAGTTCATTGCCGACGAACTGGTACATACTTGACTGCCTGGTAATCCTCTCTATCTCTTCTGGTTCTTCGGGAAGTTCTCCACTTTGAAGAAAACGGACGATTTGCTATGCCCATGCTGGAGCCTGAGGCTCAACAACAAGGACTAAAGGCATCATTGCTGCTGCGGGAACATCAGCTTCTACGGCAAGGACCTGCGGCTCTGCCGGAGCTGAGGGTTCCCCGGCAAGCCTGCCGGGGCAAGGCTTGTCGGGAACGCCTGCTTCAACTGTACAGACCTTTGGGTCCGCAGGAGCAGACTGTTCCTCAGCGTCTTGGTTGTTGACCTTGGGGACCTTGGCGACGGTTTCAGGAAGATCCGCCGGCAAGTAGTCGCCGGAGACCAACTTCCTCTTCTTGCTTTGCCCAACTGATGGTGTAACAGATGGTTGAGTTAGCTTGAGCACGAAGACCCCTGGTTCCACAGGTAACTTCATTGCAGCACACTTTGAGAGGCCATCTGCGATGTCATTCTGAGCTCTTGGGACATGCTCCATCTGCAAGCCTTCAAAGTGTTCTTCAAGCTTCCTCACTTCATCGACATAAGCTTCCATCAAGGGACTCTGGTAACTCTTGTTTACTTGTCGGACCACCAATTGTGAATCTCCCCGCACGATCAGCTTCTTGATCCCAAGTTCGGCCGCAATTCTGAGGCCGGCAAGCAAACCTTCATACTCAGCAGTATTGTTTGTCGCTTGCTCCTTGGGAAAGTGCATCTAAACAACGTACTTGAGGTGCTCTCCGGTGGGCGCTATGAATAACATGCCAGCGTCGGCGCCTTGCAGCGAGAAGGCACCATCGAAGTACATTATCAATTCTTTGCTTGCTTCTTGGACGGGGATGCTTGTCTCTGGAACTTCTTCATCTGGTGTTGGTGTCCATTCTGCTATGAACTCTGCCAAAGCTCTGCTCTGTATAGTTGAAGTACTCTCAAACTTGAGACCAAAGCTTGACAGCTCCAGTGCCCTCTCCGGGGAGTCTCCTCCCCTCCTCAGCACGCGCACACCTGTCAGCCAGAGCATAAAGCTCGCTGACGTCCCGGATCTTGGTCATCGCCATCTCCTCCCTCATCCGGCGGTTACGCACGTTCTGGTGGAACGCGCTGATAACCGCGGCAGGGTGGACATCGGGGATGTTGTGCTGAACGTGGCTGAACCTCTGGATATACTTTCGCAGGGACTCTCCCTCTTTCTGGGCAAGGATGTGGAGATCGCTCTCCTGGCCGTGGGGCTTGTGGCCGCCCGTGAAGGCGCCGACAAACTGGTGGCACAAATCCGCCCAAGAAGAGATGGAGTTCTCCGGCAAGTGCATAAGCCAAGACCTGACGTTTGGCTTAAGCACGAGCGGGAAGTAGTTGGCTAGGATCTTCTCGTCGCGTCCCCCGGCAGCCTGCACCGCGATGGTGTAGATGCTGAGGAACTCCGAGGGGTGTGTCTTGCCGTCGTACTTCTCGGGTACGTCGGGCTTCAAGTTTTTCATGCTGGGCCACTGGACTTGCCTCAGCTCTCGGGTGAACGCAGGGCAACCTGCCGCGTACGGCAAGTCGCCTGGTTCACCGGGCGCGTGCATGTCAACAGCAGTCCCAGCGCGCTGGTCGGACTGTCTTTGGGCTTCTCTTAGACGCTCGATATGAGTTCGAGCGTCCTCTTGTCGCCTGTCGTCAAGGACTTGGCGCTGATCGTGGCGAGCCCGCGGATCCGACGACGCTGTGGAGTCGTCGTCGACGTTGATCCGGCGGGGTGGCGATTTCTGCTTCCGTGGCGGGGAGTGCATGGTAGTCGCACCCCCGGCGGTCTTGTCCCCATCGGCCTTCGCTTGGTCGACTTGCCGTGGTCGTGATGTCGCCGGCTGCTGCGGCGTGTCGTTGTTGGCGAATGCGATGAGGCTCTGGATCGTAGCCCTCCAGTCTTCGGCCTTGTCTGCCGCTGGAGGGAAGTCGAGGAGCAGTTGGGCTCTAGCAAGAGCTTTTGCTGGAGAGGAGGGAAGTGGTGGCGAGCGGTGCGAGGAGCGAGATATGCTCGGACTTCTAACAGGGTTAGAAGGAGCAGGGTCCCGCCCCGGCGACTGCGCCTTGCTCGTACCAGCGCGCTGGCCTTGAGCATCCCGCGACCCACCGGCTTGTCCGCGTCCCAGCAAGCGTATGGTACCCCCGGTACCACGTCGCTGCTGGTCCGGCACCTCCTGAGAGGGACGTGGTGCGTGCACGGACGCCGAGGTCTTGGAGTTCGCCCGGTCGTCTGTCTTGTCTTTGGACTTGGCGGCGCCGCGAGTGTCCTCGCAGGTGTCCACCCCTCCGCCAGCGTCTACCCCACCAACCGTTGGTTCTGGTGGTTGCGGGATCGACGCAGACGGGCCTCCGACCTCCGAAGCCTTCTTCTTCGGAGGCATCTTGATGTAGACGATGAGGTTGATGAAGTTGGTGAAGCTGCTGAAGGTTACGCCCACGTGAGCGCCGGATCAGGTTCGCACAACCTCGACGCCCCCTACCTGGCGCGCCAAAGATGTCGGGGAAACTGACCGCCCACGAACACCTATGGGACCGGAGCCCCTTCTACGTTGTGGTAAGGGAGCGGAGGGAGCACGGAGAGCAGATCGAGGAACACACGCGGGCAGTTTACCCAGGTTCGAGCCGCGCGGACGCGTAAAACCCTACTCCTGCTTTGGTTGTATTGAGTTCTTGGGCTCGGGAGCTTGAAGATCTACAGTACTAGCTGCACCGAGCGAGGGAGTGATCAAGTTTCTAGGATCCAACCCCCTCTACGTTGTGCATGGGCCTCCTTTTATAGTTCAAAGGGGGTCACCGACAGGTGTCAACGTAGAGGAGGGTAAAAGTGTAAATTTGGTGGTAGATGAAACAGTGCATGAACAGTGATCTATACCTAACCCAGACGATGGGGGACAAAGGCATTGAATGCCCGTCGCCGTCACCCCAAAAGCGTCCGCCCGGGCGTCTCCGTTCGCCACGGCGATGGCTTCGTCACCGCGGCTCGCCACCGTGTCCCCCAGGCTGCACAGCCATCTGCCACGTGCCCCTGGAAGGGCCCCAGGGCGACGCGTGGCCAGATGAGCTGGAGCGTAGGCACACAGTGAAAACCTCCCCGGCAAGTACCTTGCCGGGGTCGCTGTCTTGCCGGGCCCGGGAGCTTGTCGCTCTCCGGGTCCTGCCGGGGCGCATGATGCGCCATGATGTATATCCTGAGGTGCTGTTTTCTGGTCTTCCTGGCAGGCTCCTCTTGCCAGGGTCTTGTGAGAATAGAGTGGTCTTGTGCTAGGAGCAGCCTTCCCGGCAAGCTCCTCTTGCCGGGGCCTTGGTCTTCTGACTTGTATACTTTGTTCTTGAATGGCTCAAAGGGATCCAGAGCGGGCTTTGGCGGGCGCGTGGTGAGCCAGGCCACGGGACGCTGCTACTGCCCGTGCACAAGTCGGGATACTAAGGTACCCTTACTTTAGTACACCGACAATCCCATTGTTGGAAATATGCCCTAGAGGCAATAATAAAATGGTTATTATTATATTTCCTTGTTCATGATAATTGTCTATTGTTCATGCTATAATTGTATTAACTGGAGACCGTAATACATGTGTGAATACGTAGACCACAATATGTCCCTAGTAAGCCTCTAGTTGACTAGCTCGTTGATCAAAAGATGGTTATGGTTTCCTGACCATGGACATTGGATGTCGTTGATAACAGGATCACATCATTAGGAGAATCATGTGATGGACAAGACCCAATCCTAAGCATAGCACAAGATCGTGTAGTTCGTCCGCTAAAGCTTTTCTAATGTCAAGTATCATTTCCTTAGACCATGAGATTGTGCAACTCTCGTATACCGTAGGAATGCTTTGGGTGTGCCAAACGTCACAACGTAACTGGGTGGCTATAAAGGCACAGTACGGGTATCTCCGAAAGTGTCTGTTGGGTTGGCACGAATCGAGACTAGGATTTGCCACTCTATGTGACGGAGAGGTATCTCTGGGCCCACTCGGTAGGACATCATCATAATGAGCTCAATGTGACCAAATAGTTGATCACGGGATGATGTGTTATGGAACGAGTAAAAGTGACTTGCCGGTAATGAGATTGAACGAGGTATTGGGATACCGACGATCGAATCTTGGGCAAGTAACGTATCGATTGACAAAGGGAATTGTATACATGATTGATTGAATCCACGACATTATGGTTCATCCGATGAGATCATCGCGGAACATGTGGGAGCCAACATGGGTATCCAGATCCCGCTGTTGGTTATTGGCCAGAGAGCTATCTCGGTCATGTTGATGACCCTCAACCATAAGGGATCTGTTGCAGCGTTTTCGATAAGTAAGAGTGTCGAACCCAACGAGGAGCAGAAGGTATTGATAAGCGATTCTGAGCAAGAAATTACTGCAAGCACTGAAAGATAACTTTTAGGGGTTTTCTCGATATAAGCAACAGGAATGTAAAGGCAAGTAATGTAAAAGATACTGAGAGTAACAAGTGGCCCAATCCTTTTCTTAGCAAAGGAGAGGCCTAGCAACTAAACTTATAAAGACTAAAGCGTTCTTGAGGTCACACGGGAGAGGTAGTCATGTGCTTTCGCCATATTCCGTATCGATACTATGTTATGTGTTGATAAGTGTTGGTGGGTGGATCTATGCTAGTGCACTCTCTAGACTAAGATGAATGCACTCTTATGATTAAACACCTTGCAAGCATCCGCAAATACAAGATAGAATTTAAGGCAAAAGCCTAACCATAGCAATACGATCGAGGATCCATTATTCCCTTATGCAAAAGCGTGCGAACTGGGGTTCAGGTTTCTGTCACTCCGGCAACCCACCATAAGCATTCTTTATACACAATGTATTCTCCTAGGTCCTTAATAAGGCGAAGTGTTGGGTGTTCGACTCACACAACACCACTAGTAGAATGACAACACAACTTAAGTATCAAACAATACATATTACTTCAACAGCATATGACTACTAACAACAAGACTTTCCCCATGTCCTCAAGAACTAAGGTAACTACTCACAAGACATAAAAGAGATCATGATCAGTGGGGATAAATATGTGATAAACAATCTGGACATAATAATATTTCTCCAACAAAACTCAATAGCATTCACCACAAAGTAGTAATCAACACCGATGGAGTAGAGAGGATAGGTAGTACAAGTTACAACACGAGTTGCGATGAAAAGATGAGATTTGGATGAAGATGGAGGTGGTGCTGGTGTTGGGGATGATGTTGATGATGATCTCGATGATGCCCGTGATGATGGTGATGACGATGGTGACGATCTCCCCTTCCGGGAGGTGATCTCCCCGGCGGAATCTGCCCGCCGGAGATGCCCTTTTCTTCTCTGTAGGTTTCCGCCTCGAAGCGGCGGCGGAACTCCGTAAAAAGTCCCGTGCCTAGGGTTTTCGGGGGACGGAGAACATATATGCAAAAGGGGGCGACCAGAGGTGGGCCAGGGGCTCCAGGCGCCCCCCCGGCACGGCCAGGGGGGGCGCCCCCAGGCCGCCTGGGCACCCTGTGGCCCCCCTCTGACTCCCCTTTTGCGTGTCTTCGTTATTCGTCTGAAAAATACCTCCAGTCAATTTTCAGGTAATTTGGAGGTGTTCTTCTTCAGCAACTCAGTATCCACTTTTTCCTGCTGAATCCTGCGTCTGCTGTTCCGGCACCGGAAAGTTACAAACTGTGTAAAATAGACAAAAACAACATAAGAACATCATCATAACGTGAAATATATCAATGAATAAAGATGAATTATGATACAAAATAGTGATGCATTTTGGACGTATCAACACCCCCAAGCTTAGACCTCGCTTGTCCCCAAGAGAATATGAACTCGGTAAAGCTGTCCACAAGTTTAGAGAGTGAAGTGTCGATAAATAGAATACGGACAAACAACATCATAGTCTCTTCACCAACTCAAATATTCTCAGCAGCAATCTTCAACTCATAAGGCTCTTATGAAAAAGTGTTAACACTTATATTCCAAAGTAGGACCAAGGAAACTCATTATATAATGGCAAACATGTCCTTTGGTCAAAGAACAACAAATAATTTTAACTTTTGCTCTTATATTTTGATGGGATTAATTGAAGCTTTTTGAAATAACATGTTAGTAAGCAAGAAGTGAAAGTGTTAACACAAAGGAAGATATTTGCCTTAGCTGGGCATGACAAACAACTTACTTATCAAATGATAATGTCAACAAGGATATGATATGACAAATCTTAATGCAGCTTTATATGCATGAATCCTTATCAACATCAAACGTCTGCTCTCTTTGAGAAATAGAAGGAAGTAGGAATAACTGACTAGACTTAAAATTAAAAGATAGGCCCTGGTCTAGGGTAGTAGGGAAAACTCATGTGCTATCCTCAAATCAAACAGAATGAAAACAAGTTTTGAGAGGTGCATGATTCGTCAACGAATGCTAATAGATAACTCAATTACTTCTTGAACTGGACAAGTTTCGAGGAACGGCTCCCGTATGAGGACGATAACATCCTCTTATTCTCCTTTGTTTATCACTGCCAAAGTTTTTTGATTTCTCATGAACAAAGCGTGAAGGAGGGTTTGTTTGTTATATTATTTTAAGCCGGGCGCACTCAATGCCAGTTCCTTTTGTATTATGGATTTGCACATTATACATGCAATCCCGGGGTGAAGCTTGTCCAACTCAAAAAGGTCATGAATTAGCTACTACTTCCTCATGAGTTAAAGCAGGGCACAAAATAAAAGATTTTGAACATTTAAGGATAACACATAAATTATATACTTTAGGAGGTGGTAGTGGAGTACCACGAGTAGGTAGGTATGGTGGACTCATATGGAAGGCATTGGCTTAAGGGTATGGATGCACAAGCAGAATTCCGCTTAGTACAGAGTTAGGCTAGCAAAGGTTTTGAAAGAGCAGACAATTGATGATGACTAAGATGCAAAGCATTATAAAGCATGAACATTGAAATAAGCATAACACATCAAGTTGTCTTCCTTGTCAACATAACACTTCAAGCATAATAACATAAAGGTTTTGGCTATGTTGATACTTTAAGAAAATCATGCTTGTTGTTATGACCAAAGCTATATTTGCCAAGATAAATAAAGTTTCATAGCCATACCTGACATAAGGTCAATACTCCCCATAAGAATCATCATATAAGGTCGATTGCGTGAAGAGAATACCGAGTGCAGCAAAAAGAAACCGATAAACTTCTCATTAATATTCCATCATAGACGACTCCACACAAACGGATACAATTCTTCACCAAGGGGGCGATAGACCTCAATGCACACACCTATCTCATATAATAATCCTCCCTAGTCATGATACGACTCTACTTGACTTCTAAAAGACAAAACGTAAAAGATAAAGATACCGGGCACTCCCCCAAGCTTGGAACAAGCCAAGGGAATGCCATCAGAATGGAGATTTCACTCATCATCCTTGTTGGCGTTCATCAAGTAATTCTTGGCGAAACTCTTCCATGGAAGGGGTTCTCCAGTCTCATATAAGAAGCTCGTCTCCTGGATCCTGCATTCAGCACCCAAACCCATGCGTAGAAACCTTAGTTCATACTCACAGTTCTGGTTATGTAGATCATTAATTTGCCCTTGTAGCTCTATAATTCTGTCTTCAGACGCGGCGATTCTTTCCCATATCTCCTTCATCTCCTTCAAAAAGTAGTTCTTCAGCTCGTTGGTGATGTCAAAGTTAGCTTTGACACCACGCTCGTGTTGGGGAACGTAGCATAATTCAAAAAATTTCTACGTCTTCACCAAGATCCATCTATGGAGACATCTAGCAATGAGTAACAGAGAGTGCATCTACATACCGTTATGAAGATTGCGTGCGGAAGCTTTCAACGAAGCAAGGATGAAGTAGTCGTACTCTTCACGTTCTTCGTCACCGATGATCTAGCGCCGAACGGACGGCACCTCCGCGATCAACACACGTACGGTGCAGCAACGTCACCTCCTTCTTGATCCAGCAAGGGGGGAGGAGAAGTCGTCAGAGATCCGGCAGCACGACGGCATGATGACGGATGCAGTGGAGATCGCAGCAGGGCTTCGCCGGGCTGCCCTGCGGAGGAGTTGGGAGGTGTGACGGGAGGGGGAGAGGCGCCAGGGCTGAGGTGCGGCTGCCCTCTCCCCCCCACATATATATAGGGGGCCAGGGGGGGCGCCAGACCCTTGCAGATCCAATCTGCAAGGGGGGCGGCGGCCAGGGAGGAGTCCCCCTCCCCCAAGGCAAGTGGTGGCCCCCCCTCCCCTTAGGGTTTATCCCTAGGCGCAGGGGAGGTGGGCCTCCCTTGGTGGTGCACCAGCCCTGAGGGCTGGACACATCCCCTTGCGGCCTAGGGGCCCCACCGGGATGGGTGGCCCCACCCGGTGGACCCCCGGGGCCCCTCCGGTGGTCCCGGGACGCTCCCGGTGACCCCCGGAGATCACCCGTTGGCCGAAACTGGACTTCCCATATATCAATCTTTACCTCCGGACCATTCCGGAACTCCTCGTGACGTCCGGGATCTCATTCGGGACTCCGAACATCTTTCGGGTTTCCACGTGCATTAATCTCTATGACCCTAGCGTTACCGAACCTTAAGTGAGTAGACCCTACGGGTTCGGGAGACACGTAGACATGACCGAGACCACTCTCCGGTCAATAACCAACAGCGGGATCTGGATACCCATGTTGGTTCCCATGTGTTCCTCGATGATCTTCATCGGATGAACCACTGTATCAAGGATTCACTTAATCCCGTATGTTATTCCCTTTGTCCATCGGTATGGTACTTGCCCGAGATTCGATCGTCGGTATCCCCGATACCTTGTTCAATCTCGTTATGGCAAGTCTCTTTACTCGATCCGTAATCCATCATCCCGTGACTAACTACTTAGTCACATTGAGCTCATTATGATGATGTCTTACCGAGTGGGCCCAGAGGTACCTCTCCGTCATACGGAGTGACAACATCCCAGTCTCGGTTCGTACCAACTCAACAGACACTTTCGGAGATACCCGATGCGTACCTTTATAGCCACCCAGTTACGTTGTGACGGTTGGCACACCCAAAGCACTCCTACGGTATCCGGGAGTTGTACAACCTCATGGTCTAAGGAATAAATACTTGACACTGAAAAGCGTATGCATTACGAACTATACGATCTCGTGTTATGCTCAAGTTTGGGTCTTGTCCATCACATCATTCTCCTAATTATGTGATACCGTTATCACCGACATCTCATGTCCATGGTCAGGAAACCATGACCATCTGTTGATCAACGAGCTGGCTACTAGAGGCCTACCAGGGACTCATTGTGATCTGTGTATTCACACATGTATCGCTGTTTCCGTACAATACAATTCAAGCATGAATAACAAACAATTATCATGAACAAGGAGATATAATAATAATGCTTTTATTATTGCCTCTAGGGCATATCTCCAACAGTCTCCCACTTGCACTAGAGTCAATAATCTAGTTACATTGTGATGAATCGAACACCCATAGAGTTCTGGTGTTGATCATGTTTTGCTCGTGAAAGAGGTTTAGTCAACGGGTCTGCTACATTCAGATCCGTATGCACTTTACAAATATCTATGTCTCCATCCTGAACATAATTCCGGATGGAGTTGAAACGGCGCTTGATGTGCTTGGTCTTCTTGTGAAACCTGGGCTCCTTGGTAATAGCAATAGCACCAGTGTTGTCACAGAAGAGAGTCATCGGGCTTGACGCGCTTGGAATGACTCCTAGGTCGGTGATGAACTCCTTCATCCAGACTCCTTCCTGCGCTGCTTCAGAAGCAGCTATGTACTCCGCTTCACATGTAGATGCTGCCACCACGCTTTGCTTGCAACTGCACCAGCTGACTGCCCCTCCATTCAAAATATACACGTATCCGGTTTGTGACTTAGAGTCATCCAGATCTGTGTCGAAGCTAGCATCGACATAACCCTTTACGACGAGCTCTTCGTCACCTCCATAAACGAGAAACATATCCTTAGTCTTTTTCAGGTACTTCAGGATGTTCTTGACCGCTGTCCAGTGTTCCGTACCGGGATCACTTTGGTACCTCCCTACCAAACTTATGGCAAGGTTCACATTAGGTCTGGTACACAGCATGGCATACATGATAGAACCTATTGCCGAGGCATAGGGAATGACACTCATCTTTTCTCTATCTTCTACCGTGGTCGGCGACTGAGTCTTACTCAATCTCATACTTTGTAAAACAGGCAAGAATCCTTTCTTAGACTGATCCATATTGAACTTCTTCAATATTTTGTCAAGGTATGTACTTTGTGAAAGACCAATGAGGCGTCTTGATCTATCTCTATAGATCTTGATGCCTAATATGTAAGCAGCTTCTCCAAGGTCCTTCATTGAAAAACTTTTATTCAAGTAGGCCTTTACATTTTCCAAGAATTCTATATCATTTCCCATCAGCAATATGTCATCCACATATAATATGAGAAATGCTACAGAGCTCCCACTCACTTTCTTGTAAATACAGGCTTCTCCATAAGTCTGTATAAAGCCAAACGCTTTGATCACCTCATCAAAGCGAATATTCCAACTCCGAGATGCTTGCACCAGCCCGTAAATCGAGCGCTGGAGCTTGCATACCTTGTTAGCGTTCTCTGGATCGACAAAACCTTCCGGTTGCATCATATACAACTCTTCCTTGAGGAAGCCATTAAGGAATGCTGTTTTGACATCCATTTGCCATATCTCATAATCATAGAATGCGGCAATAGCTAACATTATTCTGACTGACTTCAGCATCGCTACGGGAGAGAAAGTCTCGTCGTAGTCAATCCCTTGAACTTGTCGATAACCCTTAGCGACAAGCCGAGCTTTATAGATGGTCACATTACCATCCGCGTCTGTCTTCTTCTTAAATATCCATTTATTTTCTATGGCGTGCCTATCATCTGGCAAGTCCACCAAAGTCCATACTTTGTTTTCATACATGGATTCTATCTCGGATTTCATGGCTCCAAGCCATTTATTGGAATCTGGGCCCGCCATCTCTTCTTCATAGTTCGAAGGTTCACCGTTGTCTAACAACATGATTTCTAGTACAGGGTTGCCGTACCACTCTGGTGCGGAACGTACCCTTGTGGACCTTCGAAGTTCAGTAGTAACTTGATCTGTTTCTTCATGATCATTATCATTATCTTCCTCCCTTGTCGGTGCAGGCACCTCAGGAACAGTTTCCTGTGTTGCGCTACTTTCCGGTACAGGAGTGGTGACTATCACCTCATCAAGTTCTACTTTCCTCCCACTCACTTCTTTCGAGAGAAATTCTTTCTCCAGAAAGTATCCATTCTTGGCAACAAAGACTTTGCCTTCGGATCTGTGGTAGAAGGTGTACCCAATAGTTTCCTTTGGGTATCCTATGAAGACGCATTTTTCCGATTTGGGTTCGAGCTTTTCAGGTTGAAGTTTCTTGACAAAAGCATCGCAACCCCAAACTTTCAGAAACGACAGCTTCGGTTTCTTGCCAAACCAAAGTTCATATGGAGTCATCTCAACGGATTTTGACGGAGCCCTATTTAAAGTGAATGCGGCAGTCTCTAAAGAATAACCCCAAAAAGATAGCGGTAAATCGGTGAGGGACATCATAGATCGCACCATGTCCAACAGAGTACGATTTCGACGTTCGGACACTCCGTTACGTTGAGGTGTTCCGGGCGGTGTCAATTGTGAAACAATTCCACAGTTTCTAAGGTGTGTGCCAAATTCATGACTCAAATATTCACCCCCACGATCCGATCGTAAGAACTTTATTTTTCTGTCACGTTGATTCTCTACCTCATTCTGAAATTCCTTGAACTTTTCAGAGGTCTCAGACTTGTGTTTCATCAAATAGATATACCCATATCTACTCAAGTCATCCGTGAGGGTGAGAACATAACGGTAGCCTCCGCGAGCCTCAACACTCATTGGACCGCACACATCAGTATGTATGATTTCCAACAAGTTGGTTGCTCGCTCCATTGTTCCGGAGAACGGAGTCTTGGTCATCTTGCCCAAGAGGCATGGTTCGCACGTGTCAAATGATTCATAATCAAGAGACTCTAGAAGTCCATCTGAATGGAGCTTCTTCATACGTTTGACACCAATATGACCAAGGCGGCAATGCCACAAGTATGTGGGACTATCGTTATCAACTTTACATCTTTTGGCATCTACACTATGAATATGTGTATCACTACGTTCGAGATTCATCAAAAATAAACCATTGACCAGCGGGGCATGACCATAAAACATATCTCTCAAATAAATAGAACAACCATTATTCTCCGATTTGAAAGAATATCCATCTCGCATAAGACGAGATCCAGAAACAATGTTCATGCTCAAAGCTGGTACTAAATAACAATTATTCAGGTTCAAAACTAATCCCGAGGGTAGATGTAGAGGTAGCGTGCCGACGGCGATCACATCGACCTTGGAACCATTCCCGACGCGCATCGTCACCTCATCCTTCGTCAGTCTCCGTTTATTCCGCAGCTCCTGTTTTGAGTTACAAATGTGAGCAACTGCACCGGTATCGAATACCCAGGAGCTACTACGAGTGCTGGTAAGGTACACATCAATAACATGTATATCATATATACCTTTGACGTTGCCGGCCTTCTTGTCTGCTAAGTATTTGGGGCAGTTCCGCTTCCAGTGACCCATTCCCTTGCAATAAAAGCACTCTGTCTCAGGCTTGGGTCCATACTTTGGCTTCTTCCCAGCAACAGGCTTGCCAGGCGCGGCAACTTGCTTTCCGTCCTTCTTGAAGTTCTTTTTACCCTTGCCTTTCTTGAACTTAGTGGTTTTATTGACCATCAACACTTGATGTTCTTTCTTGATGTCAACCTCCGGTGATTTCAGCATCGAATACACCTCGGGAATGGACTTCTCCATCCCCTGCATATTGAAGTTCAGCACGAAGCTCTTGAAGCTTGGTGGGAGCGACTGGAGGATTCTGTCAACGACTGCTTCATCTGGGAGATTCATTCCCAGCTGAGATAAGCGGTTGTGCAATCCTGAAATCTTGAGGATGTGCTCACTGACAGAACTATTCTCCTCCATCTTACAGCTGTAGAATGCGTCGGAGACATCATATCTCTCGACTCGGGCATGAGCTTGGAAAACCATTTTCAGCTCTTCGAACATCTCATATGCTCCATGGTGCTCAAAACGCTTTTGGAGCCCCGATTCTAAACTGTAAAGCATGCCGCACTGAACCAGGGAGTAATCATCACTACGCGACTGCCAGGCGTTCAAAACGTCTTGGGTCGCCGGGAGAGCGGGTGCACCACCTAGCGGTGCTTCTAGGACATAAGTTCTCTTGGCAGCTATGAGGATAATCCTCAGGTTACGGACCCAATCCGTATAGTTGCTACCATCGTCTTTCAGCTTGGTTTTCTCTAGGAACGCGTTGAAGTTGAGGGAAACCTGAGCATGGGCCATTTGATCTACAAGAGATATTGTAAAGAATTTAGACTAAGTTCATGATAATTAAGTTCATCTTAATCAAATTTTAATGAACTCCCACTCAGAATGACATCTCTCTAGTCATCTTAAGTGATACACGATCCGAATTGAGTAGTCCGTGTCCGATCATCACGTGAGACGGACTAGTCAAAAATGGTGAACATCTTCATGTTGATCGTATCTTCTATACGACTCGTGTTCGACCTTTCGGTCTTCCGTGTTCCGAGGCCATGTCTGTACATGCTAGGCTCGTCAAGTGAACCCTAAGTGTATCGCATGTGTAAATCTGTCTTACACCCGTTGTATGTGAACGTTATAACCTATCACACCCGATCATCACGTGGTGCTTCGGAACAACAAGCTTTAGCAATGGTGCACAGTTAGGGGAAACACATTACTTGAAATTTTAGTGAGAGATCATCTTATTTACTACCGTCGTTCTAAGTAAACAAGATGCAAAAACATGATAAACATCACATGCAATCAATTATAGTGACATGATATGGCCAATATCATCTTGCTCCTTGGATCTCCATCTTCGGGGCACCATGATCATCTTGTCACCGGCTCGACACCATGATCTTCATCAGCATGATCTCCATCATCGTGTCTTGAGGAAGTCGTCACGCCAACTATTACTTCTACTACTATAGCTAATGTTTAGCAACGAAGTAAAGTAATTACATGGCGTTATTCAGTGACACGCAGGTCATACAATAATAAAGACAACTCCTATGGCTCCTGCCGGTTGTCAAGTTCATCGACATGCAAGTCGTGATTCCCTATTACAAAAACATGATCAATCTCATACATCACATATATCATTCATCACATCTTCGTTCTTGGCCATACCACGTCACAAAACACGTGCTGCAAAAACAAGTTAGACGTCCTCTAATTGTTGTTGCAAGTTTTACGTGGCTTCTATAGGATTTCTAGCAAGAACGTTTCTTACCTACGCCAAAACCACAACGTGATTTGTCAACTTCTATTTACCCTTCATAAGGACCCTTTTCATCGAATCCGATCCGACTAAAGTAGGAGAGACAGACACCCGCCAGCCACCTTATGCATCTAGTGCATGTCTGTCGGTGGAACCAGTCTCACGTAAGCGTACGTGTAAGGTCGGTCCGGGCCGCTTCATCCCACAATACCGCCGAATCAAGATTGACTAGTAACGGTAAGAAAGTTGAACAAGATCATACGCCCACAACTGCTTTGTGTTCTACTCGTGCCAAGATGCTACGCATAAAACCTAGGCTCAGATGCCACTGTTGGGGAACGTAGCATAATTCAAAAATTTTCTACGTCTTCACCAAGATCCATCTATGGAGACATCTAGCAACGAGTAACAGAGAGTGCATCTACATACCGTTATGAAGATTGCGTGCGGAAGCTTTCAACGAAGCAAGGATGAAGTAGTCGTACTCTTCACGTTCTTCGTCACCGATGATCTAGCGCCGAACGGACGGCACCTCCGCGTTCAACACACGTACGGTGCAGCAACGTCACCTCCTTCTTGATCCAGCAAGGGGGGAGGAGAAGTCGTCAGAGATCCGGCAGCACGATGGCGTGATGACGGATGCAGTGGAGATCGCAGCAGGGCTTCGCCGGGCTGCCCTGCGGAGGAGTTGGGAGGTGTGACGGGAGGGGGAGAGGCGCCAAGGCTGAGGTGCGGCTGCCCTCTCCCCTCCCACATATATATAGGGGGCCAGGGGGGGCGCCAGCCCCTTACAGATCCAATCTGCAAGGGGGGGGCGGCGGCCAGGGAGGAGTCCCCCTCCCCCAAGGCAAGTGGTGGCCCCCCCTCCCCTTAGGGTTTATCCTTAGGCGCAGGGGAGGTGGGCCTCCCTTGGTGGTGCGCCAGCCCTGAGGGCTGGACACATCCCCTTGCGGCCTAGGGGCCCCACCGAGATGGGTGGCCCCACCCGGTGGACCCCCGGGGCCCCTCCGGTGGTCCCGGGACGCTCCCGGTGACCCCCGGAGATCACCCGTTGGCCGAAACTGGACTTCCCATATATCAATCTTTACCTCCGGACCATTCCGGAACTCCTCGTGACGTCCGGGATCTCATCCGGGACTCCGAACAACTTTCGGGTTTCCACGTGCATTAATCTCTACGACCCTAGCGTTACCGAACCTTAAGTGTGTAGACCCTACGGGTTCGGGAGACACGTAGACATGACCGAGACCACTCTCCGGTCAATAACCAACAGGGGGATCTGGATACCCATGTTGGTTCCCACGTGTTCCTCGATGATCTTCATCGGATGAACCACTGTGTCAAGGATTCACTTAATCCCGTATGTTATTCCCTTTGTCCATCGGTACGGTACTTGCCCGAGATTCGATCGTCGGTATCCCCGATACCTTGTTCAATCTCGTTATGGCAAGTCTCTTTACTCGATCCGTAATCCATCATCCCGTGACTAACTACTTAGTCACATTGAGCTCATTATGATGATGTCTTACCGAGTGGGCCCAGAGGTACCTCCCCGTCATACGGAGTGACAACATCCCAGTCTCGGTTCGTACCAACTCAACAGACACTTTCGGAGATACCCGATGCGTACCTTTATAGCCACCCAGTTACGTTGTGACGGTTGGCACACCCAAAGCACTCCTACGATATCCGGGAGTTGTACAACCTCATGGTCTAAGGAATAAATACTTGACACTGAAAAGCTTATGCATTACGAACTATACGATCTCGTGTTATGCTCAAGTTTGGGTCTTGTCCATCACATCATTCTCCTAATGATGTGATCCCGTTATCACCGACATCTCATGTCCATGGTCAGGAAACCATGACCATCTGTTGATCAACGAGCTGGCTACTAGAGGCCTACCAGGGACTCATTATGATCTGTGTATTCACACATGTATCGCTGTTTCCATACAGTACAATTCAAGCATGAATAACAAACAATTATCATGAACAAGGAGATATAATAATAATGCTTTTATTATTGCCTCTAGGGCATATCTCCAACTGCTCGGTCATCTTCTTGTACTTGAAGACTTCTTGCTCCACTTCTTCCAGCCTGGCCTGGACGCTCCCCTCCTTGATAGGTCCCTTCAGATCTTCTTGGTGAAGGACGCCTTCCTTCATCTGAACAACCTGAGGGTGCTTCTTCACCTCGACGAGGTAAGGGTTGATGACGTTGACGACGAACGTGTCCTTGGGGGAACTTGGAGAAGCCATGTCACCTAAATTTAGCTGAAAGATTTCCTGGCAGAAACAGATCGAAGAGAAAACACACGAAATCGCAAGATACGTTGCCGGAACAATCCGGGCAAATATATAGGAAAAATTTATGCACAGAAAGGAAGGTAACGGACCAAAGCGGGGTCGGAGACGGGCACCAGGGTGTCCAGGCGGCCTGCCGGCGCGGCCCAGGGGGGGCGCCAGGGGGGCGCCTGGACTCCCTGTTGGTCGTCTCCGGCTCCACTTCGACTCGGAATTTTACTAATTTTGCAAAAACTCATAATACGGAACTTTTATGATGTTTTGCAGTGTTTTCTTACCGTACTACATACCTTTTCTTTATTCTGCTTCTGCTGGCGTCTGAAACAGGGCTGCAACATGTTCTTCATAGGTTGTTGTGTATATTATATTCACATCAACATCGACAGGGTCTCCTGCTATGTAATGTTTAAGTCTTTGCCCATTCACAACTTGAGGTTTGGTGCCTTCAAAATTATTAATCTTAATTGCACCAGACCGATAAACTTCTTCAATATGAAATGGTCCTTCCCACCTGGAAAGTAGTTTACCTGGAGAAAACCTGAAACGTGATCTAAACAACAAAACTTTATCACCAACATTAAATTCACGTTTCAGAATCTTCCTATCATGCCACCTTTTTACCTTTTATTTGAACATTTTAGCGCTCTCGTAAGCTTCACTCCTCCATTCATCTAGAGAAGTCAAGTTCAAGAGACGCTTCTCACCAGCTAGTTTTGGGTCAGCGTTAAGCTCTCTAATAGCCCAGAAAGCTTTGTGCTCTAGCTCTAATGGCAAATGGCAAGCCTTGCCATACACCATTTTATAGGGAGACATGCCCATGGGGTTTTTGTAAGCAGTTCTATATGCCCACAAAGCATCTCCCAATTTATTTGACCAATCCTTCCTATTTCTGTTTACTGTTTTCTGCAAGATCAACTTAATCTCTCTATTGGTGAGCTCAACTTGCCCACTAGTTTGAGGATGATAAGGTGAAGCAATTCTATGATTAACATCGTATTTAGCCAAAGCTTTTCTAAAAGCTCAGTGCGTGAAGTGTAATCCTCCATCGGTCATGAGGTACCTTGGTACACCAAACCTAGGAAATATTACATCCTTAAGCATTTTCAAGGATGTTTTGTGGTCAGCACTTTCAGTGGGGATTGCTTCAACCCACTTGGTCACATAATCAACAGCTACTAAAATTTGAGTGTACTTGTGCGAAGAAGGAAAATGACCCATAAAATCAAAACCCCAACAATCGAAAGGTTCAATCACTAGTGAGTAATTCATAGGCATCTCATTCCTTCTACTAATGTTACCAACTCTCTGACATTTATCACAGGCTAAAACATAATTTCTAGCATCTTTAAAGAGAGTAGGCCAATAAAAACCTGATTGAAGAACCTTATGTGCAGTCCTCTCACCGGCATGATGTCCTCCATAGGGACTATAATGACATCGTCGGAGAATGTCCTTCTGCTCATGTTCCAGAATGCATCTTCTCACGATCCCGTCGGGGCCTTCTTTGAAAAGATGTGGGTCATCCCAAAAGTAGTGCCTCAAATCATGAAAGAACTTCTTCCTTTGCTGAAACGTTAGACCTGGAGGCAAATACTTCGCAACAATAAAATTAACATAATATGCATACCAAGGATCGGACAGAGGTTGTACTTTTACAACGGCAAGTTGCTCGTCTGGAAAACTATCGTTAACTGGGATGGGGTCATGCGGTATATCTTCCATTCTTGAAAGATTGTCCGCTACCGGATTGTCTTCTCCTTTCCTATCAACAATCTGCAAATCAAATTCTTGGAGAAGGAGTACCCATCTGATAAGCCTTGGCTTGGCATCCTTCTTTGTCATAAGATATTTAATGGCAGCATGATCAGTATGAATAATAACTTTGGAATCAACAATGTACTGCCTAAACTTATCACAAGCAAAAACTACAGCTAAGAATTCCTTCTTAGTAGTAGCATAATTTCTTTGAGCACTATCAAGGGTCTTACTAGCATAATGTATAACATTCAATTTCTTATCAACCCTTTGTCCTAAAACAGCTCCAACAGCAAAATCACTTGCATCACACATAATTTCAAAAGGTAAGTTCCAGTCAGGTGGTTGTACTATAGGAGCAGTTATTAAAGCTTTCTTAAGGATTTCAAAAGCTTCCTTACAATTTTCATCAAACGCAAAAGGAACATCCTTCTGGAGAAGATTAGTGAGGTGTCTCGAGGTTTTAGAAAAGTCTTTAATAAATCTTCTATAAAAACCTGCATGACCAAGAAAACTGCGAATACCTTTGATGTCCTTTGGATAAGGCATCCTCTCAATAGCTTCGATCTTGGCTTTGTCCACTTCAATCCCCCTTTCGGAAATCTTGTGACCAAGAACAATTCCTTCATTAACCATAAAGTGGCACTTCTCCCAGTTGAGTACCAAATTTGTCTCCTCGCATCTCTGCAAAACTTTATTAAGGTTGTGAAGACAATGGTCAAATGAAGTTCCATAGACGGAGAAATCGTCCATGAAGATTTCCATAATATCCCCGCAGAAACCATGAAAGATAGCAGACATACACCTTTGAAAAGTAGCAGGGGCATTACATAAACCAAAAGGCATACGCCTGTAAGCATAAGTACCAAAAGGACAAGTAAAAGTGGTCTTCTCTTGATCGACAGTGTTAACATGAATTTGAGAGAAGCCAGAATAACCATCGAGATAACAAAAGTGGGTATTTTTGGATAACCTTTCAAGCATTTGGTCGATGAACGGCAACGGGTAGTGATCCTTCCTGGTTGCCTTGTTCAACTTCCTGTAATCAATACGCATTCTATATCCAATAATAATTCTTTGAGGTATTAGTTCATTTTTATCATTAGGAACCACAGTTGTATCTCCTTTCTTAGGAACACAATGTAATGGACTTACCCACTTACTGTCAGCTATAGGGTAGATAATACCTGCGGCTAGAAGCTTGAGAATCTCAGTTCTCACGACATCCATCATCTTCGTGTTCAACCGTCGTTGATGATCAACAACTGGCTTAGCATCAGGCTCAAGGTTGATAGTATGTTGACAGATAGATGGACTAATCCCCTTAAGGTCATCAAGGGTGTAGCCAATTGCGCCTCGGTGTTTACGAAGTACTTCCAATAATCGCTCTTCTTCATATCCTGAAAGGTTAGAATTGATAATAACAGGATATACTTTCTTTTCATCTAAATAAGCATACTTGAGCGTATCGGGAAGAGGTTTAAGATCGAACACTGGGTCTTCTTTCGGTTTTGATAAAATTCCCAAAGGTTCAACCAGAAGGTTGTGCTTCAGGATAGCAGGCTGCCTCAAGAATATTTCATCTAGTTCATTTCTTTCCTGCATATGTAAATCATTCTCGTGGTCCTCCATGTATTGCTGCAAAGGATCATCAGGGGGAATAGCAATAGAGGCAATACTTTCAATAATTTTATCATCACTAGGTAAATCAGTACCACGAGGCTGCTTAGAGAACTTAGAAAAATTAAATTCATATGGCTCACCATCGAATTCAACAGAAACTTTACCTTTCTTGCAATCTATTATAGCTCCACAAGTTCTAAGAAAAGGTCTACCAAAAATGATGGGACAAAAATTGTCCCTGACTGAACCAAGTACCAGAAAGTCGGTAGGGTATTTTACCTTTCCACATAGGACTTCAACGTCCCTCACAATTCCGATAGGAGAGATAGTTGATCTATTTGCAAGATGGATAGTAACATCAACTTCTTCAAGTTCACAAGGGGAAATCTCACCGATGATTTCTTCATAAAGTGAATAAGGAATAGCACTTGCACTCGATCCCAAATCGCATAGCCCATAATAATTGTGATCTCCTATTTTAACAGATACCACCGGAGTACCTGAAATTGGGCCTTTGTTCTTGGCTGTGACAAGGTTAGTGGAAACAACACAAAACGTTATATTGGAATCTAAAACATCATCAGTAACAAGGTCTTTAATCAATGCAACTCGAGGATCGACCCTAATCTGGTCCTCAGGTTCATCAACTCTTCTCTCACTTTTATTTATTATGCGTGTTACAAGAGAGTGTTCCTTTATCCTCGTGGGAAAAGGAGGCTTTTCATATATGACTGCAGGCAAAATAGGCTCAGCAACATAAATATCAATAGGTGGTTCTTTAAAAGGTGCATGGTGCTGGTCTCTATTCTTTTTAAAAGAATCAACGTGAGAGGCAAAGTTCTTACATAAATCAATCACTAGATGGGAATCAAGACCAATCTTAGAGCAAAAAGTATTGAAGTAATCAGTTTCCACATAGCTCTCAATATAAGCATGTTCATAATTTATAGCGGGTTCAATACCTTTATCAATTTCCCAATCTTCAGTATTTCTCTGGATTCTTTCGAGGAGATCCCACCTTTCTTCAACACTCTTCTTCTGAAATACCCCACTAGAGGAGGCATCCAGCATCTCCTTACCCTGACGAGAAAGCCTGGCATAAAAATTTGTAAGTATAATTTCCTTGGGAAGCTTATGAATAGGGCATTTGAGCATTAGAGACTTCAATCTCCCCCAAGCTTGAGCAATGCTTTCTCCGTCACGAGACCTCAAGTTATAGATATAATCCTGTCTCGATGAATTTCATGAAGAGGATAAAATTTAGCATAAAAGAGAGACATAAGCTCCTGCCAGTCCTGCAAGTGTGGGTTATCGAGAAGCCCATACCAATCTGAAGCTTTATCTATAAGGGATACAACAAACAATTTCCTCATGACAAACTCCCTCGATACACCTGCAAGCTTAAATAATGAGCATAGTCGTGACAAATACAGCAAGTGTTCACCGGGATGTATGTCCCCTGCATAATGATTAGTCAAAACATAATCGATAATGCCAGCTGGTATTTTATAAGGCACAATTTCAGTAGGGGGAGGATCAACCACCACAGGTGTGTGGTATCTTCCCGCAAGCAACGCTCCAATAATAGGATTATCCTTAAGGATAAAGAGCAGCAATAGCAAAAATAAAAACAGAATTATAAAAAGACTTTCTTACCAGTTTCACTTTACCAATAGCGCTACGCTCCCCGGCAACGGCGCCAGAAAACGGTACTTGATGACCCTCAACCGTAAGGGATCTGTTGCAGCGTTTTCGATAAGTAAGAGTGTCGAACCCAACGAGGAGCAGAAGGTATTGATAAGCGATTCTGAGCAAGAAATTACTGCAAGCACTGAAAGATAACTTTTAGGGGTTTTCTCGATATGACGAACAGGAATGTAAAGGCAAGTAATGTAAAAGATATTGAGAGTAACAAGTGGCCCAATCCTTTTCTTAGCAAAGGAGAGGCCTAGCAACTGAACTTATAAAGACTAAAGCGTTCTTGAGGACACACGGGAGAGGTAGTCATGTGCTTTCGCCATATTCCGTATCGATACTATGTTATGTGTTGATAAGTGTTGGTGGGTGGATCTATGCTAGTGCACTCTCTAGACTAAGATGAATGCACTCTTATGATTAAACACCTTGCAAGCATCCGCAAATACAAGATAGAATTTAAGGCAAAAGCCTAACCATAGCAATACGATCGAGGATCCATTATCCCCTTATGCAAACGCGTGTGAACTGGGGTTCAGGTTTCTGTCACTCCGGCAACCCACCATAAGCATTCTTTATACACAATGTATTATCCTAGGTCCTTAATAAGGTGAAGTGTTGGGTGTTCGACTCACACAACACCACTAGTAGAATGACAACACAACTTAAGTATCAAACAACACATATTACTTCAACAGCATATGACTACTAACAACAAGACTTTCCCCATGTCCTCAAGAACTAAGGTAACTACTCACAAGACATAAAAGAGATCATGATCAGTGGGGATAAATATGTGATAAACAATCTGGACATAATAATATTTCTCCAACAAAACTCAATAGCATTCACCACAAAGTAGTAATCAACACCGATGGAGTAGAGAGGATAGGTAGTACAAGTTACAACACGAGTTGCGATGGAAAGATGAGATTTGGATGAAGATGGAGGTGGTGCTGGTGTTGGGGATGATGTTGATGATGATCTCGATGATGCCCGTGATGATGGTGATGACGATGGTGACGATCTCCCCTTCCGGGAGGTGATCTCCCCGGCGGAATCTGCCCGCCGGAGATGCCCTTTTCTTCTCTGTAGGTTTCCGCCTCGAAGCGGCGGCGGAACTCCGTAAAAAGTCCCGTGCCTAGGGTTTTCGGGGGACGGAGAACATATATGCAAAAGGGGGCGACCAGAGGTGGGCCAGGGGCTCCAGGCGCCCCCCCGGCGCGGCCAGGGGGGGCGCCCCCAGGCCGCTTGGGCACCCTGTGGCCCCCCTCTGACTCCCCTTTTTCGTGTCTTCGTTATTCGTCTGAAAAATACCTCCAGTCAATTTTCAGGTAATTTGGAGGTGTTCTTCTTCAGCAACTCAGTATCCACTTTTTCCTCCTGAATCCTGCGTCTGCTGTTCCGGCACCGGAAAGTTGCAAACTGTGTAAAATAGACCAAAACAACATAAGAACATCATCATAACTTGAAATATATCAATGAATAAAGATGAATTATGATACAAAATAGTGATGCATTTTGGACGTATCACATGTCTGCATGATTCCCGAACCCGTAGGGTCTACACACTTAAGGTTCGGTGACGCTAGAGTTATTATGGGAATTAGTATGCAGTTACCAAATGTTGTTCGGAGTCCCGGATGAGATCCCGGACGTCACGAGGAGTTCCGGAATGGTCCCGAGGTAAAGATTTATATATGGGAAGTCCTATTTTGGCCACCGGAAAATGTTTGGGATTTTTCGGTATTGTACCGGGAAGGTTCTAGAAGGTTCCGGAGTGGGGCCCACCTGCATGGGGGGACCCACATGAACGTGGGTAGTGGGGGCAAGGCCCCACACCCCTGGTCAAGGTGCACCAAGATCCCCCCTTAGAAGGAATAAGATCATATCTTGAAGGGATAAGATCAAGATCCCTAAAAAAGGGGGATGACAATCGGTGGGGAAGGGAAATGATGGGATTTCTTTCCCCCACCTTTGCCAACTCCCCAATGGACTTGGAGGGCAAGAAACCAGCCCCCTCCACCCCTATACATAGTGGGGAGGCGCATGGGAGCCGCACCCCTGGCGCTGCCCTCTCCCTCCCCAACACCTCCTCCGTAGTAGTGCTTGGCGAAGCCCTGCCGAAGAACTGCAAGCTGCACCAACATGCCATCGTGCTGCCGGAGCTCTCCCCCAACTTCTCCTCTCCCCTTGCTGGATCATGAAGGAGGAGACGTCCCGGGCTCTACGTGTGTTGAACACGGAGGCGCCGTTGTTCGGTGCTTAGATCGGAATCAACCGTGATCTGAATCGCTACGAGTACGACTCCTTCATCCGCATTCTTGTAACGTTTCCGCATCGCGATCTTCAAGGGTATGAAGATGCAGTCCCCTCTCTCTTGTTGCTAGTCTCTCCATGGACTAATCTTGGTGATGCATATAATTTTTTAATTTCTGTAACGATCCCCAACAATGGCATCATGAGCTAGGTCTATGCGTTGTTTCTATGCACGAGTAGAACACAAGTTGTTGTGGGCGTTGATTTTGTAAATTTACTTGCCGTTACTAGTCTTATCTTGATTCGGCGGCATCGTGGAATGAAGCGGCCCGGACCGACCTTACACGTACGCTTACGTGAGACAAGTTCCATCGACTGACATGCACTAGTTACATAAGGTGGCTAGGGGTGTCTGTCTCTCTCACTTTAGTCGGATCAGATTCGATGAAAAGGGTCCTTATGAAGGGTAAATAGAAATTGGCATATCACGTTGTGGTTTTGGCGTAGGTAAGAAACGTTCTTGCTAGAAACCTATAGCAGCCACGTAAAAACTTGCAACAACAATTATAGGACGTCTAACTTGTTCTTGCAGCATATGCCGTGTGATGTGATATGGCCAGAAGGATGTGATGAATGATATATGTGATGTATGAGATTGATCATGTTCTTGTAATAGGAATCACGACTTGCATGTCGATGAGTATGACAACCGGCAGGAGCCATAGGAGTTGTCTTAGTTTGTTATATGACCTACCTGTCAATGAAAACGCCATGTAATTACTTTACTTTATTGTTAATTGTTAGCCATAGTAGTAGAAGTAATAGTTGGCGAGACAACTTCATGAAGACACGATGATGGAGATCATGGTGTCATGCCGGTGACGATGATGATCATGGCGCCCCGAAGATGGAGATCAAAAGGAGCAAAATGATATTGGCCATATCATATCACTTTTTGATTGCATGTGATGTTTATCATGTTTTTACATCTTATTTTCTTAGAACAACGGTAGCATAAATAAGATGATCCCTCATAAAATTTCAAGAAAGTGTTCTCCCTAACTGTGCACCGTTGCAAAAGTTCGTTGTTTCGAAGCACCACGTGATGATCGGGTGTGATAGATTCTAACGTTCGCATACAACGGGTGTAAGTCAGATTTACACATGCAAAACACTTAGGTTTACTTGACGAGCCTAGCATGTATAGACATGGCCTCGAAACACAAGAGACCGAAAGGTCAAACATGAGTCGTATAGTGGATATGATCAACATGAAGATGTTCACCGATGATGACTAGTCCATCTCACGTGATGATCGAACACGGCCTAGTTGACTCGGATAATGTATCACTTAGATGACTAGAGGGATGTCTATCTGAGTGGGAGTTCATTAAATAATTTGATTTGATGAACTTAATTATCATGAACATAGTCAAAAGGTCTTTGCAAATTATGTCATAGCTCACGCTTTGGTTCTACCATTTTAGATTTGTTCCTTGATAAATTTAGTTGAGAGTTGATAGTAGCAATTATGCGGACTGGGTCCGTAAACTGAGGATTGTCCTCATTGCTGCGCAGAAGGATTATGTCCTTAATGCACCGCTCAGTGTGCTGAACCTCGAGCGTCAGTTGTGGATGTTGCAAACATCGGACATACACCTTTTGATGACTACATGATAGTTAAGTGCGTAATGCTAAATGGTTTAGAATTGAGGCACCAAGATGTTTTTGAAACATCGCAGAACATATGAGATGTTCCAAGGACTGAAATTGGGATTTCAGGCTAGTGCCCACGTCAATAGGTATGACACCTCTGACAAGTTTCTTAAGCCTGCAAACTAAGGATAAAAGCTCAATCATTAAGCATGTTCTCAGATTGTATGAGTACTACAATCGCTTGAATCGAGTGGGAGTTAATCTTCCAGATGCGATAGTGATGGTTCTCCAAAGTCACTGCCACCAAGCTACTAGAGCTTCGTGATGAACTATAACATATCAGGGATAGATATGATGATCCTTGAGCTATTCGCGACATCGCAAAAGTAGAAATCAAATAGGAGCATCAATTGTTGATGGTTAGTAAAACCACTAGTTTCAAGAAGGGCAAGGGCAAGAAAGGGATACTTCATGAAACGGCAAATCAGTTGCTGCTCTAGTGAAGAAACCCAAGGTTGAACCCAAACCCGAGACTAAGTTCTTCTGAAATGAGGGGAACGGTCACTGTCAGGGATATTACTAGCAGGTATAAACCGGCTAGTGCAAACCGGATTATGGTAACGTAGTTGTATAATTGTAATACCCAGTAGAGGTTATGGCCCATGAAGGCTTAGGGCCCATGTATAGAATTACGGTTTGTAAACCGCCTGATCATGTAACTTGAGAGACAAGGAAGAAAGAGCAGAGACCGAGGCGGACACAAGTATGAGCCGACCTCGGGACTCTGTAAACCGGACCGGGCGTCGCCTCTATATAAAGGGACGACCCGGCGACGGTTCAAGAACGTGAAACAACCAGTCGAGACACAGGCAAGCGATCCGCTCCCTGTTTATCGACGCCCAAACAATACCAAACCAAACTAGACGTAGGCTTTTACCTTCCTCGAAGGGGCCGAACTAGTATAAACCCTCTGTGTCCTTTGTGTGCTTTTAACCCCTTCAAGCTAACCCGTGCGATGGTTCCTCAACTAAGTCCGTTAAACCGGACATCTGCCGTGCTAATTCCACGACAGTTGGCGCCCACCGTGGGGCCTCCGTACGATGGTTTCGAGTTCTTGAAGGGCAGCTTTGAAGGGCTTAGGGGCTACGCGGTCGGTCGGATGACAAAGAGTCGCCGTGGCCGGATCTACATCGACGACGCAGGCTGGGGACCGGAGGCCGATTCAATCGAATACGGGTACCGGGTTTCCCTTCGGCAACATCCACGTCTTCATCGGCAAAATGGGTGAACCGGGACCTGGGCCGGACATCTTCCCCAACATCGTCGAGCCGGCTCAGCGTGCGAGATCGACCCGGATTCAACCAGCCATGAAGCATGTTTTCGTCGGAGCAATTCACGGAGTTCAACCCAAGGACGGATCGGATTCCGGTGGCGGGACAGTTATCTATTCCGACGATGAATCTTCATCCGGAGAGACTGAGTATTTGTATCAGTTGCGGGACGGCCGGTCTGAGGGTATGTCCGACGGAGACAGTATTCCGGACCCCTTTGATCCGCCAAACCGAGTGGCTGTCTTTATGGCCGGTTCACAACCTACGCTACAGTCCACGGTGAACGGGGCGATGACAGCATACGCTGGTGTAGGGGGGAGCGGCCAAGCCCTCTCGCCCTCTAACGCTCTATCCACCTTGATCGAGGAGTTCACAACCCGAGCCATGGCAGAGGTGGCTCCAGTAGACAAGGCGCAACACGATGTAGAGCTCCTTCAGCTGAAGGGCCGGATCGATCAAGCAAAAGAAAATCTGAAGGCAGAGAAGGCTATGATAGCAATGAGGCAGGCAGAGCTGGATGATCAGGCTTTTCAGCTGAGGATGGAACAGGCCTCTACACAGGGAGTAAGGAATCCAAGGTACCATTCTCGTCTACCGCCGGTTTACGAGGCGATGAATCTTTTCAAGACACCAGGAGCGGGAACCAGCAATGATCCGGCGGTAAACCGGAGGGCGGCCCCGGCGAGGGATGAGCCGATTCAGCAGCCCACTATGGAGCAGGATCGGCGGGTCATGTCTGCGCCTCATGTCCCTACCCCTCCGGGTCATTATTCAAACCCTTTGGATAACATTGTTGCTGCCGCTTCACGCCTGGCCGCTTTACCCATTGAGGGGACATCCCCCGTGGCAATGGAGGCACGCAGGGTTAAGGATCTGCTTAACACGGCATTAACACAACAGCAAGCATATTCTTATAGCAGGGAGAGGCTTCATTCAACACCCCGCCACAGCCGGAGTTACACTAGGCATTGGGAGGAACCATAGGTGTCTAGTAGTGAACGAAGGCGAGACTCACAGACAAGATAATCCGGCGGGTGCAGAGGCACAAGCTCAGGGGGTGCAAGACCGGGTTAGATCTGCGGCTCGCGAGGAGGTCCGCCAAACGACGCCGGTTCACACAACCACAGCAGAAACAGGAATCACGACGAGTTCCTTCGGGGTGCAGTGTCTTGTTTCCGCTTTACGGAGCATGAAGTTGCCCAAGGATTTTAAGGGTCCACGTAAAGTGCCTAATTACACAGCAGATTTGGCCCCGGAGGCTTGGGTTGTGAGTTACGAGATGGCCATGGAGATGCTGGATGTGGATGAAGCGGCTTGCGCAAAATACTTTACCATGATGCTTGAGGGCACGGCCCGGACCTGGCTGAAAGGTTTGCCCCCTAACTCCATCGGATCATGGGGAGAGTTACGCCGTCAGTTGTCAAAAACTTCAAGGATACGTGCAAGCAGCCAATGTCAGTGGTGGATCTGGCAGCCTGTATACAAGGAGACTAGGAACCTACAAGTGCATGGGTGCGGCGAGTATCAGAAATCTTGCACTCTTCGAACAGTATCAATCCCAATACGGCAATAGTAACGCTGGAAAACAATTGCCGGTTAGAGTCTCTGAAGTTAAAACTAGGACGGCTCAAACGGGATTGTAATGACATGGGGACTCTCATGAGCGCTCTGGTGAAGTACGGGGACTCTGACAACGCTAAATATCCAGAAGCTGATGGAGATAAGACAGGAAAAGCCAATAAGCCCGGTAAACTGGCGCAGGCTAATCCGGTCGGAACAAGCTTCTTGGGCAAGCGAAAAGCGGAGGGTGGCTCCGATTTCGTGGCCAATACCCAGGTTCAAGGGGGTTTTCAGTGCAATAAGTGTAAACCGCCTCCACAAACCGGTGGAGGGCCCGCTACCTGGGAGCAAGAATTGAATGAGCCTTGCCCGAAACACGGATCAAGGGAACGTCCAGCTAAACACACTATAGGAGAATGCAAGGCCATGATGGAAGCCATGAGCCGGTTCAGATCTAACAACAAGCCACCAGGCGGCGGGTCAGGCCTCGGGTTTTACGGTCCGGGTCACCAGGGGAACGGCTCCGGATCAGGATATCGTGGCAACAACAGTGGTTATAATAACCAAGGCAATAATCAGTATGGTCAGGGCAGTTACAAAAACCAAGGAAATCAGCAGCATGGTCAGGGTGGTTACCATTACCAAAACAACCAACAGCAGGGCCAGGGTAATCACAACAACCAGGGTAATCAGCAGCATCAGCAACAGCAATAGTCCGGATATCAGAGTAATCCAAAGGAGTTAAGTAGCGGGCAGTATCATGTGTTCACTACGAGCTTGTGCAAACGGGACCAGAAAATCTTAAAGCGGGCGGTCCATGCGGTTGAACCGGCAACACCTCAGTTCCTGTGCTGGTCAGAGCAACCTATTGTGTGGAGCAGGGAGGATCACCCGCTACGAGTTGATAATCCGGGCCACTTGGCCTTAGTGGTAGCGCCACAGGTGGGTGGCTACAAATTCACCAAGGTCCTCATGGACGGCGGCAATAGCATCAATATCTTATATTATGAGACTTTTCGTCGCATGGGGCTGACGGATAAGAAGCTAAGACAATCAAACACGGTGTTTCATGGAGTGGTGCCAGGTAAATCAGCTTACCCAGTTGGGAAAATTGACCTAGAAGTTACCTTTGGAGATGAGCAGGATTCCAGGTCAGAGATGATAACCTTTGAAGTTGTCAAGATCCGGAGCCCCTATCACGCTCTGTTTGGAAGAACGGTTTATGCCAAGTTTATGGCCAAGCCGTGTTATGTCTATCTACAGCTCAAGATGCCGGGTCACAAAGGAACCATCACGGTTCATGGAAGTCGCAAGATTGCATTGGAGTGTGAAGAAGGAGACGCTGCTTATGCGGAGGCAGTATGTGCTATGGAGGAGTTGAAGTTTTACAAGGACAATGTTGATCCGACAGATATGTCCCCGTTGAAGAAGCCAACTACAGAGCATGATCCGGCGCTGAAGTTTAAGTCAGCGGAGGAGACCAAGCAAGTTGATTTTGTGCCAGGTGATTCATCCAAGCAGTTCACTATCAGCGCTAACCTTGGTCCTAAATAGGAAAGCGCGCTCATCGAGTTCATCCGTGAGAACCGGGATATCTTTGCGTGGAAGCCTTCTGACATGCCAGGTATGCCGAGGGAACTCGCTGAGCACAGTCTTAACATTGATCCGAAGTTTAAACCGGTCAAGCAGTATCTGCGCCGCTTCAACGAAGAAAGGCGCAAGGCTATAGGAGAATAAGTGGCCAGGCTTTTGGCCGCAGGGTTCATAGTTGAAGTTTTTCACCCGGAGTGGTTGGCTAATCCAGTGCTGGTGTTAAAGAAAAATGGAAAGTGGAGAATGTGTGTATATTACACGGACCTAAACAAAGCTTGTCCAACTGATCCTTTTGCTCTCCCTCGCATTGATCAAATCACCGATGCTACAGCGGGATGTGAGCGGCTAAGTTTTTTGGATGCATATTCAGGGTATCACCAGATCAAGATGGCGGTTAAAGATCAGGAGAAGACATCCTTCATAACCCCTTTTGGTGCTTTTTGCTATGTTTCTATGCCCTTTGGGCTCAAGAGTGCCCAAGCAACTTATCATCGTTGCGTACAGAATTGTCTTAAGGGGCAAATAGGGAGAAATGTTCATGCCTATGTGGATGACATTGTGGTGAAATCAAGGAAGGAGGAGACGCTGATAGAGAACCTCAAGGAGACCTTTGACAATCTTCGAGCCTGTAAAATGATGCTTAATCCGGAGAAATGTGCTTTCGGTGTTCCGGCGGGCAAGCTCTTGGATTCTTGGTGTCAAACAGAGGAATAGAAGCTAATCCGGAGAAGATCAAGGCAATCACATCTTTGACTAAACCAGCTTGCATCAATGATGTTCAGCGGATTGCCGGCCGGATCACAGCATTGAGCCGGTTCATCAGCCGTCTGGGGGAGAAGGTGATTCCACTTTATCAGATGCTGAAAAAGACCGACCGGTTCATATGGAGTGATGAGGCGAACGCTGCATTTGAGGATTTGAAGCGGCAGCTGGCTAAGCCGCCGGTCCTTGCTGCCCCTGTTGATAATGAGCCGTTGCTGTTATATGTCCCTGCCAATGCACGGGCAGGTAGTGTGGCAATCGTGGTTGAGCGCAAGGAAGCAGGAAAGGACTACCCGGTTCAACGTCTAGTCTATTATGTCAGTGAAGTTCTCATTGAGTCCAAGAAAAGGTACCCACATTGGCAGAAGTTGGTATATGGTGTGTTCATGGCAAACCGAAAGTTGAAACATTATTTCCAAGGCCACCCAATAATTGTTGTTAGTTCATCACCATTGGGGGATATAATCCAGAACAGGGTAGCTACTGGCAGAGTAGCGAAGTGGGCCATTGAGCTTAGCCCACACAGTTTGAAATATGCGCCACACACCGCTATCAAATCTCAAGCATTGGTGGATTTCATCAATGATTGGACAGAACTGCAAACACCAGAGGAGAAGCCGGATCTTACATACTGGACGATTCGCTTTGACGGTTCAAGGCAATTAGAAGGCTCGGGGGCTGGAGTTGTTTTAACTTCCCCGCGAGGGGACAAGTTTTGTTATGTCCTCCGTTTATTGTTTCCTTGTACTAATAATGCAGCAGAGTACGAAGCATTGCTTCATGGCTTACGAATGGCCAAGGAAATGAACTTGAGCCGGATCAAGTGTTTTGGCGATTCAGATTTAGTGGCACAGCAAGTATCCGGCAAGTGGGATTCAAGAGACCCTCTCATGGCAGCTTACAGACGAGAAGTGGAAGCAGTTGCAGGATATTTCAAGGGGTATCAAGTGGATCACATAGACCGGCGAAGGAATGAAGCGGCCGATGCTCTGAGCCGGCTGGGTTCTCAACGTAAACCGGTACAACCGAATACCTTTTTGGATGAGCTGCACAGTCCGTCAGTTCAAGTACCATCGGAGGAAGACCTGGCTGTTCCTGATCCGGAGGCACCGCTAGTTGCAGCACTTCATGTTATTCCGGATTGGACGCTGCCATATTTGGCGTATCTAAGCCGGGGAGAGCTGCCGGATGACGAGATTGAAGCAAGGCAGATAATCTGGCGCTCTAAATCCATGACAATTGCAAACGGAGAGCTTCACCATCGCAACGTTTCTGGAGCATTTCAGCGATGTGTGTCATCTGAAGAAGGTTCTGATATTCTTTGTGAGATCCATGAAGGGGATTGTGGTCAGCATGCCGGTTCAAAATCCTTGGTGGCTAAAGCTTTTCGGCATGGGTTCTATTGGCTGACAGCCCATGCTGATGCAGCGGATCTAGTCCGGAAGTGCGACGCTTGTCAGAAGTTTTCACGACGTGCTCTTATTCCGGCGCAGGAGCTCCGGATGATACCGATAACTTGGCCATTTGCGACTTGGGGGCTTGATATGGTTGGGCCCTTTAAACGATCCCAAGATCAAAAAACTCATCTGCTGGTGGCTGTGGATAAGTTTAACAAATAGATTGAGGCAGAGCCTGTGAGCAAGTGTGATGCGGCAACAACGGTTAAATTCATCAAAAAGGTAATTTTCTGGTTTGGCTTTCCACACAACATCATCACAGACAACGGCACCAATTTATCTAAAGGAGAGATGGAGGAGTTTTGTCAACGGGAGCATATTCGCCTAGATGTGTCTTCTGTAGCTCACCCTCAATCCAATGGTCAAGCTGAAAGAGCAAATCAGGAGATTTTGCGAGGTATCAAACCCCGGCTTATGACTCCCCTGCAAAGAACACCAGGATGCTAGGTTGAGGAGTTACCTTCTGTCCTCTGGAGCATCAATACCACGCCAAACCGGTCTACAGGTTATACACCTTTCTTCATGGTGTATGCTGCTGAAGCGGTCCTTCCAAGTGATATCCGTCATGATTTGCCACGAGTGACGGCTTATGTTGAAGCGGCCAATGAGCAGGCAAGACAAGACAGTTTGGACCGGCTGGATGAAGAACATGACATAGCAGCAGCACGATCTGCAATTTATCAACAAGACTTGCGCAGATATCACAGCCACCGGATCAAGACCAGGACGTTCCAGGAGGGAGATTTCGTACTCCGGCTCATCCAAGATCAAATAGATATGCACAAGCTATCCCCGCCTTGGGAAGGGCCCTTTGTGGTCAGCAAGAATCTGCACAACGGTTCATATTACCTAGTGGACATTCGAGAACACAAGGACTCACGGACATCGGAGGAAGAGACAAAGAGGCCGTGGAACATCGCCCTCTTGCGGCCCTACTATACCTGAGCCATGAGCTCTGCTATATCCTATGTATATATTATGATTAATGAATAAACCGGCACCTTCGGTAAACCGGAGGATCGGCCTTTTTTCCAATACAAGTGTCTTATGGTGATAACCATACATTTCTTATTATATGTCATATTTTAAACACTTTGATCAGTCTAACTGGTTATGCAGGACAATTGCCGTGTATGCACTGAAGGTCTTCCTGTTCAAACATAGGTCGTATTCGAACCAAAGAGAACATAGCCAAACCCACTGAAGGGCTTCCTGTTCAAACATAGGTCGTATTCGAACCAAAGAGAACATAGCCAAACCCACTGAAGGGCTTCCTGTTCAAACATAGGTCGTATTCGAACCAAAGAGAACATACCCAAACTCACTAAAGCCATTCTGTTCAAACATAGGTCGTATTCGAACCAAAGAGAACATGGCAAAGGCCAGTAGGGGGCAGGATCGTATCCGAATCCTATCTTAGCCCCTATTGTCCGGTTTGTATGGTCGTATCCAACCATAAGATCAATGGATCGTATCTGAATCCATTGCTTGGATAAATTTTTAAGGCCAGTAGGGGGCAGGATCATATCCGAATCCTAGCTTAGCCCCTATGCTCCGGTTTGTATGGTCGTATCCGAACCATAAGCTCAATGGATCGTATCTGAATCCATTGCTTGGCTAAGTTTTACTTTGGAGCCTGGCAGCTCGCAAAAAGCCTCGACTACATGGTTTTATTTGCAAACTTGTATTTTTGGCATTCGTGTTTTATGGTTCTTTGATCCAGAGTGGGACAACTCCAGAGTTGACCACGTATCTTCAAAAGTCTGGACAGAGCTCCAGCATGATCTAAACCGATAGCTTCTATAAAACCCGAAATTATTATTGGATCTATCACAAAGGCTCCCTCAGAAAACTGCAATGTTCGCCGGATTAAGAATATCAAGCATACTTAATCGCAGGTATGAAGTTACTTCTGGTGTAAACAAACACTTGTGTGATATATTTTTTGAGCCGTTTAATCGGTCCAGCGGTAAACTGCTAGGACATCTTTTAAGTGTTATCTATGCAGAAACAGATAGTATGCAAGATAAATCATATCAGACAAAATTCAAGTTGGCAAATGTCAAAACAAAACATTGGGACATCCGGATCAAGACGAATAAATGTTTTATGCTATCCTATTACAAGGCATAGCAAACCTGAACGGATTAAAGTCTTTCCAGCAAAATGAGACTGCATCTACAAAGATACATTATATGGCCTATGCTTCCTTCTACTGCGACGGCTGGGGATCAACTTGTTTCGGAGTTTCTTCCTCTTCTTGAAGCGGCTGGAAGTCAGGGACGCACCAATCGATTTTTGTTAAAGCACGGAAGTACACCTCTTCCGTGATAAGTTCAGACGGATCAATATCTGGGGCGAAAATATGGGGGCGCACTGGTGGGATTAGATTTACGGTATCATAAACCGGCCGATCCACCCGCTCGTTCTGTAAATCACACCCCGGATGATACCTGGACAAGTCTGATTCGGCAGCAAGCTTGCTAGCGAGAGGACGCATCTCCTTAGTTAAAGCGTGAAGATCATTGGCAGTGAAAGCTGATCCGTCTTCTTTAGTGCTGGGATACCCATTCAAGGCTTCTTCCGGATCAAAATCTGGAACCCACGCCTTAGCTCGGGTGAGCGCCATGAGAGAACCGGCTCGGGCAGCAGACTTCTTCACTTCTTCCAAGCGTGCTAGCAAGACAGAAAGTTTCTCTAGTGTGCCTTGGATAGTGGTGGGGGCCGGTTTCTTGAAAGACATTGCGCTTATGATCCTTTGAGCGCTGGAATACAACTGCTCGACAAGAGTATAAGACGCTTTGAGTCTCTTCCGTAAATCATCCCCAAGATGGGTAACACGGCGCCCTACATAAGATCATTACAGTTAAACCGGACCGGAATGCAGATTGCAAGGATGAAAGCATGCGTGCAGATTAAGTACTTACCAAAGACGGCAGAAGTCATCAGTTCGATTTGCCGTTTTAAACCGGTTAACTCTTCTGTTACCGGATTAAGAGCTTCCTCAGCATCTTTGGCTCTCTTTTCCAAAGCGTTCTTTTGCACTTCAAAGGATGTCCGATCCTCTTCAAAATACTTCTTCAGCTGTTCAGCAGTAGTTAAGCTTAGCGCCAAGTCTTTCTTGGCCTTAGCAGCAGCAGATTCAGTTTCAGCAAGTCTGTTCCGGAGTTCAGTGATTTCTTCAGCCCTCCGGTTCAAATCAGCCTGCAAGGAAAATCAAGTGTAATAAGGGCAAAATTCAGACAAGTCTCAAGCACATAACCAAGTTATCCACTTGACACTTGGGGGCTAATGGGCAGTTGAAGCGTCAAACAGTAGCAATTCGAAACAAGTATCAAGCACACAAACATGTTGTCTACTTGACACTTGGGGGCTAATGGATAGTTGAAACATCAAAGGAAAATTCAGACAAGTCCCAGGCACATAAACCGAATTATGCCCCTGGCACTTGGGGGCTAATGTAAGATCATTTGCTCGAATTGGAAGTACTGGTTCACCTTCTAAATACAGCTAAACCGAAACTTGGGGGCTACGCTGATATAGACAGAGACACAACAAAGGCAAAAACAAAGGACGAGGGAGATACCTCATATTTTTCCTTCATCATGCTGATTAAACCCGCTTCATAATCCCGACCAGTATGAAGCCGGTTCATATACCCGGAATAAAGCTCCTGGGCACTCAGCTCGGTGAAACCAGACAACTCCGTGCTCCAGTTGCCCTTCTCTTGATGGATTTTCTCCGCTTTAGCTGTATGCTTAGCTAAAACAGTGGGCTCAGCAGGAGTGGTGTAAGCTGTACCGGTTACTTGAACATCCGGAGAAGGAGCAGTTGCCGGTGGTGGAGTAGCAGTGTGAACCGGGCTAGCGGGAGCCGGGCTAGTCCGAGGAAGGTTGGTCCGGGCAGGACTCGCCGGTTCATGGACGTTTTCAGTGTTGGGGTTCTCAGGAACAGTGGCATAAGTGTGCTCCATGGGAACATGATCTTCAAGCCGCTCTGTGGGCTCACCTTCCGGAGGGACGGTTGTATCCGGATCAACCGCCGGATCGTCAGTGGCAGTCTCAGCAGCCGTTTTGCCGTCCTTTGCCCTTTTGCTAGGCTTAGGATTGCTGAAAGGAATTAGAAAATAAATCAGAATCACAAAAGCAAATGTAAAAGTAAACCGGATGAGGTAAAAGACTTACCCAGGGACAGTCTTCAGAGCCGGGATTTGTGTGGCAGTGGATTCACCAGAAGAAGATAAAGGAGTTTCCTGATAATTAGGGTCAGACGGTTTAAGTGGTTTGCGTATAAGCCCGACCTTGGGATGCAGAAGAGTTGGTGAGAGTATAACCTCAGAGCGGCGCCTCCGAGCCGGAGTAAGAGATATTCCGGACGATTTAACTACAAGGCCACTATGGCGTGTAGCCCGGCGAGCTTCATGTTGCTGTTTCTTCAAAAGAAAATTGGGGTCCAGTTGAGCGTAAGGATGAGAAAATTGATATTTCCGGACTACCCGACGAATTTTGGTGGAGGCGGTTCTGAATCTGAAGAAAGAGTAATTACCTCCGCTTCTGGCGCTTTATCTCCTTCAGCCAAATCCTATGAAAGGACATCGTCAACACAAGTCTAGATAAAAATAAACAAATCATAACTGGATTAATACATACCTCAGAGTCTGGATCATCGTCTTCAGGATGTGAACCGGAGCCAACAGCCGCCTTTTTCTTCTTGATAACGTAAGTTTTCCGGCGTGGCTGTTTGCCTGCCTTTTCTTGAGGTTTCCTTTTCCAGAAAGGATCGTCGGCCTGTTCAAAAGATAAAAGATAATTGGAAACCGATTTAAACAAACGGATTACAAACATACGGAAGAGAATAAGACTTACTGCAGGCAGCTTGTTCTTCTTATAGTACGGAGCCAATCCGGTTTTGCTACATTCTTCCAAAGAGACGTTGAGCATCTTCTTGGCAGATTCAATGACTTCCGATTCAGAAAGCTTTTCCTTGGAAAACCGTTGAGGATCATCTGGTTTTCCAGAATATTTACACATCAAACTGGAGCGTGGACTCAGAGGGAGGATACTCCAAGAAAGCCAGCAACGCATAAAATCAACCCCAGTTAATCCGTTGGCCATAAAGGCCTTGAGCTTGGCAAGTTGAGAAGCAATCCGGGGCCGTTCTGAGGAGCTGAGGCGCTGCGGTAAGGGGTGGTCTTCAAGAAGACGATGCTCGCGATAACCCGGCAGTGGGTTTTCTCCTTCAGGTGAAGTGTCAAGGCAATAGAACCAAGACTTGTTCCACTCTTTCGGGTGTGTATGGAGAGCGGCATGAGGAAATACTGCATCTCTTCTCTTTTGGATGCTGACCCCTCCCAATTCTTGATGAGGACCGCCAGTAAATTCAGTTCGCCGGTTCAAATGGAAAAAATCCCGGAACAAGTCGACTGATGGCTCCTCTTGCAGATACACCTCTGAGAAAACTTGAAAATCGCAGATGTTTGAAATAGAGTTTGGACCTATGTCCTGAGGGTGAAGTTGAAAAGCGGCAAGTACGTCCCGAAAAAATTTCGAACCGGGAGGAGTAAAACCTCAGGCCATGTGATCAAAGAAGACAATAACCTCGCCTTATTTTGGAGCAGGGGGGCATTCATTTCCTGGGGCCCGCCATTTTAAAACGGACTGAGGGCCCCGAGTGCCGATCGCAGAAGCATTGACTAAATCTTCTTCCGTAATGACAGAAGGGACCCAGTCGCAAGCAACAAACTGTTTGGCAGCCATAGTAGCAGAATGAAAGTGCTGAAAGGAAGAAGTATAAAATCCGAATTATTCAAGTGCAGATGTATAAACCGGATCACATATGCAAAGTCACACCGACGGTTTAGACAAGGGACTAATGACATTGCTAACCCGGCAGTAAGCAGGAAACGCACTACTACCGGTTCATGATAACAAAAGAGAGGAGCTAAACCGTCGTGTTCATTGTCAATACATTACAGAAGTAGCGATATATGACTGACTAAACCGGCAGATATCTTACAGATCTACAAGGGTGAAGAAACAAGTTTCTATAGAAAGCTAAAGTAAAACAGATCTGAGCAGTAAGAAAAAGAGAAAACTTATGCAGGTTTATTACAGAAAGAACTACAGGGGTCTTATACAGAGCGGGCGAATCTAAAGGTTGAATCGAAATGCCAAAATCTAAGCATAAGGCAGCGGAGCAGAAACAGGGTTCAAGGATAAATCTAAAGGTCAAAGCCGCGGCGAGCATGGCATATAGGACGAAGGGATGAAGCTTTCCTAGGTCTAATGGCGGAGGCATGGAAGGAACCCTAAGGATACAGATCTACAACAAGGGAGGAAGAATACCTGAGACAGCAGGAAGCGGCGGCGGAGTAATCTGGTCACGTTCAGGTTGATGCGGCGGCCGGACTTGCTGGTGACGGCGAGCTTGACGAACGACGGCGGAGGCTTGAGCTCGGGCGAGAGGAGAAGAAGACGATAGGAAGGAGATGGAGAAGAGATGCGGTAGTATTTATAAAGGGGGAGAGACGAAACGGCAGGCGCGAGATTTGAGGAAGAGAGAGATTGGATAAAGATTCCCTGTCGCCTCGATTCTCGGGATGGCCTTTAAACAAAAGTAATAGACGGCTGCGCGCGTTAAATGCGGAAGTGATGTCATGGTCGAATTAAATGATTTCCAAGGATGACGTCATCGCCGGTTTACAAGCATGAGAAGACACAAGAAAAGAAGATCATGCAAGACTGAGAAGATTGATGTGAACAAGTTCAAATCCTTCTGGGGCCTAATGTCAGGGATAACCGGCTAGTGTAAACCGGATTATGGTAACGTAGTTGTATAATTGTAACACCTAGTAGAAATTATGGCCCATGAAGGCTATGGGCCCATGTATAGAATTACGGTTTGTAAACCGCCTGATCATGTAACTTGAGAGACAAGGAAGAAAGAGGAGAGACCGAGGCGGACACAAGTATGAGCCGGCCTCGGGACTCTGTAAACTGGACCGGGCGTCGCCTCTATATAAAGAGACGACCCAGCGACGGTTCAAGGACGAGAGACAACCGGTCGAGACACAGGCAAGCGATCCGCTCCCTGTTTATCGACGCCCAAACAATACCAAACCAAACTAGACGTAGGCTTTTACCTTCCTCGAAGGGGCCGAACTAGTATAAACCCTCTGTGTCCTTTGTGTGCTTTTAACCCCTTCAAGCTAACCCGTGCGATGGTTCCTCAACTAAGTCCGTTAAACCGGACATCTGCCGTGCTAATTCCATGACAGTCACTGAAGCAGAACTACCCTAGATACTTGGTAGATGAGAAGGCTGGCAAGGCCGATAGAAGTATATTGGATATACTCCCTCCGTTCGGAATTACTTGTCGCAGAAATAGATGTATCTAGACGTATTTTAGTTCTAGATACATCCATTTCCGAGACAAGTAAATCCGAACGGAGGGAGTACATTATAATGTGTACTTTACTAGTACTCCTAGTAGCACCAGGGTGTTAAATACCTGTTCGGTTGCTAAGTGGTAGTAACTTGAAATAAAAAGCTACGGAATAAACGGAGACTAGCTGAAGGTGAGATGACGATATGTGTTGGAAGTGTTTCCAAGGTTGATGTGATCAAGCATTGCATGCTCCCTCTACCATCGAGATTGGTGTTAAACCTAAATAATTGTTATTTGGTGTTTGCATTGAGCATAGACATGATTGGATTATGTTTATCGCAATATGATTATTCATTTAAGGAGAATAATGGTTACTCTGTTTATTTGAATAATACCTTCAATGGTCTTGCACCTAAAATGAATGGTTCATTGAATCTCGATCGTAGTGATACACATGTTCATGCCAAAAGATATAAGATAGTAATGATAGTACCACATACTTGTGGCACTGCCATTTGAGTCATATTGGTATAAAATGCATGAAGAAGCTCCATGTTGATGGATCTTTGGACTCACTTGTTTTTTGGAAAGTTTGAGACATGCGAACCATGTCTATTGGTTTATACGCATGAAGAAACTCCATGCAGATGGATCGTTTGGACTCACTTGATTTTGAATCACTTGAGACATGCAAATCATACCACATGGGCAAGATGACTGAAAGGCCTCGTTTTCAGTGAGATGAAACAAGAGAGCAACTTGTTGGAAGTAATACATTTGATGTGTGCAATCCAATGAGTGCTGAGGCACGCAGTGAATATCGTTATGCTCTTACTTCACAGATGATTTGAGTAGATTCTAAGTATATTTACTTGATGAAACACAAGTCTGAATTATTCAAAGGTTCAAGTAATTTCAGAGTGAAGTTGAAGATCGTCGTGACAAGAGGATAAAATGCTTATGATATGATTATAGAGATGAATATATGAGTTACGTGTTTGGTACACAACTAAGACATTGTGGAAATTGTTTCACAACTAATGCCGCCTGGAACACCATAGTGTGATGGTGTGTCCGAACATCATAGCTGCACCCTATTGGATGTGGTGCAAACCATGATGTCTCTTATCGAATTACAACTATAGTTTATGGGTTAGGCATTAGAGACAACCACATTCACTTTAAATAGGGCACCACGTAATTTCGTTGAGATGACACCGTATGAACTATGGTTTAGAGAAACCTAAGCTATCATTTCTTAAAAGTTTGGGGCTATGACGCTTATGTGAAAATGGTTTAGCCTGATAAGCACGAACCCAAAGCGGATAAATGCATCTTCATAGGACACCCAAAATAGTTGGGTATACCTCCTATTTTGGATCCGGAAGCAAAACTGATTGTTTCTAGAATCGGGTCCTTTCTCGAGGAAAAGTTTCTCACGAAAGAATAGGGTGGGAGGATGGTGGAGACTTGATGAGGTTTATTGAACCGTCACTTCAACCAGTGTGTAGCAGGGCACATGACGTTGTTCATGTAGCGCCTACACCAATTGAAGTGGAAGCTGGTCATAGTGATCATGAAACTTCGGATCAAGTCACTACCAAACCTCGTAGGTCGACAAGGATGCGTACTATTTCTGAGTGGTACGTAATCCTGTCTTGGAGGTCATGTTGCTAGACAATAATGAACCTACGAGCTATGGAGAAACGATGATGGGCCCGGATTCCGACAAATTGCTCGAGGCCATAAAATCCGAGAGGATCCATGTGTGAAAACAAAGTATAGACTTTGGAAGAACTACTTGATGGTCGTAAGGCTATTGGGTACAGATGGATTTTAAAAGTAAGACGGACAATGATGGTAAGTATCACCATTAAGAAAGCTCAACTTGTCTTTAAGATGTTTTCCGACAATTTCAAGAAGTTGACTACGGTGAGACTTTCTCACTCGTAGCGATGCTAAGAGTCTGTTGGAATTGTATTAGCAGTTACTGCATTATTTGTGAAATCTTGCAGATAGGATGTCAAAACATTGTTTCCTCGACAATTTTCTTGAGGAAAGGTTGTATGTGATACAACCAGAAGGTTTTTGTCAATCCTAAAAGATGCTAACAAGTATGCAAAGCTCCAACAATCCTTCTAAGGACTGGAGTAAGCATCTCGGAGTTGGAATATACGCTTTGATGAGATGATCAAAGATTTTGGGTTTCTACAAAGTTTATGAGAAACTTGTATTTCCAAAGAAGTGAGTGGGAGTACTATAGAATTTCTGATGAGTATATGTTGTTGACATATTGTTGATCAGAAATGATGTAGAATTTCTGAAAAGCATATAGGATTATTTGAAAAGTGTTTTTCAATGGAAAACCTGGATTAAGCTACTTGAACATTGAGCATCAAGATCTATAAGGATAGATAAAAAAACGCTTAATAGTACTTTCAAATGAATACATACCGTGACAAGATTTTGAAGGAGTTCAAATAAGACCAGCAAGGAGTTCTTGGCTGTGTTATAAGGTGTGAGCATTGATTGAGACTCAAGATCTGACCACGGCAGAAGAGAGAGAAAGGACGAAGATCGTCCCTATGCTTTAGACGTAGGCTCTACAATATGCTATGCTGTGTACCTCACCTGAAGTGTGCCTTGCCATGAGTCAATCAAGGGGTACAAGAGGGATCCAGGAATGGATCACATGACAGCGGTCAAACTTATCCTTAGTAACTAGTGGACTAAGGAATTTTCTCGATTATGGAGGTGGTAAAATAGTTCATCGTAGAGAGTTACGTTGATGCGAACTTTGACACTAAACCGGATGACTCTGAGTAGTAAACTGGATTCATATAGTAGAGTAGTTATTTGGAATAGCTCCAAGTAGCGCATGGTAGCTGCATCTACAAGATGACATAGAGATTTGTAAAGCACACACGGATCTGAAAGGTTCAGACCCGTTGACTAATAACCTCTCTCACAAGCGAGATATGATCAAACCCCATGGGTGTTGGATTCATTACAATCACATAGTGATGTGAACTAGATTATTGACTCTAGTGCAAGTGGGAGACTGTTGGAAATATGCCCTAGAGGCAATAATAAAATGGTTATTATTATATTTCCTTGTTCATGATAATTTTCTATTGTTCATGCTATAATTGTATTAACCGGAGACCGTAATACATGTGTGAATACGTAGACCACAATATGTCCCTAGTAAGCCTCTAGTCGACTAGCTCGTTGATCAAAAGATGGTTACGGTTTCCTAACCATGGACATTGGTTGTCGTTGATAACAGGATCACATCATTAGGAGAATCATGTGATGGACAAGACCCAATCCTAAGCATAGCACAAGATCGTGTAGTTCGTCTGCTAAAGCTTTTCTAATGTCAAGTATCATTTCCTTAGACCATGAGATTGTGCAACTCTCGGATACCGTAGGAATTCTTTGGGTGTGCCAAACGTCACAACGTAATCGGGTGGCTATAAAGGCACACTACGAGTATCTCCGAAAGTGTCTGTTGGGTTGGCACGAATCGAGACTGGCATTTGTCACTCCGTGTGACGGAGAGGTATCTCTGGGACCACTCGGTAGGACATCATCATAATGAGCTCAATGTGACCAAAGAGTTGATCACGGGATGATGTGTTACGGAACGAGTAAAAGTGACTTGACGGTAACGAGATTGAACGAGATATTGGGATACCGACGATCGAATCTTGGGCAAGTAACGCACCGATTGACAAAGGGAATTGTATACATGATTGATTGAATCCACAACATCGTGGTTCATCTGATGATATCATCGTGGAACATGTGGGAGCCAACATGGGTATCCACATCCCGCTGTTGGTTATTGGCCAGAGAGCTATCTCGGTCATGCCTGCATGATTCCCGAACCCGTAGGGTCTACACACTTATGGTTCGGTGACGCTAGAGTTGTTATGGGAATTAGTATGTAGTTACCGAATGTTGTTCGGAGTCCCGGATGAGATCCCAGACGTCACGAGGAGTTCCGGAATGGTCCGTAGGTAAATATTTATATATGGGAAGTCCTATTTTGGCCACCGGAAAATGTTCGGGATTTTTCGGTATTGTACCGGGAAGGTTCTAGAAGGTTCCGGAGTGGGGCCCACCTGCATGGGGGGACCCACATGAACGTGGGGCAAGGCCCCACACCCCTGGTCAAGGCACACCAAGATCCCCCCTTAGAAGGAATAAGATCATATCCCGAAGGGATAAGATCAAGATCCCTAAAAAAGGGGGATAACAATCGGTGGGGAAGGGAAATGATGGGATTTCTTTCCCCCACCTTTGCTAATGCCCCAATGGACTTGGAGGGCAAGAAACCAGCCCCCTCCACCCCTATATATAGTGGGGAGGCGCATGGGAGATGCACCCCTTCCCCTGCCGCAGCCCTCTCCCTCCCCAACACCTCCTCCTCCTCTGTAGTGCTTGGTGAAGCCCTACCGGAGAACTGCAAGCTTCACCACCATGCCGTCGTGCTGCCGGAGCTCTCCCTCAACATCTCCTCTCCCCTTTCTGGATCAAGAAAGAGGACACATCCCCGGGCTGTACGTGTGTTGAACGCGGAGGCGCCATTGTTCGGCGGTTAGATCGGAATCAACCGCGATCTGAATAGCTGCGAGTACGACTCCTTCATCTGCGTTCTTGTAATGCTTCCGCATCGCGATCTTCAAGGGTATGAAGATGCACTCCCCTCTCTCTCGTTGCTAGTCTCTCCATAGACTGATCTTGGTCATGCGTAGAATTTTTTATTTCTGTAACGATCCCCAACACCCACAACGGCCATTTTTGAGCGGGAGCACAAGGACGTTCCTACCCTGACAAAAGCAGTCTTCGCCAGCAAAAGGACCAGGCGGTGACGCAGTGGTGGGCTTGGTGGTGACATCCTCCCTGTCGTCCTTGCAGTCTTTGGTCTTGTTGCACCAAGGGGGAAACCTTTGTCCCGCTCCTCGGGAACCTGCGCCTGCGCTGCCTCCTTTGCACCAAAACGGCAACTACGCCATTGGTGGGCGTTGGCACCTACTGGTGCGGTGCGTCACTGCTTACGTCACTGCCTCCTCCTGAGGCAGGCCTGGCCTTGGGTTCTCCGCCACTCCGGAGCACCTTGCCGAGGCCACTCCTGAGGGGGTCTTGACGTTGTTCTTTTCGCGAGGTCTAGCCCCCTCGCGAGGGTCTTGGGCAGCTGGTCGATCAGCTAGGCCGTACCAGGCCGTGGTAGGAGCGCGTCGCGGCCCGCCGACAGGCAAGTCTGGGTACCCTGGTTCCCAGGACGCCGACAGTAGCCCCCGGGCCCAAGGTGCGCACGGAGTTGGCTTCGGGACGAAACGTTAGCCGAGGACGAAGCGCCGCGGGCCCCAAAAAGGCTGCGGGCCAAGCTGGCGCGTGACGGTTGGATGGGACGTGGGCGACTCCGCTTCCCATGCTGTCTCGACAACCGTGCGACTTGACAGCTCCTTGGCGCGGGCGGCGGGGCCATTATGGCCGCGCGTGAGTGGCCGGCGATTGATCTTCTTGTCCTATAAACACGGGGTGAGGCACCACGTCTTTCACTTGACTGTTGTAGATCAATACCTGCTCCTCCCACTTCTCCGAGGGCTTTCCATGGCGCCAATACGTAGGTTCTCGGCCGCGGAGAAGGGGAAGAGCCCGATGGTGGAGCCTGAGCGGCTCCCCCCGAAGAAGAGGCGCCGTGATTCTCCAAGAGCGTCCCTAAGACCGGCGGATGCCCGTACATGGTGCACGCGGGCGCCGCCAGGATTTCCACTTCCCTTAGGTGCTCTGGCGATAGACGGATGAAGCGGGGACGGCGACGGGGGCGGTGCAGTCAGCCACCCGGGGAGACGGGCAATTTCACGCGCCCTGCTGCCGCCCCATACCGAGGACGACGCCTGCGAGTTCATTGTATGGTCGGGAGCCCCTCCGCGTTCCTGGATCCTCCTTCCTCCATTCCTGAAGGAGGTGCTCCCAGCTCGCGGCCGAGGGATGATGCAGCTACGGCATGAAGGGTGCCACCTTCCCCCTTTGTACGCCGACGTGGAGGTGGTCTCCTCTGGCCAGGTCTTCATGACCTGTGGTTGGGGCGTGGTGCGCCGCGCCTGTGCCCCCGCTGGGAGGCACATTCTTCATTTCGAGCTAGACGGGATGGGCATGATGACCTTCAAGGTCTTCGGGGCGGACGGCTGCCGGCTATCGTGTGGTGCGGGGGACGGGCTCGCCGACGACCATTCCCCATGCTGCCAAGGCAGCAAGGCCGGGGTGAGGTGCTCGCCATCGGTTGCACCTCCGATTCCTCCGGTAGCAGTTACGCTACCCCTGTGACGACCTCGAGCTCCGACGAGTGCTACGAGCCGCCAAGTCGCCGCTCTTATCGCCATAAGGAAACAACGTCCTCCCGGCGCCGTCATCGTTGAAGGAGTTCAGGCCGCATTCCTCCGAGAGAGACCCTCTTTAACTTGGTCCCTGCGAGACACCATGGAAGGCCCCATGAGGGCGTGTAAATCCTTGTAATACTTTTGGTATTATGTGGCGTTATAAACTTATGTTCCTCATGAGGCCCTCTGCCGGAGCGTGACTTTCCCTTCCTTCTGTCCCCGCGGTAGCTTAGGGCCCTACGCCTGAGAGACCCAGTCCCTCGACAAGCCTCAGCCCACGCTGGTATGCCAGGTCGCGACGCCGTGGTCAAGGCCAGGAGGTGAGTGACCCAGGGTCCGGTAGGAGCCCCCGAGACGCGATTCTCAGGAGGTCCCTCTTGGCGTGCAGGCAATCGTCCACTAGGGCTGTCGAGAGGGCTTTCATGCCCCAGCGGATTCGTGATTACTGTGGGTGGAGGTGTAGGTATGCGAGTAGATGCAACATTGGAAGATTATCTTAGTGATCCCCTATGGTCAGGTGGCGGTGGCACTGGATTTTCTGTCACCTTTCCCTCGGGGCGAGGCTCTTTGCCCGGGCCGTCTTCGCGAGGAGGTGGCAGCAGTCGCTCCCAGGCCACCAAACATAAAGGGCACGGCTGCCGAGGCCCTAGGGGCGGAGGTCACGGAACTGGTGGAGGCGTTCCTCCAGGCTACTGCTACCGCAGCCGAAGAGGCGGAGACCGGTGATGATGCGCTTGGTGATGCCTGATCTGCTCCTGTCCAGAGAGAGAAGTGTGAGTGCCTCGGGGAGGCGTAAGAAGTTGTTTGAATTTGAAAAACTTGGTATTATTGTAATAACTTAACGATTTCATGCTTGCTTCCTTTCATGTTTGCTTAGGTGCTCTGCGTCGGCAGGGTCCAACCCCGCGCATACCTCGATCGCCATTGAGCCCTCTGGGTGACCGGGGTTATCGTAATAACTAGACTCAAGGGATGAGGGGCTACGTGGATAGTGAGGCCCCTGGGTCGCGATGCCCAGGGGTCCCCCTTGATGTTCGAGCGATCCTGTTTGCGTTCCGCGTCGGCAGGGCCCAGCCCCGTGCATACCTCGACCGCCGTTGAGCGCCGGGCTCAAGGAGTGAGGGGCTACCTGACTAGTGAGGCCCCTGGGTCGTGATGCCCAGGGGTCCCCCTTGACGTACGAACGACTCTCATGAGGGAGAACGAGCACCATACCTTTCTCACGAGCCTTCGCCTGGATGGGGGCGTGAGAAGGCCAGGTGTCTGGGCACCTGGTAGGGTGGCATCTACCAGGCGTGACCTGAGCATAGCCCCCGTGCCTAGCCCCCCTCGCGACACCCATCTAAGGAGAAGCTGTGAGCATCGTGAGCTGAAAAGCTCCCTGAGGTTGGTGCGACCGCTAGGGGCCGCCCTCCGTTGTTTATAACTAGCGCGGAGCATAGAGCTACCACACTTGCGCGAAGTGTGGGCATAACCGTGCCTCGGTCGTAGCAGCCAGTGCAGAGCTTGGTGCTTCCACTGGTTCGTGGGCATAATCGCTCCTCGGTTGGTTCTGCCAGCGCGGAGCATGGCACTTCCACTAGACCGTGGGAGGGAGCCTCCTACCGGGAGAGACTCCGGGGCGTGTACGACCCCGTCCTGACACGTGGCTTGCACGGTAGGACAACTAAGGTGTATATGGGCCCTCCTCAGGACGAGCTGAACGACTCCGAGGAAGTTCTCGTGAGCTTACGCATCACCCACGAGACCCTACCCTAAGGCAGGTTGCGCCTGAGTCTTCTTCTGCAAAATGTGAAAAGAGAGGTGTTGTGTCGACCTGCGTCGAGTGCATCTCTAGAGGGTAACGCATGAGAAGGCCGCAGCACCAACGACCCCAGGAGGTGACGTCATAGGAATGGCTCGCGAGACAGACCTCAGCCGCTGGATTTATCGACGCTGTAGGGAAGGACCCGAGCACAGACGCCGTGCCCACTTTTCTCATGCAACGATCCAAAAGAAAAACAACCGGCGCGTGGTTCCCATGTGAGCGAGGCACCTGCCACGGGCCCCTACTTACCCATCCACGATTAGCCCATGCGAGAACAAGGTACCAAGGATCACGGGAGGTGACGTCACGGGAATGGCTCGCGAGACAGAGCTCAGCCCTTGGGTTTAGCGACGCTGTAGGGACGGACCCGAGCACAGACGCCGTGCCAGTCCTTAATCATGGGGCGGTCGCAAGTGGGCTCGCAAGGGCTCATGACCTTAGTGGCGGTGAGAACGCCAAGCATGCAGATAGGAAGGAGCAACTAACCTTGATCATGCACAAAAAGGATACAACTGCGGGGGGATAGCCCCCAGCAGCCCGAGGAAGATGCGGCCCGGGGGGCGCCCTCGATTGGATACCTGAAGCGTCACCCGATACTTGTCGAAAAAGAGTTGGGGTAGCTGAAGACGCGAGCCATGCGGGTCGCTCCTGAAGATCGTCGGGGCTCCTAAGGCCCACGGGCTCCGGAGGCTCTCAGCGGTCGCGTGGGTCCGGTTCTCGCTCCGTCCGGACCGCCTGCCACTGGGCCTCCTGAGCCCCCAAAGCTTGCCGTGTGAGGTGCTGGAATGTGGCAGCTGCGTTGTGGAAGCCGAAGAGTGTGCGGACGTAGCTGCAGGGGAGGGCCCTCCTCCGGCCGACCACCGTCGGCCAGAAGGGCTCCAAAGAGGCGGCTCGGTTGAGATCCGCGACGTCAATGCAGACGCGGAAGCGGTCGGTCGGGCTGCGGGTAGGTGAGCTCAGCATTGTGCGGTTACGCCCACCACAGATGAGCATTGCATACTGAAGTTCTTCAGTAACCTGGTCGATGAAGTCCTAAGCCCCCAGCGCTGTGCGTTTCATGCTGGGCTCACAAAAATGTGCGTTGAGACAAGCCTGCAGGTGGTGCCCGAACACCTCCCTCGAGACGCTGCTCAGGCCGGAGACGCTCCAAAGGAGAGCCCCCGAGCCCGTCCTGAGAGGGGCATCGGGCGCGCCTCCCTATGCGAGGGTGAAGGGCGCCTCATCAGCAGGCGCGAGTCCTGAGGCGGAACCGTCAGGAGCCCCCGCGTCCTGAGGTCCGTTGACGGGCAGGTTCTTCTTCTTCTTGGGGGCGGTCTGCAGGGCGAGGATGGCTCCATCCTCATCGGAGTATTCGACCGCCGCAGTCAGGTAGGCGCGCTCCAGGGAACGCACCGCTCCCTTCTCGTCGGAGGCGATCGTGATGACTCCGCCACTCCCGGGCATCTTGAGGACATTGTAGCCGGGGTGGGTCGCCGCCATGAACTTGGCGAGGGCAGGATACCCAAGGATGGTGTTGTACGGGAGGTGGATGTTGGCGGCGTCGAAGTCGATGAGCTCGGTGTGATAGTTGTCGCGGTCTCCAAAGGTGACGGGGAGGTGGACCTGCCCCATCGGGAGTGTGGTGTTGGGGAACGTTGCATGGAAAACAAAAAATTTTTCTCTACGTTCACCAAGATCAATCTAGTAGATGCAACTACGAGGGGAGAGTAGGATCCACATACCCTTGTAGATCGCTAAGCGGAAGCGTTATGAACGCGGATGATGGAGTCGTACTCGCCGCGATTCAGATCGCCGAAGATCCTAGCACCGAAGCAACGGTGCCTCCGCGTTCTTCACACGTACGGCTCGGGGACGTCTCCTCCTTCTTGATCCAGCAAGGGGTGGAGGAGAGGTTGATGGAGAACCGGCAGCACGACGGCGTGGTGGTGATGTTGGAGGAGAACTCCGGCAGGGCTTCGCCTAAGCACCGCGGGAGAAGAAGATATTACGGGAGAGGGAAGGCAGCACCGAGGCACGAACTTGTGTTTGCTGCCCTCCCTTTGCCTCACTATATATAGGGGGGGTGGAGAGGTGAGGGCGCCCTAGGGTTTCCCCCCTAGGGGGCCGGCGGCCAGGGCAAGGGGGGGCGGCGGCCAAGGCAGGGGGGGCGGCGGCCAGGGCCAGGCCCTAGGGTTTCCCCCCCTAGGTGCCTTGCCCCCCAAGGCTAGGGGGTGCGGCCACCCTAGAGGGGTCCACCCCCCTTGGCGCACAAGGAGAGGGCCCAGGGGGGGGGCGCACAGCCCCCTGAGGGCTGTGGTGTTCCCCCTTGTGGCCCATTAGGCCCAGAACTGCTTCCGGACCCCCCGAAACCCCTTTCCGGTACTCCGCCGATTTCCCGATGCTCCCCGGAACACTTCCGGACTCCGAAACCTTTCATCCTATATATCAATCTTTGTCTCCGGACCATTCCGGAGACCCTCGTCACGTCCAGGATCTCATCCGGGACTCCGAACAACCTTCGGTAACCATACACTTTTCTCACTAACAACCCTAGCGTCACCGAACGTTAAGTGTGTAGACCCTGCGGGTTCGGAAACCATGTAGACATGACCGAGACACTCCCAGGTCAATAACCAATAGCGGGATCTGGATACCCATATTGGTTCCCACATGTTTCTCGATGATCTCATCGGATGAACCACGATGTCAAGGATTCAGGCAATCCCGTATACAGTTCCCTTTGTCTCGTCGGTATGTTACTTGCCCGAGATTCGATCGGTATCTCTATACCTAGTTCAATCTCGTTACCGGCAAGTCTCTTTACTCGTTACCGTAATACATAATCCCGTGACCAACTACTTAGTCACTTTGAGCTCATTGAGATGACGTATTACCGAGCGGGCCCGGAGATACCTCTCCGTCACACGGAGTGACAAATCCCAGTCTCGATCCATGTCAACTCAACAGACACCCTCGGAGATACCTGTAGAGTACCTTTATAGTCACCCAGTTACGTTGTGACGTTTGGCACACACAAAGTACTCCTACGGTGTCAGTGAGTTACATGATCTCTTGGTCATAGGAACTTATACTTGACATGCAGAAAACTATAGCGATAACTGACACGATCAAAAGCTATGTTTAACGTTTGGGTCTCGTCCATCACATCATTCTCCTAATGATGTGATCCCGTTATCAAATGACAACTCATGTCTATGACCTGGAAACCGCGGTCATCTTTGATCAACGAGCTAGTCCTGTAGAGGCTCACTAGGGACACAAAGTCTGTCTATTCATCCACATGTGTATTTGAGTTTCCAATCAATACAGTTATAGCATGGATAATAAACGATTATCATGAACAAGGAAATATAATAATAACTCTTTTATTATTGCCTCTAGGGCATATTTCCAACAGTCTCCCACTTGCACTAGAGTCAATAATCTAGCATTAAAAGGTAATGAATCTAACACCCATAGAGTCTTGGTGTTGATCGTGCTTAGCCCGTGGAAGAGGCTTAGTCAACGGATCTGCAACATTCAAATCCGTGTGTACTTTGCAAATGTTTATGTCCTCCTCCTTGACCGAATCGCGGATGGAATTGAAGCGTCGCTTTATGTGTCTGGTCCTCTTGTGAAACCTTGGTTCCTTGGCTAGAGCAATGGCACCAGTGTTGTCACAGAACAGAGTCATTGGGTTCAGTGCACTAGGCACAACTCCAAGATCTGTCATGAACTCCTTCATCCAGACACCTTCCTTCGCCGCCTCCGAGGCAGCTATATACTCCGCTTCACATGTAGAATCAGCTACCACGCTCTGCTTGGAACTGCACCAGCTTACCGCTCCCCCGTTGAGAATATATACGTATCCGGTTTGTGACTTAGAGTCATCCGGATCAGTGTCAAAGCTTGCATCAACGTAACCCTTTACGACGAGCTCTTGATCACCTCCATAGACGAGAAACATATCCTTAGTCCTTTTCAGGTACTTTAGGATATTCTTGACCGCTGTCCAGTGATCCATACCAGGATTACTCTGAAACCTTCCAGCCATACTTATGGCAAGGCTGACATCTGGTATTGTGCACAACATTGCATACATAATAGAGCCTATGGCTGAAGCATAGGGGACGACACTCATCTTTTCTCTATCATCCGCAGTCACTGGGCATTGAGTCTTACTCAACTTCGTACCTTGCAATACCGGCAAGAACCCCTTCTTGGATTGATCCATTTTGAACTTCTTCAAAACTTTATCAAGGTATGTGCTTTGTGAAAGTCCTATCAAGCGTCTTGATCTATCTCTATAGATCTTGATGCCCAATATGAAAGCAGCTTCACCGAGATCTTTCATCGAAAAACTCTTGTTCAAATACCCCTTCACGCTATCCAAAAATTCTATATTGTTTCCAATCAGCAATATGTCATCCACATATAATATTAGAAACGCTATAGAGCTCCCACTCACTTTCTTGTAAATACAAGTTTCATTGTAAACTTGTATAAACCCAAACGCTTTGATCACCTCATCAAAGCGAAGATTCCAACTCCGAGATGCTTGCACCAGCCCATAAATGGAACGCTGGAGCTTGCATACTTTGTCAGCATTCTCTGGATCGACAAAACCTTCTGGTTGCATCATATACAACTCTTCCTTAAGAAAACCGTTAAGGAACGCTGTTTTGACATCCATCTGCCAAATTTCATAATCAAAATATGCAGCTATTGCTAACATGATTCGGACGGATTTAAGCATCGCTACGGGTGAGAAAGTCTCATCGTAGTCAATCCCTTGAACTTGTGAAAAACCCTTTGCCACAAGTCGAGCTTTATACACGGTGACATTACCGTCAGCGTCCGTCTTCCTCTTAAAAATCCATTTATTCTGAATGGCCTTCCGCCCTTCAGGTAATACTTCCAAAGTCCATACTTTGTTTTCATACATGGATTCCATCTCGGATTTCATGGCCTCTAACCATTTGTCGGAATCTGGGCCCACCATCGCTTCTCCATAGCTCGTAGGTTCACCGTTGTCTAACAACATGACCTCCAAGACAGGGTTACCATACCACTCAGGTGCAGTGCGTACCCTTGTCGACCTACGAGGTTCGGTAGTAACTTGATCAGAAGCTTATTGATCATCATCATTGGCTTCCTCTTCAACCTCTGTAGGCTCCACAAAAACATCTTTCTGTGCTGCGCTACTCTCTGGTTGAAGCAGAGGTTCAATAGCCTCATCAAGTTCTACCTTCCTCCCACTCAATTCTTTCGAGAGAAACTCTTTCTCGAGAAAGGACCCGTTCTTAGCGACAAACACTTTGCCCTCGGATCTGAGATAGAAGGTGTACCCAACTGTTTCTTTTGGGTATCCTATGAAGACACATTTGTCCGCTTTGGGTTCGAGCTTTTCTGGCTGAAGCCTTTTGACATAAGCATCGCAACCCCAAACCTTGAGAAAAGACAACTTCGGTTTCTTACCAAACCACAGTTCATACGGTGTTGTCTCAACGGACTTAGATGGAGCCCTATTTAAAGTGAATGCAGCTGTCTCTAACGCATATCCCCAAAACGATAGTGGCAAATCGGCAAGAGACATCATAGAACGTACCATATCTAATAGGGTTCGATTACGACGTTCGGACACACCATTACGCTATGGTATTCCAGGTGGTGTCAACTGTGAAACAATTCCACATTTTCTTAAGTGATCACCAAACTCATAACTCAGATATTCTCCCCCTCGATCAGATCGTAGGAACTTGATCTTCTTGTCACGATGATTTTCAACTTCACTCTGAAATTGCTTGAACTTTTCAAAAGTTTCAGACTTATGCTTCATCAAGTAAATATACCAATATCTACTTAAGTCGTCAGTGAAGGTGAGAAAATAACGATATCCACCGCGCGCCGTTACACTCATCGGACCGCACACATCAGTATGTATGATTTCCAATAAGTCACTTGCCCGTTCCATTGTCCCTGAAAACGGGGTCCTTGTCATCTTGCCCATGAGGCACGGCTCGCACGTGTCAAGTGATTCAAAATCAAGAGACTCCAAAAGTCCATCAGCATGGAGCTTCCTCATGCGTTTTACGCCGATATGACCGAGACGGCAGTGCCACAAGAAAGTGGTATTATCATTATCTACTCTACATCTTTTGGCATCAATGTTATGAACATGTGTATCATCATTATCGAGATTCAATAATAATAAACCCCTAACTTCGGGTGCATGACCATAAAAGATATTACTCATATAAATAGAACAACCATTATTCTCTGACTTAAATGAGTAACCGTCTCGCAATAAACAAGATCCAGATATAATGTTCATGCTTAACGCAGACACTAAATAACAATTATTCAGGTTCATAACTAATCCCGATGGTAATCGAAGAGCGAGCGTGCCGACGGCGATCACATCAACCTTGGAACCGTTTCCCACGCGCATCGTCACTTCGTCCTTCGCCAGCCTCCGTTTATTCCGCAGTTCCTGTTTAGAGTTGCAAATGTGAGCAACCGAACCGGTATCAAATACCCAGGAACTACAACGAGAGTTGGTAAGGTACACATCAATAACATGTATATCACATATACCTTTGTTGTTGTTGGCCCCCTTCTTGTCCGCCAGATACTTGGGGCAGTTCCGCTTCCAGTGGCCGTTCCCCTTGCAATAGAAACACTCAGTCTCTGGCTTGGGCCCAGCCTTGGGTTTCTTCACTGGATTAGCAACTGCTTTGCCACCCTTCTTAGAGTTACCCTTCTTGCCCTTGCCATTCTTCTTGAAACTGGTGGTCTTATTGACCATCAACACTTGATACTCCTTCTGGATGTCTGCCTCAGCGACTTTCAGCATCGAAAACAGCTCGGCGATGGTCTTGTTCATCCCTTGCATGTTATACTGCTGTACGAAGCTCTTGTAGCTTGGAGGGAGTGACTGGAGAATTCTGTCAATGATAGCCTCATCCGGGAACACAAGTCCCAGATCAGCTATGCGGGTATAGTACCCAGACATCTTCAGTAAGTGCTCACTGACAGACGAATTCTCCTCCATCTTGCAAGCGAAGAATTTATCGGTGGTCTCATACCTCTCGATCTTAGCATTCTTCTCAAAGATGAACTTCAACTCCGTGTACATCTCATATGCACCATGACGTTCAAAACGTCTTTGAAGTCCTCCTTCCAAGCCGTACAACATGGCACACTGCACTATCGAATAGTCATCCGAACGCGTCTGCCAAACGTTCATAACGTCCGCAGAGGCTCCAGGAGCGGGGGGGGTCACCTAGCGGTGCATTTAGGACATAAACCTTCTGGGCAGCTGTGAGGATGATCCTCAGATTGCGGAGCCAGTTCACAAAGTTGCTCCCGTCATCTTTCAGTTTAGCTTTCTCTAGGAACGCATTAAAATTCAGGGGAGCTACTGCGCGAGCCATCTACAACCAAAATTTGCAAAGACATTTTAGACTATTGTTCATGATAAGTGAGTTATTACCTAATCAAATTAATTATAACTCCCACTCAAATTGACATCCCTCCGGTCATTCGAGCGTGACATGATCCAAATTCACCAACCCAAGTCCGATCATCACGTGAGATGAGGTGGTGTCAATGGTGAACATCAACATGTTGATCATATCTACTATATGACTCATGCTCGACCTTTCGGTCCTCCGTGTTCCGAGGCCATGTCTGTACATGCTAGGCTCGTCAAGTCTAACCCGAGTGTTCTGCATGTGCAAAACTGGCTTGCACCCGTTGTATGCGAACGTAGAGTCTATCACACCCGATCATCACGTGGTGCTTCGAAACGACGAACCTTCGCAACGGCGCACACTCGGGGGGAACACAATTTTATCTTGAAATTTTAGTGAAGGATCATCTTATAATGCTACCGTCGTCCTAAGCAAAATAAGATGCATAAAAGGATTAACATCACATGCAAATCATAAGTGACATGATATGGCCATCAACTCGTGCTTTTGATCTCCATCTCCAAAGCACCGGCATGATCTCCATCGTCACCGGCGCCACACCATGATCTCCATCATCATGATCTTCATCATTGTGTCGCCATCGGGGTTGTCGGCGCCCACCATGCTCTTACTACTATTGCTACCGTTTAGCGATAAAGTAAAGCATTACAAAGCGCTTAATGATTGACACGCAGGTCATACAAAAATTAAAGACAACCCTATGGCTCCTGCCGGTTGCCGTATGCATCGACATGCAAGTCGATATTAACTATTACAACATGATCATCTCATACATCAAATATAATTCATCATGTCATTGGCCATATCATATCACATGCATACCCTGCAAAAACAAGTTAGACGTCCTCTAATTTGTTGTTGCATGTTTTACGTGGCTGCTATGGGTATCTAGCAAGAACGCTTCTTACCTACGCAAAACCACAACGGTGATATTCAAGTTGCTATTTAACCTTCTACAAGGACCGCCTTGTTCTATTCCGATTCAACTAAGATAGGAGAGACAGACACCCGCCAGCCATCTTATGCAACAAAAAGTCACATGTCTGTCGATGGAACCGGTCTCATGTACGTGGACATGTAAAGTTGGTCTGGGCCGCTTCATCCTATAATACCGCTGAATCAAGAAAGACTAAGGAGGGCAGCAATTTAAACATCAACGCCACAAACCCTTTTGTGTTCTACTCGAGAAAGCATCTACGCAAGATCCTAGCTCATGATGCCACTGTTGGGGAACGTTGCATGGAAAACAAAAATTTTCTCTATGTTCACCAAGATCAATCTAGTAGATGCAACTACGAGGGGAGAGTAGGATCCACATACCCTTGTAGATCGCTAAGCGGAAGCGTTATGAACGCGGATGATGGAGTCGTACTCGCCGCGATTCAGATCGCCGAAGATCCTAGCACCGAAGCAACGGTGCCTCCGCGTTCTTCACACGTACGGCTCGGGGACGTCTCCTCCTTCTTGATCCAGCAAGGGGTGGAGGAGAGGTTGATGGAGAACCGGCAGCACGACGGCGTGGTGGTGATGTTGGAGGAGAACTCCGGCAGGGCTTCGCCTAAGCACCGCGGGAGAAGAAGATATTACGGGAGAGGGAGGGCAGCACCGAGGCACGAACTTGTGTTGGCTGCCCTCCCTCTACCCCTCTATATATAGGGGGAAGGATGAGAGGGGGGGCGCCCTAGGGTTTCCCCTAGGGGGCCGGCGGCCAGGGCATGGGGGGGGCGGCGGCCAGGGCTGGCCCTAGGGTTTCCCCCCCTAGGTGCCTTGCCCCCCAAGGCTTAGGGGGTGCGGCCACCCTAGAGGGGTCCACCCCCCTTGGCGCACAAGGAGAGGGCCCAGGGGGGGCGCACAGCCCCTTGAGGGCTGTGGTGTTCCCCCTTGTGGCCCATTAGGCCCAGAACTGCTTCCGGAACCCCCGAAACCCCTTTTCGGTACTCCGCCGATTTCCCGATGCTCTCCGGAACACTTCCGGACTCCGAAACCTTTCATCCTATATATCAATCTTCGTCTCCAGACTATTCCGGAGACCCTCGTCATGTCCGGGATCTCATCCGGGACTCCGAACAACCTTCGGTAACCATACACTTTTCTCACTAACAACCCTAGCGTCACCGAACGTTAAGTGTGTAGACCCTGCGGGTTCGGAAACCATGTAGACATGACCGAGACACTCCCAGGTCAATAACCAATAGCGGGATCTGGATACCCATATTGGTTCCCACATGTTTCTCGATGATCTCATCGGATGAACCACGATGTCAAGGATTCAGGCAATCCCGTATACAGTTCCCTTTGTCTCGTCGGTATGTTACTTGCCCGAGATTCGATCGTCGGTATCTCTATACCTAGTTCAATCTCGTTACCGGCAAGTCTCTTTACTCGTTACCGTAATACATAATCCCGTGACCAACTACTTAGTCACTTTGAGCTCATTGAGATGACGTATTACCGAGCGGGCCCGGAGATACCTCTCCGTTACACGGAGTGACAAATCCCAGTCTCGATCCATGTCAACTCAACAGACACCCTCGGAGATACCTGTAGAGTACCTTTATAGTCACCCAGTTACGTTGTGACGTTTGGCACACACAAAGTACTCCTACGGTGTCAGTGAGTTACATGATCTCTTGGTCATAGGAACTTATACTTGACATGCAGAAAACTATAGCGATAACTGACACGATCAAAAGCTATGTTTAACGTTTGGGTCTCGTCCATCACATCATTCTCCTAATGATGTGATCCCGTTATCAAATGACAACTCATGTCTATGACCTGGAAACCGCGGTCATCTTTGATCAACGAGCTAGTCCTGTAGAGGCTCACTAGGGACACAAAGTCTGTCTATTCATCCACACGTGTATTTGAGTTTCCAATCAATACAGTTATAGCATGGATAATAAACGATTATCATGAACAAGGAAATATAATAATAACTCTTTTATTATTGCCTCTAGGGCATATTTCCAACATGTGGAGCCATCCGTGACTCCATAGAACGGCTTGGTCGGGTGGAGCTGATCGTAGGGGACCTGGAGTGTCTCGAAGGTCTGGACGGAGAGGACGTTGAGTCCCGCTCCGCCGTTGATGAGGGTCTTGGTCATGAGGACATTGCTGATGGTTGGGGTGCAGAGCATCGGGAGAGCACCTGGGGCTGGGGTGCACTTGAGCTGGTCCTTGGGGTCGAAGGCGCTGACCTGCTTGGTCCACCTGAGGTTGCGCGCGGCGTCAGGCCTGGGAAGCGCCGCGTTCACCTCGCGGGCGAACTGCTTGAAGATGCGATGGGAAGCCGGAGCATGGGCTCCTCCCAAGATGCATGCAACTGCACGCGGCTCTTGGAAGCCCCCTGCTCCATCTCCCTGGAGGCCGTCGTCGTTCCTTCTTGGCAGTGGTGGCAGCGGAGGCAGGCCTCCGTTGCCCTGAGGGCGACTCTCACGAGGCTGGTCAGGCCAGGGGGCATCACGAGGCTGCTCCCGTGAGTGGTCTTCACGAGGCTGTTCACGCCACCCTTGGCGCGAGTTCCTGCCATCCTAACGTCCTCCACCTCGGCCTCCTCCATGGCCGTAGCCACGGTTGTCGCGCTTAGGGCCCTGCCCGACGCGTCCGCCGCGCATCGCCCTGAGCTCCTGGCAGTCATTAGTGTTGTGGTTGTGGACATTGTGGAAGACGCAGTACGGACGGTTGTCTATGGGGGGTCGTCGTAGCCGCAGCCACGCTTCACTTCTGGCTCCGCAGCTAGCATGGCGGGCCCCTTGCGCTTTGCTTCTTTGGCCTTGGTCTTCTTGTCATCAGCCTCCGCCTCAGGCAGCTCTTGGAGGGAGAGGCGTCCTTCCTCCGCCCTGGCGCACTTTGCCGTGAGCTTGAACATCTCGAGGGTTGTGCACAGGTCCTCGTGGATGGCGAGCTGCTCCCTCATCCTGACGTCGCGGACGCCATCGAAGAACACCGAGATGATGGCCTCGTCCGAGACCCTAGGGATCCGGAGGCGCATGATGTTGAAGCGTTGGATGTACTTTTGCAGGGTCTCTCCCGGATGCTGTCTCACGCGGCAGAGATCCGCGGCCGCCGGGGATCGGTCGCGGGTGCCTTGGATGTTGGCGACGAAACACTCACGAAGCTCCCCCCCAGGAGGAGATGGATCCACGGGGAGGTTCAGGAGCCAGGGGGGACTAGCTCGCCATGACCTGCTCAGTGCCGTTGAACGCCTCGATGCTCAGCTCGTAGAGTTGGAGGAACTCCGTGGGGTCGGTGGTGCCGTTGTAGCGCGGAGGTAGGTCCGGCTTGAGCTTGCCGGGCCAGACGAGGCGCCGTAGCTCAGGAGCTAAGGCACGACATCCAACCACGCTCATGATTGCACACGCCCCCTGCTCCTGCGGAGCTGGTTCTTGGGGCGCTAGCGCCAGCACCTCCTGCTGCGCGCGGTCTTGGCACTGCGGTCCAGGGGGTCCGCGAGCCCCTTCCTGGGGACGCGGAATCACTTGGCAGCTCTCCTCGTCACGCGCATGGGCTCTGCGGGGCGGCTCATGCCGCGGAGCCTCACGCCGGACCTCCTGGACGGCGCCGTAGAGTGGAGGCAGAGCCGGGACTCCGTGGCCTTCGTTCCCCGCCAGGGGCGACGGGGGATGGGAGGAGTGCGTTGGTGCAGGTGCTTCTCCAGCGGCGTTGACGAGCTCGGTCATGCGGTGGAGCCACTAGTCATAGAGGTCATCTGCTGGGCGGTAGCGTAAGAGCTCCCACGCCATCAACAACATAGGCTGCTGATAGACCGGCCCGCGGCAGACCAGCATGGACGACGCCACGGCCGGTGAGGGTGAAGGCGTCGCCGTGCGGCCATCGCGCCGCACGGACAGCGGCATCTACAAGTCCTGCTGCTCGTGCACGGCCGGGTTGGTGGTGGTGTTGGCGACCGACATGTTGGGGCGGGGTGGCGCACCGTTGCCCGCGGGCGCCGTCTGAGAGACGTTCACGGCACGGCGGGCGGCGCGAGCTCGGCGTGTGTCCACCATGGCTGTGGAGCGAAGTCGACGATGAGAATGGGACGAGGTCGTTGGAGAGGCGAGATCTTGACACGCCCCCTACCTGGCGCGCCAAATGTCGGATTACGGGCTCCGCAAACCCAAGAACTTCAAACACAGGGGCGTGACGAAGATCTCTCCCACGCACGTCTACCTAGCGTCTCGTCCTCGTCCAGTGAAGAGATTCAAGCAAACAATAAGTGAAGCACGCAAGAGTTTACCCAGGTTCAGGCCACCTTGTGGTGTAAAACCCTACTTCCTGCTTTGGTGGATTGGCCTCAGGAGGGCTAGAATATGAACTAGTATAGTGGTTCCTGAGCTCAAGAGGAGAGCTCAGGAGGGTCGGGAGGCATGAGTTCTTGCTCCTTTGCATGGAGGCAGAGTTTATGGATCTGCTCCGGCTCCTTCTCTACTTCTATGATGGGGATCCTAGCTACATATATAGGCGGCCAGGGTCCTCTTCCCCCGAAATGTTTAGGCGGGAAGGGATCCCACAACGGCCATTTTTGAGCGGGAACACAAGGACGTTCCTACCCTGACAAAAGCAGTCTTCGCCTGCAAAAGGACCAGGCGGTGACGTGGTGGTGGGCTTGGTGGTGACATCCTCCCTGTCGTCCTTGCGTTCTTCGGTCTTGTTGCACCAAGGAGGAAATTTTTGTCCCGCTCCTCGAGAACCTGTGCCTGCGCTACCTCCTTTGCACCGAAACGGCAACTGAGCCGTTGGCGGGCGCTGGCACCCGCTGGTGCGGTGCGTCACTGCTTACGTCACTGCCTCCTCCTAAGGCAGGCTTGGCCTTGGGTTCTGCGCCCCTCCGGAGCACCTTGCTGAGGCCGCTCCTGAGAGGGTCTTGACGTTGTTCTCCTCGCGAGGGTCTTGGACAGCTGGTCAATCAGCTGGGCCGTACCAGGCCGTGGTAGGAGCGCGTCGCGGCCCACAGATAAGCAAGTCTGGGTACCCTGGTTCCCAGGATGCCGACAAGAGAGTAATATATGATTAACAATCCAAACAGATAATATTCCACCAACTAAACCAACTAGAACCAACTACAAGATGTAATCAAGACTACTAGCAAGCCACTGGTACCAATCCGAGGTTTGAGACAAAGATTAGATACAAGAGATGAAGATGTTGATGGATATGATTCCTCCCATGATGAGAGGGGCGTTGGTGACGACGATGGCATGGATTCCCCCGTCCCGGAGGGAAGTATCCCCGACGGAATTGCTCTGCTAGAGGGCAAAAGTGCTCCTGCCCCGGTTCAACCTCGATACAACGGCGCTTCATCCCGAAAGTTTTCTTCCGATTTTTCAGTGCAAATGGCTTTATATAGAAGAAGATGGGCTTTGGAGGACTTATATAGGCCCCACAAGCTCACATGGTGCGTCCTAGGGAGTGCCACCTAAGTTTGTGCCCCCTGGTGGGTCCTCTCTAGTAGATTTTTCTTCTAGCATTTTTTATATATTCCAAAATAAATCTCCACTTGTTTTCAGGTCATTTGGAGCTCCGGAGAATAGCTATCTCTACTATAGCTCTTTTCAGGTCCAGAATTCCAGCTGCTGGCCATCTCCCGCTTGTGATGTAACTTGCAATTCAAGGGTGAAAAGGAATTAGAATTGCATCCAAAAGTGAAATATAACTTTAAAACAATGATAAATAATAGTAGGAAAACATGATACAAAATGGACGTATCATGACTGTCGGGGATATACCCCGCGGTATGAATCGGCCGGAAATATGACCCGACCGGACTTGGTGGTTTACTTGACGGTTTACACTTGATGATTCACTGGCGATCCGTCCTAACCAGACGGTTTACAAGCAACCTGCCTAAATAATACCACTCACTGGTAACCCGGCTGGCGGGTCACGGATGACAAGGCCCAAGGCCCAGAAGGCCGGTTCACGTTATGGTGGGCCGGTTTATGAAGAAAGCATAAGGAATATTCTCTACAAAGGAAGCAAGACTAGGAATCCTTGTATTAAAGCAATCCTAATCCTACTAGGACTCTACATGTAACCCGCCCCTTCAATATATATAAGAAGGGGTAGGGCTCCCCAAGAGGGACAAGTTTTAGATGAGTTAGAAGAAACAATCTCTAGGGCTAGACATAGAGAGCCGGTTTACCGGCGACACCATGAGGATCATAATGAGATCTAGCCTCAAACATCACGTAGGGCTATTACCAGATGATGTTTCCCGGGGCCCGAAGCTGTCTAAATCTTTGCCTTGCGTTGCCTCTCTCGATTCCACTCAACCCCTCTCAAGCTACCAAATAGATGCGCGGCCTCACGACTAAGTCCGTTGAACTGGACATCTGACGTGTGAATTCCACGACAGTTGGCGTCCACCATGGGGCCAGTGCACGGTGGTGTTGAGATCTTGGAGGGATTTCCTCAGGGATCGAAAAGTTCGCAACGTGCCGGATGGAAAACAAGTGGTGCAGAAGATAACATCGTCGATGAACCGTCAAAACGAAATTTGGAAGATCAAGTTCAAGAGAAGCTAGGGTTTTGTCGTATGCATCGCCGAACGCGCCTACGTAGATCGGTCAATCCAATAGATCGACGAGCAGCAGAGTGGTCGACCAGTAGCTCCCTGAAGAAATCAATGGATCGATGACTATTGCAGAGACTTATCTGCCCACGTGAAGACCAAAGTCAATTCGTCAACCAAGCACTACTTTTTGCTCCTTGCGTGTTGAAGCGAACAAAGCAAAGAAAGAAGAAGACAACAATGTGTACAAGGATGCAGAAGCAGTTACGAGACGGACAGGGACGCGAACGCTCAACCGCGACCTTCCTTCGCACTAACTCCCTCGGGACTGGCGGCTAATTGGTCTCTGCCTCCGGCACGGCCTAGTGCCTCTGAGCCGCCTCTACTCGGCCTCGCACCGCTGCCGCCGGCCGCCTTACTCCACCTCCACCAGGACCCGCCTCCGCCTCGGTCTCCACTCCGAGGCCCCGCCTGATTTGCCTCACTCCAACTCCGCCGGTTTCGTTTCGGTCAGGGATTCAAGTTGCGGCGAGTCCAAGTCGCCTCTGCTAGAGTTTCAAGTCGCTCATCTCGCACTGAACCGCCCCGGACTATGTCGCGGGACTCCGTGGCCTCGAAATCGCCCGCCGCTATGGCCTCAAGCCGCCCTCGCTCACCTCGGCAGCAAGTTGTCCTCCGCGGCAGGTTTCGATCTGCAGCGAAAGCAAATTAGGAAGCGTAAGGAATCAAAGGAAAAATAAATCGCCACACGACTGCAACTCGGGCGTGAACTCTGTCTTCAATTCAGCTCGGAGCTGCCTCTGCGAAAAGGCCGGACGCCGTGGCCATTGCCTCCGCTGGCCCTGAGAGCCGACTCTTTCCGCCAGTGCCACTCCAACGCAGCCGCGCCAAGCCGCCGCTGGCCTTGCTCTACCTCACCTCCACAGCAGCCACCTGCCTCCGTCGTTGCCGACCTCGCCGTCACCTCTGCGGCCTCAACGGCTCGCCTCCGTGGTTTCGCATCAAGCCGCCGGCGTCTACCGTAAGCAGCCATGCTGCCCTGGTCGTCGTTGCCTCCACCTCCGGCCTCCGCCTCAAGGCCATTGGCGTAAGTGTGGGGGATGAGAGGGCTGGTGCAAAGGGTTTGATGCTCAGCACGTCACCAAAACCGGTGGGGGTTTGATTTCAATTTGTACGCCGAACCCTGCAATCTGTCGAAGTGGGTTCACTTCGTCGAAACGCCGCGCTGCCGCTGTCGCGGCCTTGTTTCTGCCGCGAGGCCGTCCAGTCTGAAACACTCGTTGCTCTGCTGCGAGAGCCGCCGTCCGCGCCTTGCTCCTGTCAGTGCTGAGCCGCCCCTGAGGCCAGGGTGAGCCGGCTTTGCCCCGCTCCGAGTTGCCCGTGCCAGACGCCGCCTCTGCCGTCGCGCCGGGTCACTATGGCTCGAGCCACCGCCCGCGACTCAGCTCTGAGTCACCTAGCCTCACGTCAAAGTGTTCAGCACATGGTGTGAAGAACTACACCCAGCTCCCTTTCTACAGCTACAGATCGGGCGAAGTCTTGAGGATCATCAGAATATTATATATACATCGGATGGGCTATACTATTGCTAGCTTATCTACAGATACTACATATGGATTTTCTGACGCCCGAGCAAATCAGGTGATATCTAATCTATATATTTTATCAGCACATATTAATTCATCCGACAACAATTACTCTCGCATGTAATATTTTTTACACAGGGCGACTATTAAAAGCGGCAACCGGATCATCGTCAGGGTATGTCCCGGCTTCACGAGCATGCATGTTGCGATCCAGTTTACATCAATGCGCCGGCCGGCTCGTCTGCCCGCACCCACGCGTGCTGGCCTCCAACACCGCGACCGACTCCCTCGCCAATGGGCGAGCGCACGCCGCCGTTTTTACGGTCCGGTCCACACTAACACGACGCTGTCCGCGCCTACGATTAACTCACCCGCACGCGCTGGCTTACAATGCCGCTGCCGACTCATCTGCTGTCCGGGCGGATCAGGTGATATCTTTCCTATTTATTTTTAATACCTGTTAATTCATCCGAGCAAAAACACCTGGCCCTGTTGTATTTTATACGCAGGAAAATCATATATTACAAGATGGTATTATATCGTGAAGATAGAGGCACGCCAAACATTGTTCGACACAAGTGATCGTCGTTATTCCATGGATTCAAGCGCCGGTTTACGACGCCTTGGCCGTCTCTCGCGACCACACCGGTTTACAACGCCGTGGCCGGTTCACGCGTCCGCGCCGGTTTACAAAACGGAGGACAACTTGCTCATCTTCGCCGGCTTACAATACCGCGGCCGACTCATGTGTCTGTGCTGCCTCTGATGTTGCGGTTGTTTTGCTGTCCGCCCTGCGATCCGGTCTATTCAACATACCGGTTTGGATAACAGACAACGGTGAGGATCATAAGGTCCAAATAGATCAGGTGATATCCATCTAAGTCTATTTTTCTTGATATATATCATTTTCTTCAAGAAGAACAAGATGCTCTGATCAGTCTATTTTTTGTTATGCAGGAGGGACCAAACTAGGGAGCTACGGATCACATATGAATCCTCGATAAAGTCTTTTCTGGTTCGGTCTACATAATGTTCTTGTCCTTAGGGATCCACCTTTGATGGCAGATGTAATATTCATGTCCCTTGTTGGGTAAAATCCCTTTGATGGCAAAAGAAAAGTTCTTGTCCTTAGGGATCCACCTTTGATGGCAGATGTAATATTCCTGTACCTTGGTGGGCCAAATCCCTTTGATGGAAAAAGAAAAGTTCTTGTCCCTGGGGAACCTTCCTTTGATGGCAGATGTAATATTCCTGTCCCTTGTATGATCATTCCCTTTGATGGCAAAAGAAAAAAACCTGTTATTGTCCCTAGGAATCCATCCTTTGATGGCAGATGTAATATTCCTGTCCCTTGGAGCACGTCCTCTGATGGCAAAAGAAAATTTCATGTCCCTAGGAATCCATCCTTTGATGGCAGATGTAATATTCCTGTCCCTTGGAGCACGTCCTTTGATGGCAAAAGAAAATTTGTTCTTGTCCCTAGGGTACTTCCTTTGATGGCAGATGTAATATTCCTGTCCCTTGGAAGATACATACCCTTTGATGGCAAAAGAAAAATTCTTGTCCCTAGGAATCCATCCTTTGATGGCAGATGTAATATTCCTGTCCCTTGGAGCACGTCCTTTGATGGCAAAAGAGTACATCCTTTGATGGCAAAGTTCTTGTCCCCAGGAGTACTGTTAGTTATAGCCCTTTGGGTCGCACCCTTTGATTGGCACGTAGGGAGCCTGGCAGCTCGCAAAAAGCCTCGACTACGAATCGATAGGCGATATCCAACTGCAAGGTCTCGAGAATGGCGCACCCACCCACCCACCCACCCTCCCTCCCGTGACCTAGGCTTCCGGCGATCAACCAATCCCGCCGGTGTCTTCTTGATCTTCTCCGCTCATTGGCTCCGGCGTCCTCTGATCTACACGTCTATATCCATCTCCTATGGGTTCCTCCCGTGGATCT